>JAYJMF010000002.1:2753916-2782571 GCA_036873715.1 Salvia sclarea | reverse complement strand
ATCTTATTATCTTATCGAATTTGATGATTTTTTACAAAGGCCCAAGTCGGGACCGGAAGATTTTATTATTTTAGAGAATTTATTAATTTATAGAGTATTAATTTATAGAGGTTTTACTGTATTGCACATATACACACTGCTCATAGTTGTAGAAATATAGGTAATCCATAAAACAAAGTACCTAGTATTTCTATTCTATCACTTCAATAATTAAAGCTTTGTTGTATCTTTGTTTTTTTCAATACCCAACTTCTCACTTGTCACTTTTCATTTTTCTCTTTCGAAGTCAATAAAACAGTAGAGCTACATTTATTTTCTCTTTATTTGTAAAGTTTACCCATAAAACTCAAGCCATGGATGGTTGGACATTTGAGTCCCAACTAACAAATTGTCATAATTATTCAATATTCATATAATTTTAAATAATATTCTCGCTGTCCACAAATAGTGTACTATCATTTTTTTGATATTAGACGTCTATACAAAAAGTGTATCAATTTCTTTATTTGGACGACATCCAACACACGTTATTTATATTTCAACATCAGATCAACTCATTATTATTTACAAAAATACCTATTATTCATCACTCTTTATTATTTCTCCGCTTTAACTTTAATCATAATATTTTTCTTGGTGGGCAAGGGACTACATATTTCTCTTACTACTTTATAAAATTTAACATTTTTATTACTCATATAATTTCAAGTAATATATACTCCCTCTATTTTGATTTGAATGGCGTCACGTCAAAGACTCATGAGATTCAATTTGGGTACGTCAAATTCAATTTGGGTAAAAAGATTGTGATAAAATTGCAACAACCATTTCATATATTTATTGACACTTTTTAAAATTTATGATAAAAATCAAATTTAGTCCAAAGTTTGTATATTTATATGTCAATGTTCCTATTAACAAAGATAAGAATCTGCCAATAAATACTACAGGATTCAAACCGCATTTAGTAGTAGCATTCAAAATCTACTCTTATTTTTCAAATGTTTACTTCACACTTTTCAGAACCTGAAAAGTTGACTCTTTCTGCATTGGCCTAACATCTACTTTTCAAAACAACTTCTTCTTCGTCTTATTTTTTATTATTATTATTATTATTATTATTATGAAAATGAATCGGTTTGAATTATTTTACTATATGGTACTATTATATTTCCAGAACTCGTGTTTCATTTGACTAGTAAACCAGTAGACGCGATGATCTATACAAGTTCGTTGGAAATGTACATGGTTATGCAGAATTAAATATGGTGTAGTTTCCAAAGTAAGGCGATGGAATTAGTCGGAGTTTGATTAGTACAAATATGGACTTCATATCTACTTAATTATATGTATAACAAACCTCAAAGACTCAAAGTATAATTCTGATTCAAGAAACTCACTTAATCAAACTCTGCAAATCCAGCTAGAAATGTTATTGCCCTCAATTCTCGGATTCATTTCACTCCTATGTCTAACAACAACAACAACAATGTCCCAAGAAATATCTTGGTCTATCGGCAACAACTGTAGGGATAAGTGTGGAAACATCACGATTCCTTACCCTTTCGGAATCGGCCCCGGATGCAGTCGAAACTCCTCCTTCGCCATCACCTGCAACGACACCACCAATCCTCCGAGGCCATACCTGAGCAGCATCAACCGCGAAGTAGTGAACATCTCCGTGCACGGTGTGGTCATTGTGAACCAGCCCGTCTCGCCAATCAGTTGCTCGTCTCAGACGACATCCAAATCCCTGCCTATGTTGCTCGAGGGAAGCCCCTTCTCAATCTCGCCACGCTACAACTCGCTGGCTGTGTTAGGCTGCGCAAATTCAGTGTGGCTGCGTGCTAACGGGACGGCCACGGCTGCAGTTGGAGGATGCATGGCCATCTGTGAAGCCAACACCTCCAACTCGAGCAGCTGCGACGGCCTCAACTGCTGCAGGGCCACAATCCCAGCAGGACTACAGAGCTTCGAGCTTAGTTACAGAAGCATACAGAGCAGCAGCGACGGATTGTGCGGCTACGCCTTCCCCGTTGACAGGAAATGGTTCCGACACGACTACAGAAGGTACAGAGGCCTTCAGACGAATCAGTCCTATCCGTACGATCAAGAATTCGTATCTGCACCGCTTGTGCTCGAGTGGGAGCTCGACAACACCACGACGCTCAACGCTCTTTCCAGTTGCAGAACTGCTCAAAACTTTCGCTCCACTTCAAACATCGATGAGTACACCGATCCTTCAACACAGCTTTACTCTTCATCTTATAATTATAGGGGTCTTGAATATGTATCTTCCACCAGATATTGCTCTTGCCGAGACGGCTACCAAGGCAATCCCTACGTACCTCAAGGATGCATCGATATAGACGAATGCGCCTTTAATAATGCTACACAGACGTTTATCAGTTGCTCGGAAGAAGCTTGTTTCAACAACACAGTGCCTCGCTACTGCCAATGGGGGAATTGCTTCAACACAATTGGGGGTTATGAATGTCGCTCTCCGGAGGGCCCAAATATGTCCAAGGGGAAGATAGCCTCCATCATCGTTGGCAGCGTGCTCGGTGCCCTGCTTCTGCTCCTCACGGCCTTGCAGGCCGTGAGGGTTGCAAGGAAGAGGATCAAGGCGAAGCGGAGGCATGAGTTCTTCAAGCGCAACGGCGGCTTGTTATTACAGCAACAACTTTCTTCGACTGACAAAAGCCTCGACAAAACAAAGGTGTTCAGTTATAAAGAGCTGGCGAAGGCTACTGATAACTATAACGAGAATCGGATTCTTGGCCACGGCGGCCAGGGAACGGTCTACAAAGGAATGTTAACCGACGGCAACATAGTCGCGGTTAAGAAATCCAAGAAGGTGGAAGAAGGCGATCTTCAGGACTTTATCAACGAGGTGGTCATTCTCTCGCAGATCAATCATAGGAATGTGGTTAAACTGTTGGGGTGTTGTCTGGAGACAGAGGTTCCCGTCCTCGTCTACGAGTTCATCACCAACGGCACACTCTTCCGACACATCCACGATCCGAGTGAGGACTTCCCCTTGTCATGGGAAATCCGGCTGGGTATTGCAAGAGAAGTAGCCGGCGCTCTTGCTTACCTGCATTCTGCTGCATCTGCACCTATCTATCATCGAGATATCAAGTCAACCAACATCTTGTTGGATGAAAAGTATAGGGCTAAGATATCGGATTTTGGAGCATCAAGAACTATCTCAATTGATCAAACACATCTCACCACACGAGTGCTCGGGACCTTCGGGTACTTGGATCCAGAATACTTCCAGTCGAGCCAGTTCACAGATAAGAGCGACGTCTACAGTTTTGGAGTGCTTATGGTTGAGCTTCTGACCGGAGAGAAAGCAATAACTTCCATTAGAGCTGAAGCAGGGAGGAGTTTGGCGACGCAGTTCTTGGACTTGATGGAGGAAGATCAAGTGTTTGATATTCTTGACGAAAGGGTGATTAGAGAGGGGAAGACGGAGGAAATCATGGCCGTGGCTCAACTTGCAAGAAGATGCCTGTACTTGAATGGTAAGAGGAGGCCGACGATGAAGGAGGTGGCAACCGAATTGGAAGGAATTCAAATGGTGAAACTCAGAGAAGATTCAAGAACGCAGCAACATGAAGATTGTAGCAAAGAGAGCGAACCTGATGAGGTTTATGAAACATACGAAGACTTCTCTTCCATCACAGAAAGCATGCGTTTCGATTCCAATTCCATCACCACCTACTCACAAGATGATCATCATCGATTGCTACCATAAGTTGTGATGGTGTATAAAATTATTTCAAATTTACGAGTATTATAGTTTGATTCACATGATTAAACAGCCATTAATAATCATATATGTGCAGCACAATATTCGTTGATGATCAGATAGAGCTTAATTTCAACTCAATAACCGTCCAACAACACAGAAAATATCAGCAAACAAATGTTCATGTGAGGAAACTTCAACTAGCTAAGAGACCATACCAAAACATAAAACACTTGATTTGATCGAATAATCAACATTAACATCACAAAAATAAACACATGAAATGGAAAATAGTAGTTGGATGATGGAGAAAGCTTTCATTACTTGCCTAGCAGATACTTCGACTTCTCCCCGCAATCCTCATCAGACGAGTTCAATGTTTTCTGAGATGGAACAGAGGTCGTCAGAATCAACATCTTCAATGGAACTAAAGCTGCTGCTACTTTGGATCTGGCATTGCAAGAATTCAGATTCTTGTATCGCTACTTGGATTGCATCCAAATCGCGTGCAACTTCCTTCATTGTCGGCCTGCCCCTACCATTCAAATGCAGACATCTTTTAGCTATTGCAGCCATAGCTGTGATCTCTTCCCCTTTACCCTCCTTAAGCACCCTTGCATCAACAATATCCAACAATTTATTCTCCTCCATGGAATCCAAGAAGAGCATGGCCAGACCCCTTCCTTCTTCAATTCTAACAGCTGAAATTGCTTTCTCCCCAGTTAGAAGCTCAACCAGCACCACGCCAAAACTATACACATCGCTCTTTTCTGTGAACCGGTTCGACTGGAAGTACTCTGGATCCAAGTATCCGAAGGTACCTACTACCCTCGTTGTCACGTGAGTTTGATCAATAGATATTGATCTTGATGTCCCAAAATCTGAAATCTTAGCACGGTATTGCTCATCCAAGAGTATGTTTGTAGACTTGATATCGCGGTGATAGATGGGAATGGATGCAGAGGAGTGCAAGTAGGCGAGTGCTCCGGCTACTTGTTTGGCGATTCTGACCCGCATTTCCCAAAATAATGGGAAGTCGTCGTGCGGATGATGGATGTGAGAGAAAAGTGTTCCATTGGGGATGAACTCGTAGACAAGACGAGGAACTTCACTTTCTAGACAACATCCAAACAACTTCACCACATTCCTATGGTTTATCTGTGATACAATCACAACTTCATTAATGAAGGCTTCCACATCGCCTTGGTTCACCCTCTCCGACTTCTTCACTGCCACAATTCTTCCATCTTCTAGCATTCCTTTGTAGATGACGCCTTCACCACCACAACCAAGTATTCGGTCCTCATTGTAGTCGTCTGTAGCTTTTGCCAATTCAATGGCAGTAAACAACTTGGTTTTCTCAATGCTATTCTCGATTGCAGCCAATTGTTGCTCCAAGAGAATACCTCCATTTCGCTTAAAAAACATGTATTTGCGGCTAGCCTCTACAGCCTTGTTTGCTTCCACAATAGCTTTTCCAAACTTCCAAGCCGCAGCGAGCAGAATCAGCTCTCCAACCACACTGCCAACGACGATGGATGATATTTTCATGACATGTCGAAATTCATCATTCTCATCTTCTTCATAATATCCCTTGGTGAGGCAAAAGTAACTTCCAATCGTGTTGGTGCAGGTCAAACCCGAGCAATCGTTCAATGTTGCATTGCTGCATTCATCAATATCGCTACATCCTTCATCCATATACGGATTTCCTTCAAATCCAGACCTGCAGGAGCAATATCTGCTGGAAGATACATAATCATACTCACTATAGTAAAATTTACTAAACAGTGATTGGCATTGATAATCATTAGGATATCGGCTGCAAAACTCATCAGGATAATCGCCGCTTAAATAACCACCATTCGCTATGCGACGATATGTGAGGTTATAATCATGAGGATACATGCAAATACTATGAGAGGGAGAGAGATATGTTTGAGTACCAAATTCCCACTCAAGTACCAGCGGCGCAAATCTGAACTCTCGACTAAATGGATCACTCACAAGGCCTTCATTTTGCAGCCATTTCTTGTCAGCTGTGAAAACATACCCACAATTGCTACTATTTGTGGTCTGAAAGCTTTGCTGAATATACTGAAGCTCTTGGAGTCGTGCTGACAATGTTACCTGGCAACACTTAACACCATTGCAGCTTGTGGCTGTGGAAAGAGCATCACAAGCGGCCATACACCCTGCAACTGTTGTTGCATTATTATGTAACCGCAACGAATTATTGCAGCCCACAACAGCCAATGAATTGTAGTATGCCGAGATGAAGAATGGACCTCCCTTGAGTGATATAGACAGAGATTCTGTTCTCGGCCCATCAGAGCAATTCATAGGCGACACGGGCAGATTTACTATCACTGCACCATATAGAGAAATATCCAATACTTCCAAACTGATGCTGCTCAAGAATGGCTTTGGAGGAATTATTGAATTTTGACAGATCACAGTGAAGGAGGAATTTGCACTGCATTTGGAACCAATTCCGAAAGGATAGGGAATGATGACATTTCCACACTTTTCTTTACAGTTAGGGTTCGACAAAGGCACTGCAAGAGTTGTCGTTATAGCAAAGCATATGACGGAAAAGACTTGGATTACCAAGGCTAGCTTCATTGCTGCTGGAAAAAAGTGTTGAATTGAATCACGAGGTTGATCTAATTGTACAAAAATATATAAAGAAGTATGAATTTACTACATAGGCAAATTAAAAGTATCATTGTGAACACAAGATTCAGTAAACAAAAGACCAAAAACAGAGAGTTCCAAATCAATACTCTTAACAGCTCTTATTTTAAGTATAATCCAGTATGACCATTCACAAAAAAGATATCGTTACAGAATGAAACGAGTTTCCTTTTATATTATATCAAACTTTCTACTATGATATGGACTACTAATTTATAACTGAGAATTAATTAAAAGTTTAAAACAGCACAAAGTGATGACATGGTTAGACCACCTATCATATATATATATATATATATTCAAGTATCAAGTGTTCACACACCTTATTTCTTAGTTGTAAGGTGAAGCTGCGCATAAAACCTTATTTGATCGTGGATTTCTAGACTGAGAGAGAGGGTACATGTTAGAAATATAAAATACTAATGAATGATTGATAACCTCTTGTGCTCCTTTAATTTATGAAAATGAAAGACTTGGAAATATGGTACAAAAGAGACTTATTCTCACTCTCAAAAGTTTGACTTGCAGTTTTCCAAAAACCTGAAGTCTTTATACATTCTTTTCTCCCTTTTCATATTGGACATTAGACATTAGTTTTCTCCTTTCTCATGGACTTGGTCAGACTTGAAGATGTTACCATTCGTTACCCTTTCGGCATAGGCTCTTCCGAGCTGAGATAGACGAGTACCTTCGTTGATTCAAAATATATGGGTTTGTGTAATAATTCTATTGTAATTATAAGAATTAATTAATTATAAATTACAAACTTTGTGACGAAAATAACTACACCTTCAAATGTCAATGAACTTTGTACACACAAGCTTTTGTCATAATAGCAATATCCAATATTTGTTGTATGTCTCATTGCAACCATTTGAAATGGGCCTCACTCAACCAGTATTCCTTCCGTTCAAAAGATATAAGCTTATTTTCCTTATTGAGGTGTCCAATAATATTGATCTATTTCTTTTTGGAAAAACTTTTATTAGTCACATAATTTTAAATAATAGTAATATATATTTTTATCACCACTTATACTATTTTTTTCTTCCTTCTTAAGTTACGTGCCAAAAAAATAGGTCAATATCTTTGGGACGGAGGAAATAATTTTATTTTATTTTATCTAGAATCATAGGAGAGGCAAAACATGCTTACGCAAATGCACAAACAAAGATGTTGGTTACATTTTTATAATATTTTTATAAAATGATTTTGCAAAATCAGACTTGTACACATAAAGATCATGCCAAAATTGAATATTGACTTAGCGCGCCAAAGAATGACTTATTTCGCCAAAAAATATGGTTTGCACTTGTCCAATAATAAATACACCAACCTCCGGTGCCCCACATCGCAATGAGATCACCGGCAGAATACTGCTTTGGTGGTAATTAAATTGTTACAAACTTAAAATGGTAAATATCATTCTAAAATTTAAATTATTTTGACACTATCGGTTAATCGATTATACCCATAACTATCGTCACAATGCACATAACTTCAAAAAATAAACATGAGGTGCAATTAATATAAAATCGATAATTCGATATTTAATTAAAAAGACATTTTTGATGATTTATGGTATAATTGATAGTGCTAAGACAATTTGTAAGACAAAAACTCATGGACATCATGAGTATATATATACGGCTGGGCCGCCCAACCGAAACCCAACTACACTGACCCAGACCTAGATTTGCTTTCGAACTGACATGCAAATAAATGTTTCACTTGTACTTAGTAATTTTCTTATTTACAGATAAAACTAATTATACAGTAATTCTCACATTTTTATTCAGTAATTGTCTCATTTATAAATTTAAGCAATTAATGAGGTATCATTTACAAATAAAACTAATGATTGCCACATTTTTATTAAGTAGTTGTCTCATTTAAAAATTTAAGTAATTATGTATGAAGTCTCATTTGTATCTAAGATACGTCTCATTTATATTTGGTGATTGTCTCAACTACAAATAAAACCAAATATACATTAATGATTGAAGTTTTGTTTTATCACTTATTTATAACAAATAAATTTATTTACGTAAAGTCTCATTTCTTAAAATAAAGTCTCATTTATTTTTAAGTAAAATCTCATTTATGTAAATATAATTTCTCCTTGGTACAAATAATCTTATTATTTTTTATAATAAATCACACTTTCACGATAAAGTCTCATTTACTCGTTTGGTTCGATTGATGAAGGGAGATGTACTAGTTTAATATCCCTTCATCTATTATTTGGTTCAAAAATCAATCATCTATTGGGCCCGAAATAATTATAAGGCCCACACTAAAATGGAGAGATGAAGGCATATTACCATCTCACATATTACCATCTCGCCATATAGGTGGTATGATTTTCATCCATTATCTACAGTGCAGTGGGACCCACAATCAATTATTTTGAAAAAAGTGAATTCCCCCAAAATCTCAATCTCTTTTCTTCTCTCTGCAGACGCCGGTCATCCCGTTCCCCCCTCTATTCTCTAATTTCCGGCGATTCACTTTCCCTCATGCACCGCCACCGCTGTCAACGCAGCCGCACCAACCCACCCTAATTACGTCGCACCATGGCCACCCCAATCTCTCCCCACCCAAATCGCAGATTGCCCCCTTTAATATCCCCCCCTTCCCGCTTCTCTTAATTCCGGCGACGCAGCCGTCGAGGCCGGCATAGTCTCTCCGGCGATTCCCTCTCCCTCACGCCCTTCCCCTTGTTCCTCAACCAACACCCAAATCTCCATTTCTCACCTCATTGCCCCCTCCGATCAGACATGAATGGCAGCCGTCAGCTATCGCCGTCTCCGCCCCATCTCTGGCCGATGGCAACAGTAGCAGCTCCTATGTAATCTTGTTTGTATTTCTGGTTTGGCCCCATAGCTGGATTCATGTGTTTCCTTTTTGTGCATCTGATTGTTTTGGCAGCCATTCTACTAAAAGAGCTTGTCGCCCAATTCGGCCCCAAACTTGGCGCTGAGAAACTCCATAAGGAATTCCCCAAACAGAAATTAATTAGGTGATGAGAGTTTGTCAATAATTAAGAACATTCATGGAGTTAGTGTTGAGTTAGATTTTTTTTTTTCATTTAATTTGGAGTTGGTGAATGGTGATGAAGAACATTCTCGTAGATTAGAGTGAGAAGATAATGAATAATTCTTTTTGTAAAATAATGAAGAGGACAATTTTGTAAATTCAAAGTCTAATCTCTTTGTTGAATTAGTCTACCAAATGAAAAATAAGATTCATCTTCTCTAATCATTTTTCCTACCAAACAATTTATTTCTTATTATCAACTTCACTCATCCAATCTCACCACGTTATTTTCATCTTATTTTTACTTTCAAATGGGCCCTTAAGATACGTATATATACATCATATGCCCATGAGTCCACCCAATATGGAAATAAGTTGATACATCTTCAAAGTTGTGATGAACAATATGGATAAAAGTTGAGACAAATTTCACAATTAACTCATAATAAGAATAAGAATGAATAAATAAAATTGAGGCCAAAGGGTTCGGTTTCGAGACCTTTATTTAAAAATTTCTGCATTTATTTAAAAAAAAAATTATGCTTATTGAGTGGTTTTGTTTACAATAATGAGCTATTGTGAGGGTCAAACTGCAATTTATACAAACTCTTAAATGCTATAAATAGATCATTCTGCTCCCGCCTCCCTGCAACTGGACTGCTTCTCTCTGTTTTACCTCCAATGAACGGACAAAGACCCCCCTTCCGCCCTGGCGGCGGCGGCGGCGGCGGCGGCCGTGGGGCATCACAATCACAGCAGCAGCAGCAAGTCCACCTTAACCCTAATTTATTCCAAAACCCCAATCTCTTCCTCCTCCAGCAAAACCCCAATTTATTGGCTCAATTTAGTCCCTTTCTCCAAAACCCTAACAGCTTCCCCCAAGTTCAGCAACAGTTTCCGAACATGAATATCCCCGTTCAACTGAATCCTGAACATAGTAGTTTTCAAGCACCGCGTCCAAATGAATATAATAACAATATCTTTCCGCAACAGCACGTTAAGGTGCTCAACGAGATGGTTGAGAAAGTTGATAAGGCGGCCAGGAGGGCTTGGAAGGACCTTTTGAAGTCGAAAAAGAATGTTTCGGCGTGGAAAGTTTCGCAGGTAGCCTTGTTGGCTGTGAAAGCTGAGTCATGGGAAAGTTTGGGGTTTCAAATGCAGCAAGTGCCTTCGCTGAAGAGCATACTGGTTACAGAAGGGAAGGTGCGCCAATTAAACTTTTATTGGCAATTGGCATCACAAACCTTTCACCTTCAATACTTTTTGTTCCTTTATAGTTCAAATATTTTAGTGTGCGTGTGTATGACAACTGAATCTCAGGACGGTTGGAGTAATCCTTAAAAGAAATCAATCGTTTCATGGCAATGCTTGCTCGACACTTCTTTCAGATTGAGACATTTATCTTTTGAGCTACTAATTGGTGTTAATTGTGAGAAATGTAATTGGGAGTTGCATGAAGTTATTTTGTTTTCTTTGGTGCAAGTTTTATTTCTTGTACCCCGCTCTTGTATCTGCTTCTTTAATTCAGTTTTAGCAGACGTAAAATTTGTAATTTGATATGTGTTTGCTATTGTTTTATAGATCAATGCATTCATACACTGCTTTGTTGCGGCTAGAAAAATTGCTTCATTGTATGATTTGGAAGTGGCAGTCTGTGAGAGTGAGGGCGTCAAAAAGTTTGAAGAGCTGGAATTGGGTCCTTTGGTGCAGCACCCACTTGCCGTGCATTATTTTTCTCTGACTTCTACTGTGACTGAAGTTTACAGAATAACAGCTGAAGAAATAGTATCTTGCCTTTGTGAGTTTATTGATACTCACAAAAAGAAAAATATTAAAGTTGATACATTTTTGGATTTTATTTGTAAGAAGCAATCTGCCAGTGGCTGGGAAAACCTTTGTGTGCGGATCCAGGATTTCAGGTTAGGAATTTTTTTTTTCCTGGTGTGAAATTATAATGTTTTATCTAGATCATTGTTACCGATTCGAGCATTATATGCGATTGTAGGGGGTGCTTGTATTATTTAGGAACATGTTTCTATAACTGTCATGTTCATTTACAATCCTGGATTTTTTTTGTATACCCATTATTTTTGGTAGATCTGGAAGTGATTTTTCATTATATTTATATTTATTCTTATATGAGATTCTTTCTATCAGTAATTCAGTATGCTGTCATTAGATAATATTATGTTCTAATTCATGTCGTGGTGGGGACTAGGGATGCGAACGAGCAAATGAAAGTGTAGGTTTTTTTAGAATATTGCATTGCTTTCACTTTTCAAATATCAATAGGGTGCAAGGGTGGTGAAAAGGGGCTTAATCTGAAAGTGGCTAAATTGGGCACTGGATATATCCTGAACTCCTCATATTGAGCTCATTTGTGCATATAACCCTTGCGCTCAATCAAACGTAATGTTGACTTTGGGCAACTGAACTATCAATAGTGCTACTCTCAGTCTTTCCTTGTTAAATTAGGGTTTCTTGACTGGTTTCAAACTACAAAGATGTAAAAGCCTTCCTTTAGTTGGTATTTATAATATTATACATTGGAAAAGTGCTATTTGGTTAATATCTACGTCTAATTTGAGATTTCTCATCCTTGTTGTATCATTATTCTCTTAATAAAGATTGCTTGTCTTGTCCTATAAATTGGCTAGCTTTGTTATGAAGCATGCCCTGAATAAGATGCTCAACACTATCGATCAAGTTTCTTGAAAAGTATGGTGCTGCTTCTATGAGGCAATTTAGTTGTTATTTTTCCATACTGGAGTTGGATCTAAAAACTGTTTGCATATCCTCATTTATCATTTAAAAAGTTATGCAGTTGGGTGTAGCAAGTACCAAGTTTATTTGGTTAATTTCTAAATTAGTTATACTTTTGTGTCTCAGATCATTTGTTAATCATATCAAGCAGGCCAAAGAATCAGAAGATACTGTAATAGAAAAATGTTATGAGAAAATCAGAACAGATGATGGGAAACGCAGCAAGAAACGTCCACTTTTTTCAGAACAAAAAAAGGAAATGGATGATCATTTTAACACAATCTCCCAGCGCCTGAAGAGTTTCTCATCGGAAAATACCCAGTTTTGTGGGAAACACATAAGATTCTTGTCATCAAGTTCAGATGATGATGATAATGAAGCTAATCAATGCAGAGATAATCAGGATGAGAAGAATGCAAACAACAGCTGCAATTTGTCGCTACCAAATGTTAGAGCAGAACGTGTTGGTAGTTGCCCATATCCATCAGCAACTGAAGAAATGAGAAGGCTGGGTTTGAAAAGTGAAGTAGAGCCTACCTCTTATACACCTGGTGATGGTGCAAGGTGTGATATGGACAATAAGCACTCCCGTGGGAAGAGAAGATATGAAAAAATGAGTTCAAGCACTTCTTTACCTCGTAAGTTGCCTAAAAAGGAGAAATTTGATGCAGATGTCAAGCTTAAGGGCTCTGGTGATCACAGAATAAGTGGTCATTCTCTTTCCATTAAATCGTTAAGGACATTTGTTACCACTTGGAAAGAGGCATGCCGTGATAACAATGCAGATGAGGTAATAATATATCTTGATCTCCGACGGAGATGTGCAGCTTAGTGGAGCTGCACAAGCTTCTAGTTAAGCCTCTTTTTAACATTTTGATCATTGAACTTTCTTTTTAGGTTGTTTCTTTTTCCTTAGAACCAGCTGCATTAGCTATCAGCTCTTTCCATTAAACTTTACAAACTAGGGGAGAACTATTAGTCTAGATGACCAGTTAGGCCTGGGTTATGACAGCCACCAATCATGCTATCCTTAGTCATATATTTATATCAATATATAGGTTTTCCTCAGTGAAACATACTCCTTTATCCTGAATTTGTTGAGCCATCATTCTTTTGTTGTTTTAAGCTGATGGTCCGTGTCCGGACTCATATAAAATTAATGATGGCCTCTACTGACTCTCAAGCACTACTTTTGAGCTAATATTCCAAACTCAATCAAAATGGTGTAAAGTATAAGTGTATGATAATATCATCACTATTAAATTGTAAGGTAAAGCTTTAGGGCTGATGAGCATGTTACGTTTGATATCTTGCATGACCTGTTTTGATCATGTGCTGCTAGACAGTGGGCTGACTCTGTCTTCATGCTTCATTTCTCCATGATTTTTTTTTCTTTTTCTGGATATATTTTGAGACATTAATTTCAATTCTTTGCGCTTATTAGGTTCTTGAAAGGATGCTTCAATTTTACAACATAAGGAAAAAGAGGAAAGTGAAGGAAATGTTCACATCTTATCCATTTGTTGGATTGCTCTATGCTGCTGTAAGTACATGGGTTTTCTGTACTTTATTGCCTTTGAGTTATTAGTCTTTTAGAGATTTAACGATTCATTATTTTCCTAGAAACCGATAATCTGCTTGTTAAAGGTTTACTTTTCTAAACATGCCTTTGGCTGTTACAGGTGACATGTATTAAATTGGGACAATGGGATAATATGTATGATACTTTCTTGACTTTTAACCAACAAGTAATAGATGATAAACCAGATGAGAGTTCGGATGATTACATAAACATTGATGTTCAATCAGCAAAGAAGGACGTTGCTGTCCCTGCACCTGAAATTCTTACATATGACCATGGTGAGTAATCTTTTGTTCAGATAGTATCCCGAATTTCTAATGCTCATGGGCTAGCTTCTTACTGTTTCCTTCCTGGCCTCCTCTTTGTTATGTCTTTTCATGAATTTGATAAGATGGAGAGCAGTAGTAACACTAGAATTGCGATTTCTTGTTCAGATTGCTATGAAGTTTATGCTACATCATGTAGTTTGAACCTTCAACTACTAATCGAGCCACTGCTGTCGCTTGTCATCCTAGTAAAAACAATTTTTCGTTTCCTACATAGCTATGCTTCAACTTTGGCCGGGCTTGCGTCAATGCTCCATTGAATTGTAATGTTGCATGGATATCTGGTGTATTATAATCTCTGAAAAGCATGTTATAGTGATCTTGGTCTGATCAATGGCATTTTCTCTGTCACCGCACTCTATTGTTTCCTGAGTTTGTAAATTTTATGACAGGGCATTAATTTATTATTAATAGAGGCTCTACCTATTGTTAAATGTGATCGCTGCTTTGTCTTTGTTTTTGTTGTTGATGTGCTGCTTTTCTCATCTTTTACTTTCATTTCTGTAGATATTGTAGCTGGAGATATTGCTAAGAAAATTTATGGGTATTGTGAAATGTGATCATAACTTCTGTGTTTTTGGTTGATGTCCTGTTTCTCATGTTTCCTATTTTATTTTCTATAGATATTGTAGCTGAAGATATTGCTAAGAAAATCTCTGGGTATTTTGAGAATGATGTTTTGCCCCCTAAAAGTCCTCCAGAAAATAGATTCCATTTGTTGAGAAAACTTTGCAACTGCGAGTATTGGCTGATTGAACAATATTCTGCTGACAAGTTTGAATCTCTGGGTTATGGAGAATATTTTGTGTTTTTGGAAAATTATCTACACCTGTTTCCTCGTGCTTTACAAAAGTGCCTACTGGGTGATATGCCAAAAAATGTATCCTTGGAGGCTTACATGCTGCCCATTCAATTGGATGTGTTGCTATCACAAGCTTTAGATAGCTTTCAGGAAAATGAAATTGTGAATATCCAAAATATTTCTGAATTGCTGGCTAGGCAGTTTCCTTTGGTATGCTTTGAACTAGTGAATAGTGGTCCCAAGGAAAACCTTCTGGATATCATACGAGAAAAGAGATACAGCTTAACTTCACATTCAGTACTGTTTTCTATACCATTATCAAGACCAACCTATATAGGTGGTTCATCTGCTCAAGATGAGAAGGAAACAGAAGATGCTAGTAAGTTTACTGATAATGCAGTAAATACAGGAAGAAGTGCTCCAGTTACTAGCAGGGATGCTATTGAGATCCTGCTCAAGGCCCCTATGCTGGCTGATTTGAAATTATGGTCGCATTGGGATATTTTATTTGCTCCCTATCTTGGTTCAATTGTGGAGTGGTTGTTAAAGGAGGTCAACACCAAAGAGTTGCTGTGTTTGGTCACCAAGGATGGCAAAGTAATTCGTTTGGACCATTCAGCTACTGTGGACTCTTTTTTAAAAGTTTCCGTTCAAGAATCTTCTTTTGAAACAGCAGTTCAGTTGTTGTCCTTGTTTGCATTATATGGTGGTGAACAGAGTGTTCCTCTATCACTTCTGAAGTGCCATGCACGGAAAGCCTTTGAAGTCATCATTAATAACTATTTGGAGATGGAACTTGATAATAATAATCTACCCGCGCATGGGAATTTATCTTTCAATCAGCATATTGTCAGCAAAAGTACATCCAGTAATTTAGACAACAAGGCTCTGAATAGTAGGAGTATAATCAAGAAGGTCGATCCAGTTCTGTCAAGGTTTATACTTGACTGTTTAAGTTATCTGCCAGTTGAGTTTTGCAGTTTAGCTGCAGATGTATTGATTTCTGGGTTACAACCTTTTGTGAACAATGTTCCTACGGCTATCTTGGCTGAATGCAAGCAAATAGAGCATCGTCTCATTCTTCATGAAGTTGGTCTGTCTCTTGGATTACTGGAATGGGTTAATGACTATCAATCTTTTTGTTCTTCTAAAACATCTGGCCTGTCCCCTGCATCATCATGCTTAGATGTGGTCAATTCTGAGCTAAAGATCAATACATCATCAATGATTGGCCATGGTGGACTGGACGTGCATCTTGATTCTTCGGGTGAAATGCTGGTTCCAGGTGAGGTAAATTCCAGAAATGATAAACCAGCCAGTGATGTGGCTCATTCTGCTAACATTTTAGGGTGCACTACTGCATATTCCGAGCAATTATCAGGGCTTGATGATCACATTGATAAAGATCCAGCAAAACTTATCGAGTCTATTAGGCAAGAGGAATTTGGTCTAGATCAATGTCTTTCAGCTACTGAAAATAGCATGTTGGAAAAGCAGCATGCTCGACTAGGCAGGGCCCTCCACTGTCTATCACAAGAGCTGTACTCTCAAGATTCACACTTTATCTTAGAGCTGGTATGCACATGTTCCCACACCTCTGCACTGTCATTTCGAGCTTGTATCAGAACCTTCTTCTCGATGGCTATGAGATCTATTATTTATTGCTAGTTCAATCATGTTGTTCAATGTGAAGAGATGATTTACAAAAGAACACATGACCGACTTTTCAAATAGTAAATTATTTCATTTCTAGTAATAACAGTGAAAATTGTAAGAAATGTAGGAAACTGCGGATATGATTCAAGGATTACATTTTTATATATTTATTCTTGACATCATTCTATCTGATTTGTCCATAGGTGCAAAATGCTGATGATAATGTTTATGCTGAAAATGTGGAGCCTACTATAACATTCATTTTACAAGAGAAAGGGATTGTCGTGCTGAACAATGAACAAGGTTTTTCATTCAATAACATACGAGCCCTTTGTGATGTTGGAAATTCAACAAAAAAAGGTGTCAACACTGGATACATTGGGAAGAAAGGCATCGGTTTCAAATCAGTATTCCGGGTACCATTAACATGAGTTTTGTTGTCTTGCATGTGTTCTTTTTTGCATCATATTCTGATATAATATATGGTGATATTATGAGTGATGCAACTATTGTTCTTTTCCTGGAATGCTGTGACTAGATATGTTATGATAAAACCGACAGTTCTGACTATTGGCTCAATTTTTTTAGATAATTTATTTTTTGTATAAAACAAATTTGACATTATTGTTGAACATAAGCATATCTGGATTACCCTTCTTTGTGCAAAAATTATTCTTTACAGCTAATTGCATGTCTTTCTTGTTAAGTCTATGGCAATATCCTCTAGAGTCTCTAAAGCTGGCAGCTCTTAAATAGTTCTAAATAGTAAATACTACTAGCTGAGATTTGAAGATTAAGTTTTTCGGTACCGCTTGTACCGAGTTTTAATATAAGTTTTCCTTTTCCGATAAAAAAAAGATCTGAAGATTAAGAGAAAACATGGGACTGGATATCGTGCTATGTTCGAAACTGAAGTAACACTGTCAGGGCTGGTAAAGTTATTTTGTAGGAGCTAAAATTGATTAAAAGTCATTTTATATACATGTGTGTCAAGGTACTACTATCACAATAGCAACTCACAGTTTTTTGTCAATTGTCATGTGTAAACAGAAAACTACTAGTAGGATTTATAATTTATTGTTATGGTATCCCTTATTTTTCAGTATTACATGGTTTTATTTGTTCTCAAATTGCAGGTTACTGATGCTCCAGAAATTCATTCAAATGGTTTTCATATAAAATTTGACATAACTGGAGGCCAGATTGGGTTTGTTCTGCCAACAGTAATCCCTCCTTGTGATGTTGACTTTTATACCAGATTGGCACTGGCAAGTTCTGACCGCCTTGATCGAAACTCTTGGAAAACATGCATTGTGTTACCTTTTCGACCAAGCTTGCTGGAAGGATTTTCCATGAATAACATTTTATCTATGTTCTCGGATCTTCATCCTTCATTGCTGCTATTTCTTCATCGTCTTCGATGCATTAAGTTTAAAAACATAGTTGATGATTCATTCATTGTTATGAGGAAAGAAGTTATAGGAAATGGCATAGTAGAGGTTGCCCTTGGTAATCATAGGATGACTTGGTTTGTAGCATCCAAGAAATTAGTGGCTGATACCATTCGTTCTGATGTGCAAACAACAGAAATTTCTGTAGCTTTTACATTAAAGGAGACAGGTGAAGAAGGATATGTCCCTGTTCTGAATCAACAGCCAGTTTTTTCATTTCTTCCTCTAAGAACATATGGACTTAAGTTTATTCTGCAAGGAGATTTTGTTTTGCCTTCTTCAAGGGAAGAAGTTGATGGAAACAGTCCGTGGAACCAGTGGTTACTGTCAGAATTCCCTGATTTGTTTGTTAGTGCTGAGAGGTCTTTTTGTTCTCTTCCTTGTTATAAACACAATCAGGCAAAAGCTATTACAGTATTTATGAGTTTTGTTCCTCTTGTTGGTGAAGTACATGGGTTCTTTTCTAGTCTACCACGAAGGATAATTTCCAAATTACGCATGTCAAATTGCTTGCTTCTGGAAAGTGATAAAATAGAATGGGTTCCTCCTTGCAAGGTCATGAGGAATTGGTCTGACCAGACACGATCTTTATTACCTGATAGTTTGCTTCATGAGCATCTTGGTTTGGGATTCTTGAATAAGGATATTCTTCTCTCAGATTCATTAGCTAAGGCTCTGGGTGTTGAGGATTGTGGACCCAATATTTTGCTAAAGTTTGTTTCTTCACTGTGCCGCTCAGAAGATAGGTTGAAGTCAATGGGTTTTGGTTGGTTAGCATCTTTGCTCAGCACCATTTATGTGATGCCATCTCAGCTTTCCATGCAAACTTCCTCAAGTAATGGGACTGAATCTGATTTCATATCTCACCTTCAGAAAACTCCATTTATCCCTCTTTCAGATGGTACATACAGCTCCGTGAATGAGGGAACTATTTGGTTGCATTGTGACTCTGTAGACCAGGGCATTAGCGATCAATATCTTCTGGAGACATTTCCAAAATTGTTTGCTAAACTGCGGATTGTGAATCCAGGCCTTCTGGCTGCAGCTTCCACCATTGATGGTTCATGCTCTGATGCATCAATTTTGGAGAATGCTGAAAGGATGCTGTATAAAATAGGAGTCCAGCGGCTGTCCATTCATGACATCGTAAAGTTGCAGATTCTGCCAGCCATATCTGATGATAAAACTGCAGTGGGGCAGGAAGAATTGATGACAGAGTACCTTGCCTTTGCTATGTTCCACTTACAATCAAGTTGTGCAACCTGTAGCCAAGAAAGGGGTAGCATTGTTGCAGAGTTGCACAAGAAGGCTCTGATCCTGACAAATTTTGGATTCAAGCGATGTAGTGAGGTGGCGATCCATTTCAATCGGGAGTATGGAAATTCTGTTGATGTGGATAAGCTAATTAATGGGATTGATATCATATGGTACAAAATAGATGCTGCCTACGTAAGACATCCAATCACCAAATGCATCTCTGGTGGAGTGTTGAAGTGGAGGAGTTTTTTCCAGGAAATTGGAGTAACTGATTTTGTTCAAGTAGTTGATGTCGGTAAGAGTGTTCCTAAAATGTCTCTTATTAATTTTAAGGATGAAGTGCAAGCTAAAGAGATGATGTCCATCGATTCAGTTACTAAAAATTGGGAATCTCAGGAGTTGTTTCACATATTGTCCTGGATTTCTTCCAGAGATGATAGGGAAAAATCTGAATACCTCTTAGAGATTCTTGATAAATTGTGGGATGAATGTTACAGCGATAAGGCTACTGGTTATCACAATGATACAACTGCAGAACGCAAACCATTTAAGTCCTCACTTGTACGCACACTCCAAAATATCCCATGGATAGCATCAAATATCAACAACAAACTTCACTACCCTAAAGATCTCTTTTATGATTGTGTGGCAGTAAATTCAATTTTCGGTCTTAATGCTCCGTGCACCATTCCAAAGGTTAGTCAATATTTTCTAATTTCAGGTGTTTCATGTTTGAAATCAGGATTTTGAAGTTTGTATAAATCACTCTTGTCTCTCTATGCTCTTTGTGTCTGGTACATTTTTCTCGATTGCATATTGTTATTGGTATATTCTATAAAGGATTCACATTGTTAGTATTAAAATGCTTCTACATTTTTGCCAATCTCTGATGTAAATGAATTTAGAAGTCCATTTACTTTATTTCAAGTGCATCTTATATAGTTATATGTCTCGAACTTCACACACTATAGAATAAACTGTTTGTGTATGTCTGCTGGTAACCTTTGAACTTCTATCCTTACAGTAATAACTATTTCTGGAACTTGTATGCTACACTTTGTTGAGAGTCTCAGCTTCATATAGTCTTAATCAGCCTGACAGTTGCCCTTTCCAAATTATATAACTTCTCTCATGCAAAAGGAAATGCTCTTATCCTTCAATATTGTACTGTACGCCAGAGTCTTAAAGATAGTGTTATGGCTATTAAGATCTTTGCTTGGAGGATGTGATTTTATTGACAAATGTTCGGCTTGCATTTAGACATAGGAAAAAGTTACTGGTGTACTTTTTCTTACACTAATTTTAGGAAAAATCTTGGCTTAGATGGTTTTGATATGTTGCATCTAATATGTACTACAGTGGAATTAAATTCATATTTACTTAGTTTTTTAACTTGACGATCCACCCAGAAAGTGTATTTACGTGTAACGTTATGTGCTATACAATGAATGTACTGAAACTCTTTCATATTTGAAACAGGTTAGAAGTACAAAATTGGTGACTGATATTGGATTGAAAACTGAAGTTACCCTTGATGATGCTCTATCCGTTCTTAGACTTTGGAGGCTGTCTGGATCTCATTTCAAGGCTAGGTATTCTTTTTCAGCAACTATCATGATTATTATCTGTTAAAACTTCTATTCACAGGCAAAGAAAAATTAGTCACCTTTTTCCTTGACGATATCTTGATGTGTACTTCATTTTTATTACTGTGACTACTACTACTCCTGCTAATGCTAATACTACTTTTTCTTTTACAATGAACCGGTGTCCTTATCTTTCTTATCTTTTTCTTCTAACTTAATAATCATCACTGCAAATAATATCTGTGTAGTAGATTTTGTATGTGTCAGCAGTGCTCAGTAACACTACCATTGAAAAATTTCTGACTTATACCATAATTATTCAAGTCTGCCCCTTGTATGAATTTGTGACATGGATCACATGACCTAGATCGTCAGTCATTTTCAACCTGGATCGATTGGGTTCACATTGTGGGTGAATTTGGTTGAACCACATGCTCTAATTTAATTATAAGTGATTAGGATGTTTGACATGGCATGCTAAGCTTAATTTAGGGTGATCTAATGCTTGCTTTCAGAATATGATGTGCTTAGACTCATTACTCTAGGTTCAATTTTCGAAAGGTATGCACTCTTTGATCATTTAGAGGTTAATCTCTTTACTTGAGTTGACGTTAAAATTTAACTAAACCACCTGTTCCTATCAATCTTGACCCAATGTGGTATACAATTTTTGTCGACCCCCTCCATGATGCATGTCAGTCTAAATGCCATTCTGTGCACCTGTACAGCCTGTGACCTGGATCATGTACCATTTTGAAAGTGATGATTAGCCTATCATAGTTATCAAGCTTGCATAATTTTGAAATCTTACTCAATTTCTTTCAAGGTCATGCGGATCATGAGATATAGACATAAAATAGTTTTAGTTGCAAGGTTATCTGTCGGTAAAGATAATTGGACTAGAATGGATCAACATTATTTGACTAGGGGGTTACATAACTCTTAGAAAGTAAATGTAGTACAGTACTTGTGTTGCTGATGGTTTCCAATCAGAATGGCTTGCATATAAGTTTGTTCTCTCTTGTTTTGCCAGTGTCTCACAGATGTCCAACTTCTACGCATACCTCTGGAAGGAAATGACTCATTCAAAGAAGAAAGTTATTGAGGAATTACATTCTGGGCCTTTCATTTTTGTTCCCGATACATGTAGCTATTCGGATGAGGATTCTTTAGTTGGTTCATTTATGTCACCTCGGGATGTCTATTGGCATGATACTATTGGTTCTGTAGATCTAATAAAATCAGGTCACCCTGACTGTGTTTCAGCAGTTGCAAGTAGTCCAAAAATAAAAATGTTGCAAAGCTTGTACCCACATCTTCATGATTTTTTTGTGAATGAATGTGGAGTGGATGAAAGTCCTCCATTTAGCAGCTACCTTCAGATTTTGCTAGAATTATCTGCTATTGCTTTGCCTCATCAGGCTGCAAAGAGGGTAAGCGATCATCAGATTGAATTTTGGATCTTTTTGTCACCTATGAATCTTAGCTTGATTTTTATATGAATATGTGATATAGGTTTTTGAGGTGTTCTTAATCTGGGATGATGCATTGAGATCTGGAGCAATGAGTTCTGAAGATGTTGAATTCCTGAAAGAAAGTATCCTGAAAAAGGAATGTACTGTCCTTCCTACTAGACAAGATAAATGGGTTTCTCTACACTCGTCATTTGGTCTAGTATGTTGGTCTGATGATGATAATTTACGAAGAGAATTCAAACATCGTGAAGGTGTTGACTTCCTATATTTTGAGAAATCCACTCTTGAAGACAATAAGATGCTTCCGGGGAAAGTCTCAGTTGTCATGCAAAGACTAGGAATTCCTGTCCTATCTGAGGTTCTCTCTCTCTCTCTCTCTCTGTCTGTCTGTCTCTGTCTCTGTCTCTCTCTCTCTGTGTATATGCATATTCATGCATAGACTCATATTTACATGTTAGTTTGGTGTCATGCAATGATATGCTTTCACTTGGGCTTTTTTTGGTATGATAAACTAGTATCTTGTCTAGTCATGTACGACAGTACGAGTATATGAAACCCCCATATAGATAAATGCCCCATAATGTCATTTTATCAGTCCACTATGTAGTCCTTACTGTTGGTATATCAAGTATTAATGCTTGCTTGAGTAAGAATCTTACGAAGGATTTTAAGTAGAGTGAGTCATGAAAAGGACCTCCATTTTGCTGCTTAATATTTTGGTCTTGCATTTACTGTAATGCCCAAATCTGTTTTGGTTGTATGATGCTTCTTATCTTTACCCAATAATATCTTAGTTAGTGCAACAGATTCGGCAGATACAGAGGAATGATCGTGCTAACTATCCTGACACACTTTCTTGATCTATATTAGGGGCGGATAATTTTCAAGTCCTTGACATTCTTGAACTTGCAACTAGGTCAACTTATTGTCATGTTGATCAGTTGATGTCCTAAATTAAGTTCACTATTACCACTGTAGGGACCATAACATTAGAGTTACTACCTTGTTTCTTATAATTTTTTCTGATAAAAGAAAAACATTAGAGTTACTACCTTTCATTCTCCAAGGCATTTTTCTTGTTTCTTCAATAGCTTGTATTCTGGTCAACAATTAGTTTTAATATGTATATTCATTTATTTCCATATATGACTTTCATTAATCTTGTATTATTTAATCCCTTTTCTGATGGCTTATCAATTGAACATGAAGTTATGCCTTGATCTCTCTTACTAGTTTTGGTCTTGTGGGAATTGCTTTCTGCCATTCACAAAATAATTTCTCTGTAATTGTTTTGAATTTGTGCATTCAATTAATTAAATATAGATTGAAGTACAAAGAAACAGCCCAAGTGGACCATACTTGCCTGTTTCTAGATTTTGTTAACTTAATAAAGTTTTCTTATTGTTTTGCCATATGAGATATCCCCATTTTTTTCTATATCTTATGTAAATTTTCATATTTTATTGCATATCCTATTGTTTCAATCTTATAACCATTTTTATTGAATCTTTTTGATTTGCAATTTCAATCTTATAACCATTTTTATTGAATCTTTTTGATTTGCAATTTCCTTGCATAAATTTTCATATTTTATGCTTGGTGCTCATTTACTTTTAATTAAAACTGAAACTATATGCTTTTATGAAACTGAAATAGCCTTTTCATGTAATCTCATCAAGTGTTTTTAACTCTTTTATTTTATTATATATATATATATATATAATATCTATATTTGTTTTCTATTTCATCATGTATTTATTACCCTTTTGGTTGGCCATCCACTCCTCCTGATTTCATCTTAAGACAAAATTCAGTACTTGTTGATCAAGTCATAGTATTTCAGTTGCTTTTAAGTTTTTCTCTGGAATTATCATTCCCTCTCAGTCTCTCTCTGGTTTCACTCTTTTCTGATTTATTTATATATACTGTTTGATATTGATTTTACTAGGAGTCCCATCACTTGCATAACATATTAAAGGGAGTTGGACCCTTTTCTGGCTTGTGGGATTTTTTAATTGCAGTATAATACTCCCTCCGTCTCTTTTCAAATGGCACAACTTCCTTATTGGGTTGTCTCACTCCAAATGGCACATTCCATAAATGGGTTGATTTAAGGCTCAACCATTGGATAGACATGTGGGGCCCATATACTTTACATTCTTTATGGAGTGTTTCTTAATCCTTGTGCATAAAGTGTTGTGCCATTTGTAGTGAGACGGAGGGAGTATTTACTTATTATGTACATTTATATATAAATATATATTTGCTGAATTTATTTCCATTCACATTTTACTATTTAAGTTTTTGTCCAAGGTATTTTTGGTAATACTCATTGCTTTTTATTTTCTTATTGGACTGATCCCGTTACTCAAATCAGTTTCTTTTGTCCCTTTCTAATCATCATTATTAAAATTTCCATTTATATGTTCGCTGTGAAAAATTTACTTATATAATTTTGATTCTTATGCACTTCAAATATGATTTATTACTTAATCATTCAGACAAATAGTATTGAAGGCATCCCTACATTGATTGAACAGTTACTCCTATTTAGTAATCTTGTGTTGTGTATTTGAGATCTAGTAATTGTAGATGCTTACAGTTTCACTTGGGGGTAATACTAGATGCTTTTAAAGGTCTGGTATTATTATGAACAAGCTTTCCATTTAGAAACCTACACATGTTGCCAGGTCTCAATAAGAAAGGGCCTGCAAAAAGTAAGAGATGGTTATATTCTGAACTTTAATTGACTCAAGTGTTAAAGCTTGTAGCCTAATCATTCTACCGATATGAAATACTCCCTCCGTCCCAGAAAAATTGACACACTTTGACTTGTACAGGTTTTAATAAAATGTGTTGACTTTAGTGTGTTAGATTTTGCCAAAAGAGGAATGTGTCTAATGTTGTGGGACATCCAAAAATGGCAAAATGTGTCTATTTTTCTGGGATGTAGGGAGTATTATATATTTTCATAATTTGACAAGAAAACTGTAGAAATGCTATTTTGTTTGCTGTCTGTATTCTGGACTACTTCTACAAACTCCTGATTTATCTTTGTTGGGAATTTACTTTTATTTTCACATTTCAAGTTGTTTCTTTAGTTGGTGAAAAGTTAGCACTTGCTGATGTTAACATGCAATCCTGCTAATGCTCCTACCTGTTAGTTCATTTTCTTAATTCCATTATCTATTAGATCTTGCATATTGTTGAAAATTCTTGTAGGCTTTTCAAATGTCTAGTCCAGCTCTAATTTCGGGATTGATGAAACCCAGCTTAGTAAGTTTGTAATGATTTGTATCTAAAAGTGACATTTATCTTGTTGCCAAAGGAAACCACTTGATGATAATAACATTGAATGTCTGCCATGGTGATAAAGTAATCTATGGAATGCACTGCATACTTCTAAACTCTTTTTACTTATCATTGTCTGCATGCAAGTTGGTTAGTAATACTTTGACCATTTGACTATTTCTAGTCAGTAACATATCGAGGCTATACCGGAGAAGTGCATATCTTTTTTTGTCATTCTTAGCGACATGAACATTCTTTCTTCTGCAGATTGTTACTCGTGAGGCTATTGCCTATGGTTCAGAAGACAGTAGTTCCATTTCTTTGCTGGTGAATTGGGTCCTTCCATATGCTCAGCGCTACATATGCAATGCACACCCGGACAAATATTTTCAACTTAAGCAGTCTTGTTTTGAGAATCTCAAACATCTGAAGATAGTTGTTGTTGAAAAGTTGTTCTATCGGTATAAGATAAAGAAATGTGACATTGCATCAAAGAGAAGACACCATTGTAACTGCCTTCTGCAGGTACTTAATGCCTGAGATGGATCCTCAGTGATGGGGCCCTTGTCGATTTGGGTTTTATCTGTAACTTTGTTTCCCTGTTTGTTTGCAGGAGAACATCTTGTACTGCTGTCGGGAATCAGATACACACTCAATATTTTTAGAACTATCTTGTTTACTATTTGATGGAATCCCTCAATTGCACTTCGCAAATTTTCTTCATATGATAAAGACCATGGCTGAATCAGGTGCGACTGAGGAGCAAACAGAATTGTTTATTGTAAACAGCCAAAAGGTGCCAAAACTGCCTGCTGAGGAATCCATCTGGTCTCTTGAATCTGTCTCATCATTGATGGACAATAATGCTGCACCTGTAGCTTCGGACTCTGTGAAGGTTGAGGATTTGAGCAATTTGCCTCCAAAACGCAAAACTGGCGTCAGATCATCAAACTGGCCACCTGCTGATTGGAAAACTGCCCCTGGTTTTGAGTCTGTTGATTTATCTAGGCTGACAACACCAGGATCTAGCAATGTCCTAATCCAAGAGGGAGAATCTTCACAGAATCATATCAAAACAGCAGATATTTGTCTTAATGATGTTAGCAATGAATTTGATATTAAGGTTAATTCAACAGCTCAGGGAGCAGTTCTAGGTGGGGCGGAGGTTCCAGAATCCCAGTCTAATCCCCAGAGTAACTTGGTGCTGTCCAACTTCAACGTATTAATGGATTCTGTTGATCTTGATACTCCTGATACCAAGGATGTTGGTCCATCAGTTTGTAGTGAGAACGATCAGGCACAAGCTCAGCAGGCATTGCTTACAGGGAGATTGGGGGAGCTTGTAGCTTTCAAATATTTTGAGGCGGAAGCAGGTGAGCGGTCTGTGAGATGGGTAAATGAAGCTAATGAAACTGGACTGCCTTATGATATATTACTGGAGGGCGATGAAGACAGTACTGAATACGTTGAAGTAAAAGCGACCAGGTTTGGAAGAAAGGATTGGTTTCTCATATCAATCAGAGAGTGGCAATTTGCAATCGAACAAGGTGAATCTTTCAGCATTGCTCATGTAATTCTTGGAGATGACAATATGGCAAGGGTTACAGTATACAAAAATCCAGCCAGATTGTGCCAGCTGGGTAGTCTGAAATTGGCTGTTGTGGTGCCAAAACAGTAGAGATTTCGATTGCCCAATTTTTAACCCACTGACCAGCTAAATGATATTATGATTCTTTGACCAATGAGAAAATCCTAGTGCTTGAAGCTTGAATTCTTCAACTTGCTGCTATCTACATACAATTCCTTATGGGAAAATATACACACAGTTCTATACTTGTGGGATGGCTTATTCTTTCAATAAGTTGACAATTCTTCCTTCATCCAGTCGAGAACCAATGGATAAGGTCACTTGTGAGGGAGCACAACAAAGGAATGTACAGTTTTGAATCTAATTTTACATTTGAGATAGTTTGACAGGGCAATTTGCCAATGTAAAGCTGATATTTAAATGAAATGACTACATTTGTACTTGAATGTGATGCCGGAGTTTGAGCTTTTCAATTTATTGAAGTCTAGTTTTGTTAACAATTGACGACTTTTGCCCTAACTGCTGCTGCTAGTAAACTCGGTCCAGAAATGAAGAAAAATGGGTTTTACTAGCAGCCACTAGCTCTCTACTAAACACGAGTCCATATGCGAACACAATAATAACATGATATTATTTGTGTCGACACGATAGTGATATGATAACAACATGATACAATAAAACATGCTTTCACACGCACAATAGTCTTGATGAAGGGAAAAGGTCCAAAAACACTACTTAATGTTTTATCAAAGTTCAAATGTACCGTAATGTTATGTTTTGTCTGATTTAACCCCTAACGCACTTAAATTGAGGCAGATAGCCCATTCACCAAATAAAAATGGTCAATCTTAACTCTCTATTAACAAAAGTTCCATTTTTTTTTATTCTCTCTATTTTCATCAATGCTAATGTATCGGGCGACAGAGCAAAAACACCCTTGTAGGTTTCAAGGAAAATCAAATAAATCCCTATGGTTATAGATTATTTAAAATATAGAATATAAGTTATTTTTAAACTTATCAAATATTGAATTCGAACTTTTTTTATTTTCAGTTTGAAACGGTCTGGATCAATATCTTTTAAACAATTAAAAAAAAAATCAAAATTCCAAGCACTTTTCTATATATAGTTTGGTATGAAGTATAGGATAATGTATGATAAATTTGACTGATGTCTTTTACAATAGGGCAAATCTCATATTAAATCCTAAACTATGTAGTTTGTATCAAAAATATCCCGAACTTTCAATAATATCAATAAAAGACCTAAACTATTAATATTGTACCAAAAATATCTTTATTATTATTATTTATTTATAAAAAGATGATTAGGATGCCACATGGCAAATTATTGAATTAAATAATTTATAAAAAGCTGACTAGGAT
>JAYJMF010000002.1:2720757-2735838 GCA_036873715.1 Salvia sclarea | reverse complement strand
GTATACTTATTGATTGAAAAAATCCGAGTCTTAAAATTGGCACCTTGAGATTGTTGCAAATTGACGAAATTTTATTGAAAAATATTATTCAAATTACAAATTGATGTGGGTATATGCAAATTTATTATGTTAAAATTACAAATATGTAATGGAAGGAGAGAGGAGAGAGAAAATGAGGAAGATGATAGAAGAGAGACAATATACCAGTAAGAATTAGGAGAGAGAAAAGATGAGAGAGAAATGAAATCTTCACAAATCTTAGCCATTGATTTTGAATATTAAACGAATCAAATTAGTTCTTATTTAGTATTTTAGTAGGGTGATGTATTTTATTCAATCCCTATATATATATATATATATATACTACATACCTTATGTGAGCACTTTATATGAGCATCAATCACATTTAAGCTATATTAACATGATTTGTTTTGTTTTTTATATTTTTTTAAATCTTTAATACTTAATCAAACATGATTGTCATCATCAATTTTACAAATTACATAAAAATCAAAGCTTGATTCGAGAAGTAAAAACATAATCTAAGCATAATATTGATTTTTACAACAACCATGCTACCAATATGTTATTTCCCTACTATGGTCGTCGAGGAAACTAAACTCGATAACGATGTAGGCCAGAATTGGTAATCTCGACAATTTTCTCAATTTCGGACTTTAATATTACTACCTTTGAGCGTGCATCGCATAGACATAATTGTTAACTATTTGAGATAAGATCCCACTAGGCACACTACTATAGTCTCATTCCATGTCTTCACAAAATTGATTAAGTGTCTCTTAGGTAACTTTCTATCATAATGAAATGCATTTGAACTTAAACAAATATTTAAATGTATAATTTGGTAAGAAATTTCATTATCATCTTTCTAGAGTGAGATAGGGAACTTAATTTACTCCACGTGATCTATCTGACCATCTTCATTATCAAAATATCAAGTACTTAATTTCTTATATATTCAAATAAATATTCTATAATCCATTAATTAGTTTAATGAAATGTAGTCCAGCTGAATTGCTTCGTTAGTGAAACGTTCCTAAAATTATATAATGCCGAAAATGGTGGAGTCCCAATATACATTTTTAATTCAGTATATGGAGAATTAAATATTACTGTTCCAGATCATATTGAACCGAAAGATGGAGTCATGTGTGTGTGATAATCTATAATTACTAACTCTAACAAAAGCAAAACAAATATTCCTGTAGGTATTGCCCAGGCAAAGGTTCCGGGTTCGAGGCCTTTAAAATTTCTGCATTTATTTATATATATATATATATATATAAAGAAAAACAAAATCCTCTAGGTAAACTTTTTCTATATAACTCAAAAGTAATTCCTATCAGGCATTTCATCGAACAGGTTCGTTTCAGAGCCATTTTTGTTAAGATTGGAAATCAACAAAACATAACTAGATGAGACAATGTACCTTTGTATAGTGTTTGAAGCTAGACATGAGGTTTTAAGATATCGATAATTTGCGTTAGCTGTCCCCAAACTGTTCGATGAAGTGCTTGATAGCGATTATTTTGGTAGAAATAACACGACAACCAAGAATATGAACACTATGTACAACTAAATTTCTTCTACATATACAACTCTTATAAGTAGAACATTAAAATCAATCAACCTCACTCAGAATTCACAGTCAAGGAGCAATCTCATTGGAACATTGGTTAAGAAGAAGAAGTTGACCTAATGAAGAAGTAGAATTGGGGCTTTTTTGAGTTGAAGCCGAGAATAGGGAAGTCCAAGGCGGCAGCGGCCAGTAGCTCAACTCCTGGCGCGAATTTTGCTACAAATTCTGAGAAGAAATTAGAGAGAGATTCAGACATTTTTGGAGTTGTGCAGTGAGAGACTGAGGTGAGAGACACTCAAGAGTCGAGCGTTCTCACACGAGAGTAAGAAAATGATTTATTGGGTTTTCAAAGATGTGATTATTGAGCTAGATTTAGTTTAATTACAGTAGTTATGCTGTGTGATAGTTATAGCTTCAGTTATGTTCGCCGTAGCCCCTTAATAAGAAGAATAATATAAGTAATAATTAAATTATTATTTCCTTAATTTAAAGTTAAATTTCATGATAAAATGGACATAATCCATGAATTCTAACTGGACTTGCGTCGTTTATCATTCAAAAAGTCTACGGAAACGTTCCCAAAATTCTCACAAGGAAAATGTAGTCCTAACATACATTTTTAATTTGAGGTTATTATATTGAAGGCAGCTGGCAACCTACAAAACAAATATTCCTTTCCCTACATCACTCAAAATAATCCATATGAAACATTTTATCGAACACTTTTTGGGCCCAAAATAGATGTCATAATATTTCAGAGCCATTTTTGCTACGTCTGCACGACAGGTGGAAATCTACAGAATGTCAAGTATATGAGAGAAAATGTACTTCTTTTGTTGTTTCGTAAGCTAAAAGGTGAGATTTTAAGATGTCGGTAATTTGTATTTGTTTCTAGAAACTGTTCGATGAAATGCTTCAAAGAGATTATTGTGATGGAGACTAAACTAAATCCTTGAAAGCAAATTAAAAGGGCCTATGGTTGGGAATTGGGAAGAGCAGATGTCGCAGTATATAAATTGGAACACCATCTTGTTAAACAAGTTAGCATATAAATTTGAGGCGTCGTATGTAGACCAAATAATCTCAACTGTCTTTAGTTGAAAACTGCACAATTGTATTGAATATTGATCTCCTTCATGTGTAGAAGATACATAATATATCATGAAATTGATTATGTTACAAAGATTTAACTAAAACAGTACAAACTTGATCATACTCAAACCAAAAACTAAGCTATACAAATGGAAAAACAGCCCCTATATATCTGACTTGAACAAATGAAGAGAGATTTTGGTGCCTCAACTTTGCCGTTTTGGCTGGACCTTAGAAGGAGTGTTCGTTGCTGAGTTCGTTATGTTTGGTAGTGGAGCATATATTAGAGCCGTTGATCTGTAATATCATCTAACGGCTAGTTTTAAGTTGCGTTTCTGTTTCTTTACTTTCTATGCCAAACACGTCTTTTCCCTAAAGGTGATCATATACAATTGTTTGCCGTCCCTATTCTAAGCCATGAGTCGAGCTTGGGGGAGCCGAAGGCGAACCCGGAGCGAGCCGTAAAAGCATAATTGTTGCCGGTCTCATTATCTATATATTAATTATCGAAGCCGAAAGCGGAGCCGTTTGTTGTTTGCCGCTCCCTATTATTGTTGCCAGTCTCATTATTTATATATTAATTGGGTCGGGGCCTAACGTAAATTTGCCTCTTCACCTTTTTACTTAATTTCCGTGCCCACCAAATATATGATACTTTTGGTGAACTCGTATATGGAGTTATATTTCAAATGAAAATATTTTAGAAAACCTGCTTGTTCTCGATTAAGCTCGTGAGACTCAAAGTATTTGATAAAATAAAGTTCAACGCTCGACTCAACAACAAACAGATCAAACCTAAACGTGACGATATTCGGCTCGACTCGACTCGATTACCCCCTTCACAAAGAAAAGGTCAATGAGAAGGAGGAACTCGGAAAAATGATGTTGATCGAGAGACAAGTGCAATCCATTGGGTCCCCCAATTGTTTGTTTGGGTCATGTTCCCAATTTCCACTTAACCTCTCTCTCTCTCACACACACACTCCACATAAAATTTTCACTTGTATAAATACCCCACACATGCACAAATCGCCTTCTAAAACCACACCACACACACTCTCTCTCTTTATCTCTCTAAAAATATTATATAGATACACAAAAGTTGTATGTATGTATAGCATGGCGGAGCTTGACTACCAGAGCAAGCCATGCACCAGCACCAGCACCAGCCCCGGCCGCAGCAACAACTCCCCCTCTTCTTTGAAGCTCTTCGGCTTCCACGTCACCGACGACGAATCCTCCGCCAAGTCGCCGGACTCGCCGGAGGCCGCCGCCGCCGGCGGTGCCTCCGCCGCTGACGGCCGGCGGTACGAGTGCCAGTACTGCTGCCGAGAGTTTGCGAACTCGCAAGCCCTCGGCGGCCACCAGAACGCGCATAAAAAGGAGCGGCAGCAGCTAAAGCGGGCCCAGATGCAGGCGACCCGCAACGCCGCCGTCTCCTACATGCGCAACCCCATCGTCCACGCCTTCGCCGCCCCCTCACCCCTCCTCGCCGGCCCGACGGCCGGCCCGGCCATCGGGCCCGCGTGGGTGTACATGCCGCGTGCGGCGCCGCCCTTCCACGTGTCGCACGGGTGCGTTTTCCCGCCCTCGCCCCCAGGGGCGGGGGCGGGGGCGCCCACCCTTGGGGAGAATATTAGTTATAATAATAATGGGCCGCTGCCACAGCAGCAGCGGCCCGTTATGATGGGCCATAATGGGCCTTCGCTTAGCAGATTTTCGAGTGATGGGCCGAGCTTCGACGACGCGTTTGGGCTCGATCTGCATCTCAGCTTGGCTCCAGCCGCGCCGTGAGCGAGCCGGTTGGGTATTTTAGCCGCTGTATTGGCGGATTTTTTTTTCTGTACATTTTTTTTTATCATTTATTTATTTAATTTTTTTTCTCTCTCTATATATGTTCTCGCAAGTCGCATCATCCATTGATTATTTCTATAGCTATGAGCGTTGTAAAGTAATGTACATACGTTTATCTGATTAATTATGATATGGCTAGCTAGAATTTAATGGGATGGATCGAGATGACAATGTGCAGCCTGTTGTTAATGGGTTCGTTGGGGGGTTCGAGTCATCTGAAGGGTTATTGTGTGCGTGTGTTTCCTTTCTTTAGCCCTCCGTCCCATTTCATATTTGGTTTGTCTCATTAGTTTTTTGTCTTATCTTTTTTTTTGGCAAAAAGTTACACAGAAAAAAGGGTTCAGGTGGTCACACCAAGAATAGGTAATAAACCAAAAAAAATGAGATAGATCGAAATATTTTCCAGTAATATTTAAATGTCCTCGAATCGGTAGGTTGAGCTTGTTGAGGTTCGAGTCACTTAAAGGGTTGGAGTGTGTGTTTTACCCTTTCATTTCATTCTTCTTGTTCTCTTTTTTTTTCTTTAGATTATTCTATTTTTCTCTCATTCATGTGTATCACACCATCCATGACTCATCAACTTACTTTTTTAATCTTTTCTATAAAAAAAAACGTTTACCTAATCTACGTGGAAAAAAAAAGAAGGAAAAGAAGAATGGGTAATAAACTTAAACAAAAAATGAGATGGATCGAAATATTTTCAAAGCAATATTTAAATGTACGATTTGGAAATTGGAACTGTAGGTTTTTTACGAGTTAAATAAATAGTAGTGATTATAAAAAGAGGACACACGACATAATGATTTTGAGGATCTAGACAAGATTATTAACCACTTCACTAAAACGACAGCCCCCACAAAGTGAAACTCTTTTCATATTTAAGTAAGAAGTTTAGTCATTATTGTCATTATTACTATTTAGACTGTTTTTCATTCTTTTTTCAAGCTTTAATGCTACTTTTGAGCATGAAAGACTTAAGTTAAACCCATTTTTAGTTTGTCTATGTTGCCATATTTGTCATAATTCTATCTCAAAATAAGACATCAAACTGTTGTAAATTTCAATCTTCATTAAATAAAAGTACCACATGAAATTTGAGTGGATAGTATAAATTAGATTTGAAGATCTCATGTCATTGGATGCTTGCACATGACTAATTTAATAATGTGGCCGGCTTATTTAATTAAGTTGATTATTTCAACGACTAGTTTGAATTTGAGAACAATTAAAAAGGGGAAGATTTAGTTGGGAAAAAAAAAGAATGGGAATTAAAATGATCACTCAAGAAAGTATGTGTGTAGATGGATGTGAGCAGCCAATGAGATTTGTGTTTAAGGAAGCTTACGTGTAAGCACGAAAACAAGATAATGCAATTCCAAGAATGAAGCATACCTAAAAGTCTAATAGTTGCCCCACTTTATTTTTTTTTCTTTTAAAAATAAATAAATAATTATTATAAACATATTGAGATGGGAAAATGGTCAAAATGGCACCTTCTTTTCGGTGCAAAGTGAAGCTTTAGAAATTGTTGGTGTGTGTCTTAAGTCGGTGCTTTTTTGCATTGCATGCTCTAGCTTCATGTTGGCTTTATGTATATATATAAAACCTTTTTTTTTTAAATTTCATTTTATGAAATTAGGTTGGTATATTATTTATCGTGCCATAGACTAATTGTAGAGCCACGAGGGCTAGTTAGCAAATATAATAGTCATCATATATATAAGTGCATAGTCAGAAGCTAAAAGAGAACTGATAAAATTCAAATGTGTATAATATAATAAAATTCAAAAATAAAATGTAATTCAAATGTTACTTAACTAGTACGAGATCGGCTCTAGTGGTCCAAGAACATCAATCTCATGCATATAAATCAAGTGAAACTTAATTCATAATTTATTAATTTCCCGTAAATTTATTTTTTCGATGATAGCGATATAGCTGAGTAATAATGAGAGTTAGTAGGGACACGGTTCGATATATTTGAAATTATTGTAAGGGAGTCAGAAATGTAACTCAAAGAGAGCTAATGTCGATTTTCCTTTTTCAATTCAAAATGTGCTAATATAATGCTACTTCACTAGCTAGTACGATTCTCACTAGTGGTCCAAGAACATCAATCTCATGCATATAAATCAAGTGAAACTCGCAATTTATTAATCTCTCATTTTTTTGATGATAGATACATAAAGACCTAATTCATCATAAATGAGATTGTACACAAACAAATGTATATATATATATATATATAGTTGAGTAGTAATGAGAATTAGTAGGGACATGATTAGATTTGAAATTATTGTAGGGAGAATGTATAAATTAACTAGAAAGGGATTTGTTTAGATTGGATGCTTTATTTTCATGTCTCTTTTAAAGATTTTTGTATGGCAATGAGGCGATCATGGTGAGAAAAGAAGCAAGGATTTGCCGCACAATGTGAGATATTCTTGAAAATTTGTTGAAAAAAAGTTTTCTCCTAAACCTAAGATCTTTTTGACATACACACTACGTGGTTGTTGGCAAACCAAAAATTAACCAATCCCATTTTCCTTTTAGAAAAATTTAACCAATCCCATTTTTATCCCACCCAAATAAAACGTACAACCAGCTTTCATTTGGGGCCCTATTTATTTTTTTGCACCCCTAATCAATGTTGAATTGACGTGTGGATAGCCATCTCATGTAAAATCAATCAAGAAACATGAGAGAGAGAGAGAGAGATGTGTACAAAATTGGAGTAATTAAGCAGTATTTATGCCGACACTGTGAAAATATTTCCACGGTGGTTTACTTTTGTCTGCATTTCTCATATATGGAGACTGAAATTGAGGTAATCATGGCCTTGTCATTTGTGTTCAGATGCATTTTCAATTATTCTATATATAAATTAGTTAGATCATATATAATCCGAACGAAGAGAAATGAAATCAAGCTTGGATTTTGAAGCACAAGAAATCTTGGCGAATAAAGTCGATATCATGAAAGAGGGGGACAAGAAACCTAATTCTAGGACCGTCGATTCGTGCGTGTCGGGTTGTTATCAGGTCGACTCGACTCGATAGTGACACGAAACGATACGACTATATACGAACACGATCCGTTAAGAATATGCCTGATCAGGACGGAGCTAAAAATGTCACTTGGAGAGGGATAAGATATAAAAAATCAATCATAAAGGTGCTAATACAAAAAAATTCTAATAAAAATAAAATTATAATAACAAAATAAACATTTGTTTGGCCTGGGGTGCTTGGGCTCCCCCGCTCCGCCACTGTACCCGACACGATCCGGACACGAATGTAATTATCAGGAAATTATCGTGCTACACGAATCTAACATGAAATCATCATGTTTTTATCCTGTCAACACGATAAGGACACCAACACGATAATTCTAAATACTAACCCATTAATTTCGCAATGTTTGTATCATGTTTTTGTGTCATGTCCGAAAATTTTCGGTCCTATAAATATATAGGTGATGGAAATACATTTATGCTATCATGCATCATAAATATTGATGTATCTTATGAATATATTTTGATTGATATTTACAACAAATTAAAAAGTCAGAATTTTTTTTCCAAGGGGGGATAATGACATGACAAGCATATCAAGTGGAAGTATAATGATGTAAGGTTTTAAGGAGAAATAAAATGTGGCCAATCACATGTTTTGTTCCACTAAAATATAATTGCATGTGTGCCCTAATCAAGATTGCACTGTCAGGGACAAATTAGAGTTTGTTTTTTGGGAGTAAATTTTGGCACTGATAATGGATCAGATTCCTAGGAGTTGAAATGCTTCAATCAAAACTAGCATATATATATATATATATATATATAAATGTAATAATTATTCTACTTCTTTTTCCATAGATAATGGACATGTCTCTCTTCATATACGTAGATTTGATAATGACAATATACTATTTTAGCACTTACTGAAATTTAATTGGAAAACTAGCCGCCCCACTATATGGAGTTTGCCATCTAGTGTTATTAATTAACTTATTATATCATGCTATTCACATACAAACTTTCTATAGGTTTTCAACTTCATAAATTTTTAATTTTTTTTAACAATTACGCAATCATGCAAAACAGATTGTCCCGAATCATTCTGTGTTTTCGGGCTTCAAATAATTGTACCTTTCATCTAAAATTTTCCTATGAAATAATGATATATTCTTTTACATGGGAGATATTGTTTTAAACCCCAAATTATACACATTTTATAAAGAATGTCCCGAGCTTTAATAAATATTTTTTAAAACTACCCCCGTTCATTTTTCGATCGTTGAGAAACCCAAATATACACGTTGAAACACTCGTTTTTTAAGGATCTCGAAGCTGAGAAATGAGCTCAGTATATTATGATAAAAAACTGATAGTTTGAGATTTAAAAATATATTTATTAAAGTTCGGAATATTTTTAATAAAGTAAATATTGTTCATGGTTTAAAATGATATTGGTTTAAAATAATATTTACCCGTTTTTATATATTTTGTTATTTTTAATAAAGTGAATATTGTGCATTGTGGATCACCGGACTACTCATAACTTGCTACTTTTTTCTCGTGTTTTTTGAAAATATTTCCGGAGATATAGGTGAATCTTCCTAGAAAATTTACAACTACTTAGATTATATACTAGTCCATGTAGATGTGACATGACTACTCTCTTTCTCTAAAGTAATAGGTGAAGTGAAGACTTGTCGTCAACGATTTTGTAACTAGCTAGTGTGTTACAAGTCTTGCTTGTCTGACATATAAGTTGTTACTAGAAGTGGGGGCCTAAGCATATGGGTTGGCTCCATGGACAATAATTATAAATTTCGACCCTCGTCACGAGAAATTCCCGCCCTACTCTCCCTCCGTCTCCGAACAAGTGTTATATTAATCCATTTTGTAATAATTAAGAGTAATACTGTCCATTTTCTTGGTACATTCTGAAACGAAAGGAGTAGAATTAGACGTTGGAGAAGGAACCGAAGCGAACACAGTAAATAAGCCGTAAAAACGAGGGAAAATTTGAAGGAGATGAGCTTGATAATGATTGAACCTCCATTGATGTACCTTTTGGGACATCAAATTGGTACCTGTATAGGTTTCGGAGCATACGATGAGGGGACCCCTACGAGTAATTTTTAACGAATCGCTCTCAACAGCGCGAAAATGAAGCACGTTTATTGTCTGATCAAATCAGGTATTAATTGCTTTACCACTACCAGAATCGGAGATGCTACTTGTCAAAAAAGAAAAAAAGGAAAATGAAAAAGAAAAGAGGCTCATCTCATAATTCAGACAACAATCCTATCAAGGGAAAGAATTTCCAGAAAAAAAATCAAAATGGATGGGTTTAATTGTTATGTATCAAAGCTGCAATGTCAATGAAGCAGAATTTTGGGAGTATGTAAAGAAGGCGAGACCAAAAATTACAGTTACAGTGTATAAGTATGTGATCTGTGCTATAACTGACATAGTTCACAAGTTAAATATGTGGAGTTTCCAACTGCTATTTATCGGTTGGTTTAGGCATCGACGGACCTTGCTCAGCAGGCGGTGCGTTTTTGGGGTCACCAGCAGGGCTCTCCGGCTGAACGGGCACGCAAGGCCTCCAGATAGTGTCTTTTCCGACATCCATCAATCCGATTCCCTTTGCTGCAAGCTCGCTCCTGATCTGATCACTTCTCGAGAATTCTTTGTTCTTCCGGGCTTGAACTCTTTCCTCGATTGAACGCATGATATCCTCTTCAGTCAGCTCCGCCCTCTTCAGAGCCTTGTCTTTCAGTTGCTGCAAGACCTGCAGCCCGGGAAAGGACATAACTGTGTAAGAGCTGTTGAAAATTACTGCTGCTGATAGAAAGGTCGAGCATGGGGCCGGTTTACCTCAGCGTATGTTGAGGTGGAAAGTAGTCCGAGGGTGTCCAGAACTTGTTTGATCGCTTTCTCTAGATCAATTAGGGTCTTAACAGTCACTAAAACAGGTGGCTTCTTTGACTTCTGCGGCTTCGGTGGCTTCTGAAGTAATCAAAGGAGCAAGTTGTCAGAATTACATAATTTGACGACATGCTGTAAAAAGAAGGGAGGTGAGCTATGCCTTGAGTGTGTTTATGCTGGTGTTGATGTATCTGAACGCTTCTTGCAGTGAAGCATTTAGGATGGTGGGCGTGTGCAGATCATCGGCTAGTTTAGTCTCAAAGTCAGTAAGCAGGTTGCTGACGCATTCTGGGGGAGCAGGGATGACTTCTTTATCTCCACTGACTTCTCTAAATGCCGACAATGCATCTTCACAATCTTGAAGTGTCTGTCCATAACGAAAATACCCATATAATGCTAAGTAACAACACTGCATCTTTATGTAACATAAAATCACTATTATTGTTGGTTTCAATGTTCATATATGCAGTGTGTGAGGTGAAAGAGGCAGCGAGCTTGCTTTTATAGAAAAACAAAATACGAAATCAAGAAAACGTCTTAATATGGCTTCAAATTACTAAGTCATCTTCTACTTGTTGGAAAGAGAGCTAATGATGATGATGACACAAACAAAACCAAGAAATAACTAAGAATGTGAGTTGAAAACAGAAGCAATAGTATTAATTTGTAGGCCATCTAAAATATGTCGCATGAATGGTTTTCACCTGATATATGTAGTAAAGAGCTTCCGAAGAAATTTCTATCTGAGCTATGGAATAATTGACGGGAGAACGGTAGTGTGTTCCCAAGAGGAAGTGCCTCAGTGCAAGAGGATGGTACAACTTCGTAACCTGGAATAGAATAATTGATTGAAGCACCACCGGTCGTCAGAGCAAGGTTCAAAAGTATATATAGTAGAAAGAAACTCATAACTCAAATATTTACCTCACGAATGGTGAAAAAGTTACCAACGGATTTGGACATTTTCTCATCATTTGCTGTAACAAAACCATTATGTATCCAGTAATTGACTTTGCTTTCTGAGCAAGCAGCGCAACTCTGAGCAATCTCATTTTCATGATGAGGAAAGATTAAATCCATCCCGCCACCATGAATATCAAATGCGTGCGACAAGTAATGAGCACTCATGGCACTGCATTCAATGTGCCATCCTGGTCTTCCCGGACCCCAGGGGCTGTCCCATTGTGGCTCCCCAGGCTTTGCAGCCTACAACGAGAATACATGTATTATATTGAGGAATTCACAAGGCAAGTTGTTCACCAGAAACCGAAATCAAAATTCTCACCTTCCACAAAGCAAAGTCAAAAGGATTTTTCTTCCTCGTATCTACAGCAACCCGTTCTCCAGCTCTATTATCTTCTAGCTTACGTCCCGATAGACGACCATAATTTGGGATACTTTCTACAGAGAAGTAAACATCTCCATCAACAGCATAAGCACAACCGTTGCTAATAATCTGCAAAATTGAGAATGCAAGTAACAAAGAAATGTTAATGAGGAAATATAGAAGCATAAATGCAGAAACAATTTATTTCATACAAGGTCATCAGACTTTATCCCGACTCTACATAGACCATAGTTTCCATCACACAACTATAACCAAGACGTGTCAGGAAAAGGCATAAATGCAGCCATATATATCATATAGTTTGAATCAACTTATTATGTAAATGAAAAAAATACATATTTCTCATGTACAAACAAGAGCATGAAGGCACAAATGTCCCAGAGAGAAATAAAAAGTAGCATTTAGAATTAGAAAAATCATGATATCTACAAGAAGGAAAGAAATAAAAGGAACCTAACAAACCTTAGATATCATATCCTTGATTTGCTCCATATGATCAGTAACACGTGGTTGGCTGGTAGGAAGAAGGCACTGGAGATCAGCCATGTCATTGAGAAACTCTTGGCAAAATCGCCCACTCAATGCTATTGGGTCTTCACCAAGCTCATTCGCTCGACGTATAATCTGCAAATAATTTTTTTAGGATCACTGTAAAAATTAATCCAATTACATTGGACATATGCCGCCCTTAGCCCAAGTGTAAGATGTATTAAAACTTCATTTTTACTCTTATTGCTGAATAACATGCCATACAAATCCATGCAACCCAATGCAACAATTATCTTAGGTGAATTATCAGGATGACTGTTTCTGTAGATTTACTTATACATAAATTCAGCATTATAATAAACCTTCATTGCTCCTATCTTGACTCTGCTAAATTCATTCATGCTTCATCAATTTAGGGATTTTTAATTCTATGTAACCCACTCACTAGATCCATCATCCAGTTATGTTAATCGTGATTTACAGAGAAAAACCATTAGCAAGAAGGTCTCACCTTGTCATCAACATCAGTGAAATTCCGCACGTAAGTTACTTCATAGCCCAAATATTTGAGATATCTACAAGTTCCAGTTCAAATATTAGATAAATGTAGTTCATAAATTGGATAACAATAGAACTGGACATTAACAAACACCATTATTTGATACGGATAACACCATACTCTATATAAGTCGAAGATAGAGATTATCTTTACACGACGTCTTCTTTTATCAGAATAAGTTGCACAGTAACATTTGAAAGCTATGTCAAACAACAATTCAGCTCACTTTATACAGTTCTCTTTCATAAATAGGTACATAAAATAAGTGAAAAACAATCAAAACGCAGAAAAATCACTGTTCCCAAGCTCAAAACCTAATTTAAGAAACTTAGAATATATCAAACTCTGAGTTCAGAATTAGTTTGGCAACCATAATTTTACAAAATCAAACAAGTATAGCATCATTTGGTAAGTTACAAATCAAAACACATCAACATTGCATCCCCAACATCACGAATGCCACAATTACGCACAGCTCTCGATACAGAAAGATTGAACACATTAAATCAAAACAATAACCAGCAAAATCCCAAAATAATTATCACAACAGCTCCCACCTCTAAAAATCCCAAACAAACACACACAAAAACACAAACTTTTCTCGCAAACACGAATGAATACAAACCTGTAGAGAACATCGAAGGCGACGTAGGCGCGGGCGTGGCCGATGTGGCTGAAATCGTAGGAGGTAACGCCGCAAATATACATCCCCACTTTGCCCTCAACAATGGGCTTAAACACCTCCTTCTCCTTCGTCATACTGTTAAACAATTGAAGCGGCTTCTTCTCCGCCATTTTCTTCACAATTGACAGGAAATTCAAGTGGCTGATCGACCGCAGCTGTTGAAATCTGAGGGCTTTGCTTTTGCTGTGGCGCAAATCGGAAACAAAACCCTACTGCGGTTTATGGAATTTCTTTTACATTACGCATTTATTCATTTTTATTTATTTCGACTGTAACTCTTTTTCCTTTATGATGAGTTGTAATTAAGTATTATTCACAAAAATATACTGTATCTTTTCCTAAATATTCGCAGATTGATCTAATCTTTATTTTCGGAATTTTGCCTTAATAACATAAGTGTCTCCTTCCTCTCCCATTACTAATTACTTTCCCAATTTAATCGAATAATTTATAATATCTGACTATTCAGATGAAAAAATATATTACTATCTCTTAAACTTAATTTGATAGAGAAAAATTTCTCATGAATACACAAAATTTAATAATTTTCTTCATATTCTAGAGAATTTTTTTTACCTTAGCCTATACCCTATATCTTGATTCTTAGCATCATATGGTATTGACTATAATTAGAAAACCCAAAATTCAGATTAATATTTTTGATATCGATAATTTGGGATGTTAATCGAGCCAATCCATTCGATTTCAAGTCGGTCCATCCAATTTTGGACTAGTCTGTTTTTTTTATCCATTTCATGTTAAGATATTTCGTACCAAACTCTAGTCGGACATAATATTTATAATTTGTTTTTAATATATATATATATATATATATATGAATTCTCTTGATTACTGTTTTTTACAAGAATAAAATCGTATTTTTCAATTAGAGCATTTAACTTTTTTATTCTAAACAATATATTCTACCTTAAAAACAAAGTAATTATTGTTTGACCACTATATATAAAGGATTATATCGGTTAATTAGGCCTATCAATTTGCAGGCTATCTTATTCTATATAGCAAAATAAATCGAGCTTATACCACGATTTTAGGTCCTACGTGGCATCACCACAATCCTCTAATTCTATTTATCTAAATTCTTCATTTTTATATATATATTGAGTATTTTTTAAATCAATTTTCCAATAATAAATATTTTGGATCAATTTTTGAAATATTTTAATTAAATTTTCAAGAGTTCATCTTATATTAAAACTCTAATTTCATATGGATATAGATGAAAAAAATATATTAGAGTATGGATATATGCTTTCCTATTGAATTTCGTATGCTTTCCGATTGAAAATATAGTTTCATACGTTTCTTTTATTTATAATTTTTTACATTTTTTTAATTTGGATATATGTTTTCCTATAAAATTTCGTATGATCATGCACGCACATTTCATATTGTAGTATAATGATTTTCATTAGTATTATTTTTGAATTTCTTAAGCATCCAATTTTCAGAAACTCAAACTGAAATTTTAGAAGATTATTTTAATGTATTTTTT
>JAYJMF010000002.1:2705473-2720304 GCA_036873715.1 Salvia sclarea | reverse complement strand
TGATTTTTAATATATATATATATATATATATATATATCCCTTTGAACACACCATCTTATACAAAAAGTGATAATATAAATAAATAAAAGTATAAGTCGAAAAGTGAGTCATATACATGTCATCAACGTAACAAAATAAATGGACTAAATTCTAGTATAATTCAATTATATGACAGTGTAAGATGCATAGATATACACACACATATATTTAGGTTGTTCAATAAATAGGTCTAGCAGTCTATATTCTTGCACTTCATTCAATTCCCAAATCTCTCTTTAGGTACTCCTCTACTTCCCCCTAAGGTCACTATCATCATTAATTTTTCCGATCCATATCATATCTATTTCTCCCTCACCTGACATAATTTAATCATATCCCATCTTGATTTTTTTTATTTTTTATAATCTATTGGATTCCATAATTCCATCACTATATATCAAAAGTTCAAAACCCCTAATTGAACATGAATTAATTTGTTGAAAACTAGTGTTGTTGTTCTCAAAGATATATTGGACAATTGCATGGTTGATAACTTGATATATGATGAACATATATGCATATGACTAGCTAATTAGTATATTTAAATGAAATAAATTTAGAGAGAGAGAGAGAGAAAGGAGCCAGGGAAAGACAAGAAAACATGCATATATATATATATAGGTGTGAGAATCGAATGAATTATTTAGTTGCAGCTAGGGCAGAGCAAAGTAAAAAATGGAGGTTGGGTCAAAAGCTGCAGATGAAGAGAGATATTCGGCAAAAATAGGATGTGAAGGAACAAATAATATGGCAACTCTAATTGGCAGGTCAACTCAGAGTCTAGTTAGCCTATGATCATGTCTGAACACCCTCCATTCTCTCTAGGTCAATTTCACTACTATTATCCAACTTCTTGTTTTTTCTCAATATTTCAGTGCCCTAATCATAACTACTTACTAATGTTTTACTACTACCTACAATACAATATTCAACCCCCTTTAGCATGTCTAAATTAATTATGTCCAAATATATATATATATATTGGGTCCTACAATATATAGTTGGGTAGGTGGAAGATATATATATATATATATACGAACGTGCTACTCATATTTTTCTACATGTTACAACCGTATACTCAGATATAGATGAAGTGATTGCTATATAGACGAATGTGCTATACTATTTTTTTCTATGTCGATATTTCATATTGCGCAAATATAACTTTTTCCTCGGAGAAGGAGCTTGGAGGGGCTTAGGGCGTCAACCAAAAGTGTTTCTAATTTTTTTTATTCTCATTACATCGTCGAATTTGCTGTATTTTATATATAAATTTCTCTGTAGAAGCCCCTGTCACCAAAACAAATCTTACAAAATTGTCATTAACTTTTTTTTTGTTCTGCTTCTGCCCGGCTCTGCATGCATGTCATGGTATATATATTCGGTTAAAACTATCCACATTTTTCTCATCAATAAAAATCTACACCCATCAGATATATGACACAATTTTTCTTTTTTAATTTGCCACTATATTCGTAGGACTCACACAATTCATAATACACACACATTTAAAGTTAACTTTTTTATTACTCATCACACGCAACCAATTTATTTATTAAAACTATATTTAGTACTAGGTCACATAAAATATCAGAAAAAATCAATAATACTCTAGGGTATAAAGAAAAAGAAAAAATGCAGCATGACATGATTAATGTTACACCATTGTATTGTAGAGCATAATATTTGGTAACAAAATTCACAATATTCCATTGAGTAAAGAAGCTGTCCACTGTTACACTTCCACAGTGCAGAACGTGTTATCTCTCTCTCTCTCAAAAATCTCTCTCAATATATCTCTCTCACACAGCTGAAATCCCGAGATCTAATTGGTGAAAGGAACAAGACTGGGAAGTACTGTTGCCTTAAGAGGGTTTTCCAGCAAAACTACACTAAAAAAGTTGCATTCCCATCTAAATACACTGTGTGTCCGTAACATTTTTTAATCTTAAAAAATCACATACCAAATTATTTAAAAAAATAAAAATAAAATATTAGTGGAACAAGTTGAATTGAAGGTGCAGCATAGCAGCAGCAAAAGTCGAAGACCCTATATGTTTATAGAGTCAGCTTAATTGCAATCACAATTTTTGAGACGTTGAAAGCTGCCGCTGCACCACCCTAAATATTTTAAATTAATTCACTTTTTAAAAAAAAAATTAATGAAAAATTAAAATTAAAAAAAAATCTACTTTACCTTAATTACTGGATCATTTAGTACGGTTAATTCGAGTAATTTTCTGAAGCTGCTTTCACACGTATTCTGATCACATGCATGCTTCTCTGAAGCGCAGGACTTTATATATGTGGTATAGCTATCATAACCAATTTCGGAAACTATTAATCTTTTTATTTCTATTTTTCATGTTTTGCGGAATTTTTACTTATACTATTAAATGTTTTCGGTCAAACGTCGTCCTTTTTTTTAGAAAAAATTATTTAATACGGGAAAAATAAATAGAGATGAGGGAGCATGAAAAGAAAGAAAAGAAAAGAAACTACCAGTTACATCTTCATCTTGGAAATAGAGACTGATAGTTTTGATTTGATATATTATATGGTATCTCTTCTTTTATATATATAGGGTTTGTTTTTATTTTATAAGAATTAAATTGTTCGTGAGATAGTGCACAAAAAATCTACTTCGTTCGTACTTTTATAAAAAAAAATTGTAGTAAATAAGTGTTCCATTTTATAATGTAAAATATAGAGTAAATTTTTCAATATTACTCTTAATAATTATTATAAATTCTTTACTTTTCAATTTTTTATATATAATAATTGGGATAAAAGAAATAAAATTGTAACTTTCCTTACTTTATGTAAAATAATGTCATGAGGAGTAATATATAAAGAATTTGCCTTTGTGGCACATATTCTTGATTGAATGACCGAAAATAAAACTAAGATTCTCAATTTAAAAGAAGGTCTTCATTTGGATATTTTGTTTTATACAATATAATGCATTTGCAGCAGGGAACTTCAAGAAATTAAGTAGACTTCAACTCAATGATAATAACTAATTTAAATAATAAACTATAAAGAATTAAAAAGCATGTGTCTTTTCAAACTTTACTTGTATGTGATGTCCTAGATAACTACACTAACTAGAAAGGTACTGAATTTCTTCAATTTGATGATAAATTTGAATAAAGAAATGCATGGAATAAAGATGAATGCAAAAAGTGATTGATAAAACTTTGAATGGTAATTAAATAAAAGAAATAATAAGCAGACAAGACATTTGATTGCCCATGAATGAAATCTCGTGCTTATAAAATTGGTATATACCCTCATTAATTAACTATACATATTAATGAATTGAATACATACATTATATTTTAGGTTTCCTGCTACAGTAGCAGAAAAGAAATCAGTTTTTGTCGATGTTATGTAATGACTATATATGTATTCATTAATTAAATGTGACAAACTTGGGTAAAGAGTTATGAATTGAGGTGTATGCAGGCGCATATATATATATCTGCCAAAAAGTAACTTAAAGTTTTACATGCACTTAAATAAAGATAATAAACAGACAAGACATTTGATTGCCCATGAATCAATTTCTCGTGTTTATAACAATTGTACAATTATAATAGTAGTGTTAATTAATACATACAAATAATTAGGTTTTCTTCTACAGCAGCAGCAGAAAGATTTTCAGTTTCTGTCGATGGTTTGTACAATATTGTAATAACTATTTACGGATTTTGGAAAGAAGTAAACCCTAACTGTTTCTAAAGTCTTTCAATCTATGCCGTTTATTTATCCTCCTAACTTTGTCACTTCAATTTTTTCAATTATTCCATTTTAGTGGCCATAAATTATCGACTTCTTTTTTAATGTATTAGTATTATAATGTTGTATTGTCGAGTCTCAATGGACTGTATGCAAAAATCCGATCACAATATTGATCCAACTTTTGGCCCAGACAGAATCCTAATGGTTTTAGAAACTTAGCTGATATTCTATTTAAATTACAATTTCTCCTTGTAATCAGTATCCGAAAATTATAGTGTGGCTTGTCATCGCCTCAAATATACTCGCAAGACGAATTGAGTGAATAATTCTCGTGTTATTTGTCGTTGTGATTGTATAAATGTTATTTCCAACATATAATAAGTCACAATAGTCACACAAATACAAGAGAACCCATTTTATAACTATCTTAGTATATATATATTTACTTCATTCTAGTTACATATGCCTTTTTATTTTCCAAATGTTCCAAATATATAGGTTGATTTCACAAAAAGTATTGATATTTTAGCTTATTTACTAATACAACTTTATTTAATTTTATTTGTATATATTAGCTTTAATTAATACTCCATTTTTATAGTTTTCTCTTTCAATACTTTTTCTTAATCTCTGCGAAAATCTCAACCAGCCTATATAATTGTGACAGATGGAGTATTGTATAAGTTGATAATAAATAAAGCATGGTCAAACTCTAACTAATTCAAAAATAATTTATAACACTAGTCCAAGGGAATTTCCATATATACCAGTCATAATCCCTTAACTTATATAAAACCGCAGTTTCTTATTTTATGATTAGGTCTATAGCTATAGCATCTTATATATATATATATATTATTAAATAAATTAGTATAGAATTTTGATCATGAAAATATAAATAAATTAATGCATGAAGTTGATGGCTCCCTAACAGCTGCTCTCGCTGGCGCTGGAAGCTAGTTGATATATATGGGTGCAGAGAAATGTCCTTTTTTTGGCAGCATAATTGGGTTTTTAATTTGCATGAAAAGGTATGTGAGTGTTAAATTTATATATTGATTTGGGAAAGCAAGCATATCTGTAATATAAATCTATTTTTGTGAAAAGTGGCATTTCACACATATAACCGTGAGGAAAGGCCATCGTTATTTTGTGCTGCCACGATTTAATTAATTCAAGTAGATAGAGATGATATAAGTGTGGCATAGCATAGTACTAATTTGGCTCTTTATCCATACAATTAAATACGAGATAAAATATTTCCAAAACAATGAGTTCGAACCGTTAAAAACTAGAGAGGGCCAAAGGGGAAATATGTTGATTTTCATTTTTAATCAAATTCAAAATTTTATTTTGTGAAAAAAGGCACAAACTTTAGAAAATTTTGAAAACTGACATGGATGTTAGAGTTTGATGGCCAGTAACTCGATTGTTTTGAGTTCGAAGCTATTATTGCAAAGATAGCGAGGATACCTTTCTATTAGTATTGATGCTTTTGATCGCCTAAATAGTTGGAAAATGTCTTCTAAAAATTAGTTTCTTTATTTTTGTCGAAATATGTGCCACGTACGTTAGAAAATTATCGTCGAAAGCCTTTCAATGATAACTTTAGATTGCCCATCGGACTCCGAACATTTAAGTATTTGACCAATGAGTTTGGGCTTCGCCATATATTGCCCTGCTATTTTTTTTAAAAAAATAAAATTATTTTTGGCATCCTTCCCGGATCATAAAGACAAACTCTGAATTCTTGTCCACTATTATAATCTATAACGTATTAATATGTACCTATAACTTATTTTACATTATGAAATTTGCTCGTGTCAAACACTAAACACAAACCTAAAATAAGGTTTACTCATCTTTCAATCTCCTCGGAGGCCGTATTTGAGTTGGCACTATTCAAATACTCAAACCACTTTTTCAAAATTAGTGATCGTTAAATTACAAAAAATAGTTATTGTAGGAATAAGTATGTAATATTCTTTTGAGTTTAGTCTCGTATAAAGATTGTAGTAGAATTACTGTTTTATATAAAGTTCACGGTAAAATAAATTTTGATTTTAAGTATACAGCTAGTAGATGCTCTAAATTGATCCCGTAATATACAGTATATCACCATCAACAACAATAATAATAATAATAATAATAATAATTAAGTTGTCAAATGATGATGAGATGAAAAATCTGAGAAAGGTGCAGAAGTCTGCTTGTCTCATCACCAATCATGCTGCAGCACTTACACATTACCGTGAATGTGTCTTTTCATGGAGATTAAAAGTTTGCGAAGCATTCACAACTAAGTTTTGTCTTTCTCTCTCTATATGGAAACTCTTTGTACCATCTCATCTTCTCCCCCTAAATTCTTCCCCACTTTCACCATAATTCAATTTTTCCATTTGACATTATAATTTATACATATCTCTGCATTTTCAACACACACACAAATGGTTAAATAATTATGCTAGTATAAAACAAACAAAGAAACATAAAATTAAGGTTAGGTTTTTCGGTAGTTTTGCTCGAACGAGGCGTTGACCAGTTTGGCAGCGGAGCGTGCAGCGGCTGAGGCGCGTTCTGCTGCGGCGATGGCAGCACGAGCCCTCTGCAGGGTGTCGTCGGGTGATTGTGGATTTGGATTCTTGACCTCGACGTTGATTGGCTTCGGATTTTGTTCTCTGGTTGATGGCTCGGTTTGCCTCTTTTCCTCCGGAGATTGCAGGTGGCGCGATGCTCGTGTGCCATTTGGAGAGGCTGCTGGCTGATATGTGGCGGTTGGGGATTTTTTCGCTACTTCTGCCATCGGATTTGGGCGAGGTTGCACGGCTATTTGCTTTGGCCCATTCTAAAACAGCACGATTCGATTATCAAGATAAGAAAATTTGATAAATAGATGAGTGTCGAAAAGCTCACAATACTTACAAGAAGATCCTCGGGTTTTTTGCTGAATTCTTGCTCCGTTTTGGTTGAATCCCAATTGACGTTATATTCTAGCGCGATCGCCTTTAGTATGTTGAGCTTTACATCCGCGGGCGGAGCATTCACCGAGAGCTTTTCAATTATCTGGATATTACATAATCAAATCAAATGTGGCAAAGATAGTGAAATATAAAGCTAAGAAATTCGATTCTATTAACTGTCCGGTTGACACTGGTGTCGGGGCGAAGCTCAGATGCAGCAGCGATGAATTCCTTTCCGTATTTTGCAGCAAATAGATTCCGGACTTGCAATAGATCCGGCAAATCTGAACATCTCGGAGCTGAAAAGATTATGCTAGCCACAGCTTCCCGCAATTCTATGGGGCATTCTCTGTTTTAAGCAGGAAAACGACACAAAACGTCACGATTCAAGATTTAGGATGCACCACTAATTTGTCACAATCATATCGAAATCTTGAATTTTCAAACAATCATCAGACTACAAGAAAGTCAATAGGATCCCAATGAAGCTTGTATTAGCCATAATAGACACTTCTTGAGAAGCCACAATTCATCAACTAAGATAAACCGACTCATAATAGAGAAGTGTCGAACCATTGCATTCGTTCATGTACAGCTCTATATTATCGTGTCCAGAGAATCAACGTTGTAAGACCTAAACAATGGATACTTCTTTATAACAATCACGAAATGCAGAAGTCGTGTTATTTGAGGCCAGTTTATCTATAACAAAGCTACGTTGCAAATGTATAAAGTGATGAAGTTCATGTATGCATATTCAATTCTAAACATCAATGATGAACCTTTGATTTTACCTCTGGCTTTCAAGAATTGGTACACGAGCAAGAACAAATTCGCAGAATAACTCCAAGATTTCATATGCCTCCCATGTATTTTGTTCTCGTATAACATGCTCCACCTAGTCATACACGAGATTAGAAAAACCAAAACAAAACGAAAAAACTGCTTCGTATGTAAACAAGGTCTCCAGATGATCAACAAATTACTCTGATTCGAGCAATGGCTTCTTGCCCAGCATGCAGAAACTCTGCTATCTCCTTCCTCATAAGCCTCAGCTGCACGTCCCGCTTGTTTTGCAGCAACTTTATACGCGAGATCGCCAACGTTAAGCATGTTTTGCTACGAAGAAGTATGCACAATTAATGATCAATCCCAACTATCATAAATTTCACAAAAATTTCAAGTCCTACGAGAGCAATATCATATATAAATCATAATTTGGACTTTCCCTAAATACAGAATAACACATTGTTGCATCCTATAAAAGCATTCAGCATAATGCAATTCATCAAATCCCTTTGGCCATATAAACCTAACCCCTAAATTGGTTTGGCAGCATATCATATTCATAATCCAAATCCAAATCCTAGTCCTGAATTAACCTAAAATTCACTGAGATACCATAGAAAACCCCCAAATTGGTTTGGCAGCATAGCATAAGATTCAAATTTCACAATTCTTCATAATTTGAGATCCTAATCCTAATCCTAATCCTAATACTAATACTAATCCTTATTTAACCTAAAATTCACTGAGATATCATAATTATACACGCAAATCAGCATATATATATATATATATATACAGTTTTTAGAGATCAAATTATGAAGAAATACAAAGGGCAACAACCAGATGAATACCAGAAATTCTTAGCTCTCAATCTCTCATTACTCTTTAATAAAGGATAATATTTTCACAATTTCTTCTTCCAATTACAGATGGCGAAAAAAGAGATTAAATTAAACAAAAAAAAAAGGAAAATCGAAAAGTGAATCGATTGAACTAACCATTTGGCTCCAAGAAGTCCCCTGTTGAAGAGCTGATTCAGCACAGACATTTTGAGTTCGTCACCGCCTCTTTAAGCAGAAGAATTCAGCTTATTGCAATCGAATTCCTTCGATGCGGTTTTACATGAATTCTGCGCTCAATTTTACGAGATCGATACCGAATTACCGAAGCAGGAAAAAAATAAAAATTGATTCTTTACGTTGTCTTTACAGTTCATAAACTGATAAAGAAAAAAAGAAATATTTATGGACCGGGCCGTATTTGAAGCTCGATTTGTACTTTTCGGCCCGACACTTAACTGTAAAGCCGGGCCCAATTGTTTCTTTTTCTAAAATTTATATTCCTCATATTTTTTTTTGTTAATAGGATAAATATCTATTTAAATTTCAAACTACTCTTAGAAAATGTTTGAAGTTAATAAATTGTTTACCTATTTCACAAACTTACAGTATTGTATAAAAAATATTCCCACTCCTTAACTCGCCAACGTTATTATATGTATTATTTTTTAATTAAATGGTGAAAATGCAACTCGAATTAAAAAATAGACGCATGATATGTTTTATACACAATTGCTAGTTTAATAATTTAAATGAATATTTTAATAATTGGAAACATTTTTTGTACTACTAGATTATCCTTTATTTTGAGGTTTAAAGTGAGATTTATATAAAAGAGTATATTTTGAGGTTTTTTAAAATGAGCTTTTGAGGTTTAATAAATGAGTATATCTTGAGGTTTAAAGTGAGATTTATCCTAAATTACAAATCAAAATTTCCAAAATTACAAAGTGAGGAAATACTTTTCTGAAACTGTGAACTAATCTTTTTATGTTTCGCTTCCGAAATCGATTCTCATTTCTCAATCATTGCTCCGATTTCCAAATTCGAAACCTCATAAAATCCCCAAAATAGCTAATTCTGCTGCAAACTTGTCTTCAGATCTTGCTCGTAACCTCGAACAAAAGCTAATCTCACTCATAAAATCATGTAAGATCTCGAAACAGCTCCAACAAATCCAATCCCAGATCACAATCAACGCCACTGATCACAGCAGCCACATCGTAAGCTCCCATTTCCTAGCAAAATGCGCCGAACTCAGGCAAATAAACCACGCCCGAAAAGTGTTCGACAAATTGCCCCGCCGAAGCCACACTTCGCTATGGAATGTGATGTCAAAAGGGTACCTCCAAAACGAAGTCTTCAGCGAAGTTTTGGCGTTGTTTCGTGAAATGATGCGGGAGAATGTGAGTCCCAATTGCTACACATTGCCTGTGGTGATGAAATCTTGCTGCAAATCATCGGCTTTTAAAGAAGGGGAGGAGTTGCATTGTGTTGCAGTGAAGAATGGATTCATTTCGAACTCTTATGTTGGGACTAATTTGATTGAATTGTATTCGGGGGCGGGGAGTGTGGAGTGCGCGTTTAAGGCGTTTACGGAGATGGTGAATAGGAATGTGGTTTCTTGGACCGCGATGATCACTGGCTACGTTGCTAATGGCGACTTGGATTCGGCGAGAAAGCTCTTTGATTTGGCGCCAGAGCGAGACGTCGTGCTGTGGAACAGGATGGTTGTGGTGCATATCGAATTAGGGGATATGGTGGAGGCGAGGCGGCTCTTTGATGAGATGCCGTGCAAGGATTTGATGTCGTACAACACTTTGTTGAATGGATATGCTAGAAATGGGGATGTGGAGGGGTGTGAGAGACTCTTCGTCTCGATGAGGGAGAGGAATAGTTTCTCTTGGAATGGATTGATTGGAGCTTATGCACACAACGAGCGTTTCCTCGAGGTTCTTGAGGCGTTCAAGCGGATGGTGGAGGAGAAAAACGTGCAGCCTAATGATGTGACGCTGGTGAATGTTTTGGCCGCGTGTGCAAGGCTAGGAGACCTCGATTTTGGTAGGAAGGTGCATAGTTATGCTAAAGAGAATGGCTATGAAAGGAATGTTTATGTTTGCAATGGATTGATTGACATGTATGCCAAATGCGGATTGGTGGAATGCGCGATTCGCTTGTTTGATGGGATGGAAAGGAAGGATCTTGTAACGTGGAACACGATAATCAATGCCTTAGCCGTCCACGGCCATGGAGGCGAGGCTCTGAGCATTTTCGATAAGATGAAATATGGTGGTGAGAAGCCAGATGGGATCACTTTTATAGGGATTCTTTGTGCTTGCTCTCACATGGGATTAGTCCAAGATGGATTGGCCTATTTCCACTCGATGAGCGAGGAATACGCGATCAATCCAAGAATCGAGCACTACGGCTGCGTGGTGGACCTCTTGGCGCGGGGAGGGCACCTGGAGCGGGCTGTGGAGTTCATACATTTGATGCCTGTGAAGCCTGATCGTGTGATATGGACTGCCTTGCTCGCGGCCTCGAGGATTCATAAAAAGATTGAGTTTGCTGAGGTGGCTCTCGAGAAGCTGATCGAGCTCGACCCTGGCAACCCCGCGAACTATGTCATGTTGTCGAATGTGTATGGGGAGGCCGGGAAGTGGGAGGCAAGGGCGAGGGTGAAGGTCGCGATGAGGGACACCGGGTCGAAGAAGGTGCCCGGGTGGAGCTTGATTCGGAGTGGGGATGGTGGTTTTGTTGAGTTCTATTGCTTTGATGAGAGGCATTGGAGAAGTGAAGAGATTTATGATGCATTGAGAGGATTGACAAAGTTGTTGAGATTGCTTGGATCCCAAATTGAGGAGATAATTGATGGAGATTTTGCCTAGACACTAAGACTAACTATGGATGTTAATTTGATTGATGTATGGTTTTCTTGTTTTTAGATTTTGTGGGAGAAGATTGTGTGGTGATAAGTTGCTTGTTTACTTCAGAATAGAGGATATGTATCAAAATACTCATTTTAAGATAGTAATAAAAATAAAAATTGATCTATTAATTAAAAAGATAAAAAACACTAAACATTTTATTCACGACTGGTGAATTTGTGAATTCGTGAAATTAGAGACTATTTTTAATCTTTTTTGTATTAACGGGTCAATTTTTATTTTTACTATTTTAAATGGCTATTTTAATGATTACCTCTATAAAATATTATGAATTTAAAAGGCTTCGATAAAATTGATAATAAAAATTAATACTTCAAAATGATAGGAAATGTATCAAAATAGTCATTTTAAGATAATAAAGATAAGAATTGGCCCATTAATTAAAAATATTAAAAAAAAAAAACCACACTAACACTTTATTTCACGATCGGTGGATTCGTGAATTCGTGAAATTAGAGACTTTTTAATCTTTTTATATTAACATGCCAATTTTTATTTTTACTATTCTAAATGACTATTTTAGTAATTGCCTCTAAAAAATATTATGAATTTAAAAAGCTTCGATAAAATTGATCATAAGCATTAGAAGCATGGAAATAATATTTGATAAATTAAAAAATATTATCATTATGTTTTAGTGACGTTGTCATGTTGTTCCATCACTAGTTGGAAGAGCGCTAACTGGGCCAAACAAAGCTGTAAAGCCCATTATATCAAAACAAAGCTGTAAAGCCCAATTTTGATGATACGATTGGTGAAGGGCAGCCCATTAAGAGGTAGCTTGACTTTATTTATATTAATTTTAGGAAATTACACTAAATTTCTTACATTATTCGTCTTATCTCACAAAACTATAAATTATCCCTAAAATTAAAATAAAACTATAAATTATGGATCTACCGACAACGTATTGAAACAATCATATATGGTCTCTAACTGATTATTCACATGTGTTGGTTCAACTATTTATAATAACGAATATAATTTGACAATGAAATCAAATATATATGAATCGATATCAAAATTAATTTAATTGACTTTTCATTTTATTGATTGGCTCTGTCTCCGTCAATTTGGCTTCAAATTTTGATGGCCGATTTTCTAAATAATTAGTGATAATTGTTGAGCTAGTACCAGTGTTCCTCAACTTCTGACAATAATTATTTCTTTTAGTGAGTAGAAAAATTACAATTTTGATATTATCAAACATTCAAACATAAGTTGCGCCACCATATATTGTCATGTGATATACAAGTAGCAATATTATTTTTATTTGACTAGAAATTTATTGACAAACAAAATTTAATAAAATATATAACTGGATCAATGCAAATCTCAGTTTGAACCTAAGGCGTGCAGGAAAAAAAATATAATAAAAAAAATATAATGATTGATTAAACGCACAAGTTGCTAACAAAAAATTCAATATTCAAGATCAAACATCTGAATATCGGTTAGGATATTATGTCTCTCTATAATCTAATAATGGTGAAACTAATATAATTAATCAATAGACATACTTATTTATGATAATTAAATAAGGAGGATATCGAAGGGGTAAAAAAGGACCAAGTGGAACTGAAAATGTTTCAACGTTGAATTAATTTAATAATTTATTTTATTTTCTCAAATCCAAACACCTTAATTATAGGAAAATATTCACAAAAAAAAAAAAAAAAGTTTCAAGTAGAATTTTTTCTAATTTTTTTCAGCAAATGATTACACGAGTAAGCTAACAATCAAAAGGTAAACCCATGCTCGCAATAAGTCATCAATGGTGGTTTGCTTCTTATCATGACATGAGAAAAATTAGTACTATGTTTTATACTTTTGCTTTTCTTAATTCTCTATTCATCCGTTGGCTTTTAGACTATAACATATATCCTTTTCACGACATTATTTCTCGACGAGTACGTATTAGATTTCATGCTTTACGTTCATGCACGTTTCGCAATTCAGAATGCACGCTACGTGAATTGAACAATTACACTACTGTGTATAGATAAAACATAACAGTACCGCAGTACGTAACATGATAATTACGTAAAAGAAAAATCGAACACCGCTCCATGCGTGACAAATGCATCTACATGTATATTTACCATAAGCGATCGTGACTCAACAGTGCCAAAAACAGTTTGCACATTGTTGCTAATCAATTGTCAAATATTTATTGCATTTTGTACACAAAATGTGTTTATGGTGTTGTGTCCCTATCTTGAGATGCTTTGTATCTTTGAACATTGAATTTTTCCCCTTAGAAAAGTCGAAATGAAGCTCATTGTGATGATTATACATCTTGATCATGAAAAAGAAAAAAATATCACTAGGTTAATGTGTATTTAATATTTTTTCAAACTATAATTTTACTTTCCATGTTATTGGCTATGATTGCATCAATAAGACTATATGACCAAGCTTTGATCAAGAAAAGTTGGACTCAAATTTGATGTCGTTGACTACATGCATGGGTTCACACAAAGTGAAACCATCTTTTTATGATAAATTATATTCTTACACTTTCTAGTGAATATCTTAATTAATAAAATAGTAGTTCTCACATCTTTTTATGATCTCAGGTGCATAAAATGTCAATTTGGATAGACAATGAAGAAATTAAGTGAATAAGTGTCGTTGTTCTTTCTTTTCTAGTATAATGAGGGGAAATTTATTTTATTTATTTTTTAAATGTGAAATTCATTTGTTGGTCAATCTCAAATTATACTAGGTAGGTGTGGTGTGAAAAAAATAAATTCGAACGTGAATAATACCGTCACACTACATGCAATTGTTGTGATTTATGTGTGAAAATTATTCATTTCTAAGTTTGAATTAATTTATTTAGTTACACTATCAACTTTCGGAATAAAACCCTTTTTCTTGCTCTTTATCTTTCCAACTACAACAAATGAATTCCTTTTCACCCTTTTTCTGGTCCACGAGTCAATAGTTTCACATTCAATTTTATATTTGCCAATTATTGAAATTTTTAGTTAGGGGATTTAAATTTATCATTATCTCATTGATCGGTTTTTTTTTTTTCTTTTTGATGATCCAAATAAAGTTCGATTCCAAATCAGGACATATGATCGATTTTGGGCTTTTTTTCATTATTTATGGTGGATACGGCGGCCACCTCGTGAACTTAGCACTTTTCTTATCTTCATTATTTGAGACAATTAATTTAATCCTAAGATGTTATCCTGAATAATTGTGCCTTTGTGAAAGACCAAGGCGTGTGCATTTGTTTAATCATTTTATTCAAAATAATGACTCTAATTCAGCAATAATTCAATAAGAATTCGGCAAATGACATGAAATATATCTAAAATCTCACTGTACTTGTCTATACATATATAAAAGGGAAATCATTTCCTAAAATGTATTCCCGCCAAAACCATCAAGCTATTTATAGTAATTTTTTATTTTTGCAAAAAAAAAATCATTTTATTTATTATACTACCGTTACTTTATTAATTATTCAATTATGATTTGACTTAATTGTGTTTCAA
>JAYJMF010000002.1:2679296-2690147 GCA_036873715.1 Salvia sclarea | reverse complement strand
GGGCGGTCCCCCCACCGCCCGCGCCCACCCCCCCCCCGCGGGCCCCAGCGCCCATTTTTATGCTGCGACCGCGGGCGCTCCGCGAAGACCGCGGCGCCGCGGTCGCCGCTGCGGGCACGCTTAGTGTTTTACCCCTTCAGAATTTCAACTTTTTTGTCGACTTTTTCTTTAGTCAAACTACTTTATGTCCTTTTTTGGGGGTTAACTTTTCCATTTTCACAATTAAAAAGGGGTAGATGAAAAAAAATTCTAGTCATATGAGAGTAAAATATTGTCCTATATTTTTTTAAAGATATAAATCCAAAAGCTTTACCGTAAAAGATTGATTGAAGGTAAAAATAGTGAAGAAACTGCGTGAATTAAGAGCGAAATATAGAAATTTTAGAAGTTGTGACATAAATTCAAATGAAGGGTTTCTTTTTCTACTCACTTAAAGAAAATTCAACCTCATTTGTTGGTTGTCAAATTGAGTTTGAACTCAAATTTTAGTAGACATTCAATTCATGGATCAACATCATCACAATATTTCATCATAATATTATCAAACAATGACAAGAAAATCCAATTTTTTCCAATAACATTAAGAGGGATGAACAAGCCTTTTCATGCCATCTCCTCATCGTTCACAACAATATTTAAAAAAAGGAAAAACAAAAACAAGAGAAAAGGTAAAAAAAATAAATGTCTGTTTCATGCTTAGATTCCCATTTTCCATGACACAAGAAACTTCTTCCCAATAGGCAACTCCAAGCCTTTAACCTCAACCATCACATGATTCTTCATCTCATCTTCAATCTTTTCCTCCATAATTTCATGTTCAATTGAGCTCATTTCAATCTTGGAATCATCAGCAACAACAATTGCATTTCCATCAACTTCAATTGCAATTCCACTCCCAACCCCTTTTAGCCCTAAAACAATCACTTTCTCAACAATCCACCCTTTCTCGAGGGCAAATTCCCTCTCTCGAACGTCGGACCACACCTTCACCGTGCCACGACTCACTTTTGCATAGAATTCGACATACGTGGAGTGCCCGTTCCCGAGATCCATCTCGGGCATCTCGTCGTTGTCCACGAAGATATTCCCTTTCGCCTCCCCCTCCCCGGCCCCCAACGGGAGGGTGACCACGAGGGTGTAAGGCGTCTCCCGCGCCTCCTTCGTGATCAACCCGCCCCGTTGCATCGGTACAATCATGTTTTGGTACAAATGCACGTTGATCACGTGGAGGGGTGCGTCAAGGGCGCGGTAGTGCGATGCCCTCGACACGATCACCTTTCTCATGTTGAAAACATCGTACCACGTGCCGGGCGGGAACAGTGCATGGACCTTGGTCTTTTTCTTGTCTAAAACAGGGGACACCATCAACCCGGTCCCGAGCAAAAACTGCGTGCTCAACCCGTATGTTCTTGTCTCGTTCGGGAACGAGAAGAACAACGGCCTAGCTATCGGGGCCCCCGTCGTGTGGGCCTTGTAGCTCAACGTGTAGATGTAGGGGAGGAGTTTGTACCTCATACCTAGCGCGTTACGGGCGGACACCGCCACGGACTTCCATTGGTACAACTCCTGCCTTGGGGAGTAGAAATTCGCGTGATCCCTGGAAAAGGGATAAAACGCCCCGAGCTCGATCCAACGATTGCAGAGCTCCTCGGTCGGGGCGGGGTAGAATCCACAAATATCCGCCCCGACCATCGGGACACCAAAGATGCCAAAATTCAACATTGTCGAAATCGAGTACTTGAGATCCGCCCAAGTACCTTTATTGTCCCCTGTCCAGTGTGCAGCATACCGGCCTGACCCTACGTACGTTGACCTGGACAGGATAAACGGGCGCTTGCCAAGCGCCCGTAGCCCCTTATGAGTCGCAATTGTTTGCGAAAATCCATAAAGGCTATGAGCATCATACTCCAACACCCCATTGTAATGATAAGCACTAGTAGCTATAGTCTTGTACCCTATCGGAACCTCGGTTCCCGAGGCATTGATTTTGTACGGGGGATCGTCCCACCTCGTGGCCGTCACGTTCTTGCAATCGAGGCAACATATCCAACCCGGCCCCGTCCCATTAGGGCAAATCCTCCCAACCGGAACCGTGCACAACCCGTTGCAAAAATTGGAAGCCTCATTCATGTCAATCCACAACCCGTCCACGGGGACGAGGTCGTGGAAACGACGTATCTCGTCCCCCCACCATTCCACGGTCCTAGGGTTGAGATAATCCGGGAAATTGACCGCCCCCGGCCAAACTTGGGCGAGGAAGGGCTTCCCCTCGTACTTGATGAAGACGTCGTTGGCAAGGCCACGTGTGTAGACGCCATAGGAGGAGTTTACCCCGATCCCGGGGTCAATGATGACAATGTACTTCATGCCACGCGCGTGGATCTTGTTCAAGAATTCTAGAAGCTTCGGCCGGGGGTAGTTTTTCGGGTTTAGGGTGAAGTCCTTGTGGCCATCCATGTGGTCGTCGTCGTTCCATATCACGTCGAGGGGGATTTTCGCCTTCTTGTAGCTCTCGACGACGTTTTCGACCACCGATAGATTGTGGTATCCCCATCTACATTGATGGAATCCTAAACCAAGATTCAATTAGAGAAAAAATTAACAAGATGATCATGAAGTTGAACTAATTAATTATCAATTTGAAGTCTCAAATTTGGATATTTCAGAAAGTGAAGCATGGAGAGCCACATAACTTGGGGGAAATTTGCAATGCATTTTATCAAATGCTAAAGCAGAAATGGACTATATTGCATTTAAATGTTATGTTCCCTAGCAAAAATGGAGTATTGCCTTTAAATGTTATGTTCCCTACTGACCATATGCTACTACTGTCATTCAACAACTATATGAATATAGGTGTTTTTTTCAGCTTTTTTAGTGGGCCTTGATTGTTTTGAATATGGTCACGGGCTGAATAAAACTTTGAAGGGTAGTTCTGTACATCAAAATATTTTATATTAATATTTATGCTATACCCCTATAGCCCAAATTTAAATCTGATAAAATGTAGTTTTATCACTATAGACTTAGAAATAATGAACCCAGAAACTTGAAGGAAAGAAATACGGATTTTATCTTTTTCATAACAAAACTACTTCTCATACATATCAGTTTATCGTTCAAACAATTCATCGAATAGTTGGTCTACAATGTGTTAGTATAGAAGAAATTCCAATGAGATCATAAATTTAGTACAAATGTAAATCTAATTTTTAATTTAATTTAAATTTATTAGTTTATCATTCAAACAATTTATCGAATAGTTGGTCTACAATGAGTTGGTACAATAAATTGAGCTAGTAGCTTCCCCTAAGATAAGTTATTCAATTTCAATATATTTTTTCATAGTTTTATAAACATAATCTGTTTATCCAAATAACTTTATTATAATTTAGTATTTTAATATATATATTTTTAATTTCATTTTTTTTTCAATTATCTCTTTCTAATTGTAATTTCTTTTCTCTAAGCTTACCATTTTCTTTCTAATACATAAACTCATTATTCAGATATTTTAACAAATTATAAGTTTTTAAAATATTTCATCTTATAAATTATTGAAAGAATTTATAAGCTTTTTAAATAAAACTTAGACAAATACAACTGAGATTGAGAATCCACAAGCTAATTTGTTGAACTCAATCACTCTCAATTATCCCATTTATCAATAATAATAAAAAACCCGACAAGTGTATGCTATAGCCTAAATATAGTTAGAAATAGAATTATTTTTTCTAATAGAATGATCGTATTATCAAGTATGCACATCTAAAAATAGTAAATAGCTAAAAGTAAACAAGGCAGCAGCCTACCTTTTTTCTGGGGATATTTCTGCAGAAAAGTAAACAAATCAGTGATGTTTTTACCACAATATGTTTTTTTATATTATGTTAAAATCCAAATATTGTGCCCATTTACATTTTTAACTCTTCCAAATCTTCAATTAGTAATAGTCAAAGACACATAGCATAGTAAAACTCGTGTTTAGTTCATTAAATAAGCGCGCATTCACTAAGCGAAACTAAACCACAGATATTTATCAACACAATAAAGCGAATTAAATAAATAAATAAAACAATAAAAATCTCAGCTCAAGAATCAAGATCACTCACCGAAAGCCCAATACGGCATGGCGGCGGGACGCCCAATCAACGCCGTGTACTGATCCACCACCGCCAGCGGCGAATCTCCGGCGAAGAAGTACAGATCGACGACGCCGCCGATCACCTTATACGTCAGCGAATTCCCCCGGTAGAACACGTCCATCCCGTTGCTGTTCAGCAGCAGCACGCCGTGCGCCGCCGCGCCGCCGCCGCGATTCCTCAGATCCATGTACACCGGGTGCGATCCGTACAGATCGGCGTTGAGATTGATCGCCGAGATGTCGGTCGTGTAGAGAGTGTACGGATCGTTGGCGGCGAGCTTGATCCCGCGCGGCTGCGTGTTTTCCCCCAATCCGTAGAGAGAGGCATTTGGAGGCAATTTTGTGGAGATCTCGATGTATTGATCCTTGAAGACGAGGTCGCTGTAGGGATCGGAGTCGCCGGAGCTCGTGTCGAAGAGGATTTCGCCGGTGGATTTCCTCCTTATAGAGAAGGCGAAGGGGTTTGATTTGTAGGAGAAGATTAGCTCGCTTCCGGCGTAGTCTGCGGCGGCGTTTGCTTGCACGCCAACTGTTTGTTTAATTGCTGGAACGGTTTCTCGCGGTAGAAGATTGTACGGCACTTCCCACCTTTTCTTCTCCGCGTCGGTTATGTGAACTCGCAAACGGTTGCTCGTTTCATGCCTTCAAAAAATCATGAAAAAACAAAAGATTTATTATTTTTTACTTTTAAAAAAAGTATTTAATCGCTTGTAAATATATGCAAAAATTACGGTAAAAAAAAAATCATCAATTATACAAAATTTTAAAATTTGACATGTATCATTGTTCGGTGTGTGATGGAGAATCTTAAGTTACTGTTAGAAAACTCTCATAACTTCTTTCTAATAATACTTGTGATGTTGGATTTTGGATTGAAAGTGGTCAGAAAATGGTTTGAAAGTCACTGTTCTAATTGTGTCTTTATTTTTCTTTGGTAAGTATTTGGATTCATGTGCTGTATATATACCACTATAAGTTATCGACGAGTGCTTTCTTACTGTAGCTTCAGATTTCCAACTTCGAACGATTAAGTTACTATTAGCTAGCGAACTTTAGACTGATGTCAAATTAAAAAAGTTTGTAAAGTTGGTCTTTTTTCCGACAAAAGTTTGGAGATAAGTGTGTATTTATGGGCAATTAAACATTTCAGACAAGAATTTCATAAAAAAGAATAAACTTACTTGACATAGAGTTGCAAGAGGGGAATGTCGGCGCCGTAGATGTTGTTTTTCTGAATGACTTGGAGGAGGCCGAGGATGCCGCCGTCGGGGGATTCTCCGACGGAGATGAGGCGGTAGCCCTTGCCGATTTTGGTGGGAGCTTTTGCACTTGTTGGTGTGGAGAGAATCAAGAAGAGCACAAGGAGTTTGAGAAGTGAAGAGAGGAGCATGATGAATTTGATTGAATTTTGGGAGTGTGGGAATTGAGATGTGGCAAAGAGTTTTTTTTATAAAAATTGGTGTGGATGAGGTTGACATAAGTTACTAGACACATTTCTGCATTTGCATGTGATGATGGAAGTTTGTTTGGGTCCCATAAATTGAGACCATTTTTTGGGCCCATCTCCATGCCTTAGTTATTGCAGATACTTTGAAGTGAGGCTTGTTTTCTCCTTGGCTTTGCTGGCTATGCATTTATTGGTGTATAATTCATTCTTGCAACCATGCATGGCTTCAAGTGCTAGTTTGGGTTAATCCTAATTCTTGAAATGTGGTGATGCTTTTGGGGAAAGGGGCATTCTTCTTGGGGGCGGAAAATGAGAGAATTCGAGGGTTATGTGAGGGTGTGTGCGCTGAGTAAATTCCGTTTTTGTATTGTTAGTTGGAAAGCTCGAATATGTCGCATTTATGGCGGAGTGCAAGGGGCCCCTAAAACAAAATATGTATAGGAGAAATATTGATATTTTGAAACCTAAGATTTTAATGCCATGTGCTCTCAAATGGGATCCATTGATTTTGAACTATGGTGAACAACATCAAAAAATGTAAAGAGATGAAATTTAAATTTTAGATTTTATGTCAATTTTGAAAAGTAGGAATGAATTCCCACTGCTACATGTCACAACAAAACTCATATCAATGTACAATTAACATTTTTTACCGGTTGGTGGACTGTTGCATTTACACGTTTCACATGCAGTTTGTATTTGAATTTTGAAACACAACGTACAACCATAGGAATAGTGATGTATAAATATCACTATATATATATATATATATAACTGAAGTGAAAGGTAGGTAGGTAATCTACTCTTTAATTTTCCTTTTTCTATCTTGCTAGAGCATGTAATTCTAAACGTGCGATTGTATAGACTTAATTCTTTAATACTATATTCTTGCACGAATGATGAAAAGAAGTATGATTCTTATCTTATAAATGCTAGCTAGTTGATGCATAAGGTAAAGTATTGGTAGAATAAATTATTTTTCTTATTTTGAATTCCATTATTTTTATGTATTTTTAATATCATTTAAATTGCAATATCAATTTCATTTGGACAAACAACAATTTATACCTTACTCCACGAAGAGTATAGTGTGGAGGGAGTGTTATGGGTTTCAAAAGAAGTCTTTTTGGATGGAATTTTAGTGTTGAAAGGATCCCACGAAAAAGTACTAGGCTAATTAAATAAATATGGGCTCACTTAATAGTAAAAATAAGGTTTTCATTTGGTAAATATTGCGTGTGAATCTCTTTATGAACAGAGGGAATAGTATTTAATTTCGAACGAAGAAAAGTTTGGCTAAATAGATTATTTCTTGAAAGAACCAACGTAAAAATAGTTATTTTAATATGAACAACAGCTTTATTTGTCAACTTTTGAAAATATGTAACGGAAATAAACTTTCTAGTTAACGTGCATTGATTTATAAGTGACTGAATTAAGTGGAAGCTAAACTACTCTTTAATTTTTTTTATCTTACTCGACATGTAATTCCAAACGTGCGATTGTATAGACTCATTTCTATAATGAAAAGAAGTATGATTCTTATCTTATAAATGCTGGTAGGGTAATGCATAAGGTAAAGTAAGTAATGGTAAAAGAAATTAATTATTCTTTTCTTGTTTAGAATTAATCCATTCTACTCATGTAGTTATCGCACTATATATTGGCCAACTCGTTATAGAAAAAGAATTAGTTGATTAGGTTTTACAATAAACGTAAGGACATCGATCCAGATAGACGATGGGAATTCTTTTTTGTGCAGTGCCTGCAATTAAGGTGCCAATCTAGCTTCTGGACTCCGTTGAAGATGGAGACGAGAAGCGATGGAATAGAGTACCCATGGTTCATAATAGAGTGCGCCACAGCCACAGCCACAACCATTAGTGATGATGGAATACAACATGAGCATCCACTAACTACATGATAATAGGATGACAAGTATCACCGGCACCCGACTTGCAACGCGTGCGCGAGTCTCTCATGGCCGTCGACAAAACCAGCTGCTTCACGTACTTGAATAGCAGAGTCGCATTCAGCATGGACGTCGCGTGCGCCCTGATGCCGGCCACAATTTGCGTTAGGTTCATGCTTCCATGAAGGAGAGAGTCTCTGCACCTGACAGGCATTCGCAGCAGATCTGCGATGCCTGTGAGGAGGGCCTCAACGGCAAGGCGCTGGCACTACGGCTGCAGCCAATGCCACCAGTCGCAGCAGGTATTACTAGTGTTAAATTTCTTATTTGGGATTGTTTTCATTTTGGAACTGAAATGGAGTATCATATCTTTTTGGTTATGTGTAATTTTATTTATATAATAGGATGTTAGTCGTAGTTTTAAAAAAGTTAACAACAAAGCATACTACATGATTATCAAATTAATTTCTATGTGTCTATTAACTATGAATATTTTAAGCTATACAAAAATGGATATTGAAACTAAAAAATTGAACACAAACTATTTTATAATAGTTTCTTAATTTTTCATTTATCAATATAACATCGGGTACGATTTCCGTAGAATTTTAAAATCATTATGGAAGAAAAAGGAACCCTTCCTATATGGAAGCAGAGATATTCCTAGAGGGAAAACAATATATACAAACTTTCCTATTTACTATGATTTACGAGGATGGGATCCTCTATTCCACAACTTTCGTATGTCACTACGAATTTTAATACTTTTTAATAATGTTTATTATAAAATAAAATTTTATTATGTCATCCTACAACATGATTAACATTTATAGCAAAAAAATAGATTTTTTAAAAATTATATACTATAATTTTGGAATATTTTGATTATAAAAATAATTATTTTGGTTGGTTATTCAGAAAATACGGTATATAATTTTAAAAAATTTTAATTTTTTGCTATAAATGTTAATCATAATGTATTATGACATAATAAAATTATATTTTATAATAAACATTATTAAAAAGTATTAAAATTCGTAGTGGCACACGGTAACACACTAAAGTTATGGGATAGAGGATCTCATCACTGATTCACGAGCAAGAACAAACTAAAGAAAAGGGAGAAAAGAAATCCTTAATTATATATGTATCTTGTTCTTCACAAGAAAAAGAAAACGCATCCGATCCTAACAAAATGAAGAGACATACCAACCCGTACCCAAACAAAAATTATGCAAACAAAAAATCCTAACAAATAATGATGAAATTCATATTTAATCAAGGGGATTAAGTAGTTGTCCAATGAAGAGCACAAGGCGAGAGGTATCCTCCCTGATCACAAACAAGAACGGATGATCCGCCACGAACACGACACCATTTGGCAGGGGACAGCCCCCGCCCACCAAACCAGCCGTGACGGATGCAGCCTCCGTGCCATGCTCGTTCACCTCCACGAACGCCTGCTGGAACATATGAGTCACGACGAGAGGCATGGGAGAGCGATCCACCATCTTGGTCAGCTCGCCCCCGTTGAAAGGGAGCACCACCCCGAGCCTCTGCAGGAGGCCCGAGGCATTGAAACCAAAATGCAGCTTGAATTTGGGGATGCAAAACTTGTCAAGACGGACCTGTTGATAATAAATTATACCGGAATACACAGATAAAGTGAAAATTCGTGAAAAGATAAAAATATACTCCATCTGTCCCTGATATATAGGCATGGAAGAGTGACACATGTTTTTGATTAAACTGAAATGAGAAGGGTATATTGTTTAGAAAGGAAATATAAATAAGATAAGAAATTGAGGATAAAATGGTAAAGTGCTTTTATTATAAATAAGATGGGCCTATATTTCAGGGACGGACGAAAAAGAAAAGATCAATACTAGAAAAATAAACATACTTTACGGTATAAATATGTAATGTATGTGCGTATGAAGATTTCTTAATTACAATGTTCAAAGAAACCATAATATATAACAGTAATTACAATGTTATACGGTTTGACTCAAATTAAACCATTTAAAAAAAACAGCAATTACAATTTTCAAAGAAACCAATTATCATCGATGAGCTTATATATAAGAAACAGAGGGAGTATAACTTAGGAAACAAGAATAACAATATATATAAATAATTAATATTCTCTCGATCATTATTATCATCCGTACCTCCTCAGTGCTGGGGAGGTGGGAGTCGATGAACCCGGGTTGGGAGCACACTCTGTCCCACAAGGAGGGGAGCCCGTCTCTGGCATCGGGGAGGTAGATGTACATCGAGAAGGCGCATCTGACGTGGCCTTGCTTGTAGGGGAGCCTCACCACTTTGAATCCATCAAAGGTGCGAAAGTGCTGACGCTTCCAGCTTCTCATGAACGGGGCACGGACCTTGGCCCCGTTAAGGAGGTGGAAATCACGGTCTTCTGTCGAATATTTGGAGAAATTCTTGATCCATGCTGCCTTGAAGTAGATTGCATTTGCCAAGATAAGCCTGGTTAAGTCAGGATTCACTGCATTGGGTGGAATTACATGGTCGATTACACCATTTGTTTGGTCGCTGCACCATTGGTTCACTTGCTTGGCTACCTCTCTCGCCTAATTAATTCACCAAATTAATCAAAATAATCCACAAATTAAATACACTTGCCTATCTCAATCCAAATATGTGTACACAAGTGCTAATTAATTAGAATATAAATTGCTCATAAAAGTTCATCTAGGCTAACAAATATAGGTATATATATATATATATATGTATATATAAATTAGCATTGACATATATTCAATATACATCATTCCACGTGAGAATTGGGGCCAGGAAAGTTGATACAATTTTCAAAACCTAAACACAAATTCAAGTCATTTTTTAAAACCTCGCAAAACCCCATTTACCAATTAACTGAGAAGTTATGGTAAAACTAAAACCTCTAACTTAGAAGAAAGTTTCGATATTCAGAAATATCCAGCCCAAAAGGTTGAATCATAATTAACTTGCCGGTGGTATATTCACTATCAACATCAAATATTCAATATTAGGCAAGTTTGATTAAATTTTCGAAACCTAAACAAAATTTCAAGTAATATTTTATTTAAAAACTTCCAATGTTTGGTCCATATAAACCCTAATATACCAAACCAATTGAAGAGATTACAATAAACCTAGCTTATCGCTTTAATAATTTACATGAATGAAGAGACAAAATTATCGTCTTGCAGTAACAACAAAGCAATTGGATTTTCCATGTTAATCCACTCCGCAAATTTATACCTAATACTCCCTCCGTCCACAAAGAGTGTTCCACTTTGTGGACGGCACGGATTTTAATGAAAAGTAAAAGAATTGTGTGAG
>JAYJMF010000002.1:2655979-2672168 GCA_036873715.1 Salvia sclarea | reverse complement strand
TAAATCAAAATCCCAATAATATATACACAATCACAATAGTTTGGAAAGGACAAAATATATAGTTTAAATCAAAAAAATATTTTGGTAGTTAATAATTACCAAAAGCAGAACCGATTAGTTTCGAAAGGAAAAGAAGTTGAAAGTCGCTCGATTTCGTCGGCGGTGGTCAGGATTTGAGAATAAGGTAAATGAATGTAGAGAAATATTTTAGGAATTTATCTGCGGTATGTCAAACATCTAATTATCTATTCAATTAATAATATATTTTTAATTAAAATACAAAATTACAAAAATATCCCTAATTTTTCTACAAAATTGTTGAGAGGTCCAAGGGGCCCCGGGAACCCCCTCCCTCCGTCCCTGCGTGACTTGAGTTATCTCTTCGAAGCCAATGGTTTTTAAAATCTACCTATTCCGCTCCTCTTAGTTAAATCGAGAGGGGATAAATTTTATTCGATATAAATTATTTTGAATCCGCGAATGATTTGAATTAAAAAATAGTGATACAAATGGAACGCGTATGTTATAATATGTCTCCATCACCGAATGTTTCCTAAAGTATAGTCACAATGTCAAATAATTGAATAATTTCAGCATGCATAACACTGATAATACACAATATGAATGCGAGTGCTAAAATGTATATTCATCTTCCAAATATACCCTTTGAAAGAAAGACTAGAGAGAAAAATATGATAAAATAGAAGAAAGTGAGGAAAATTACAAGAGATGCCAGTTGTTATCCAAGTTTCCTCGTAGTTTAACTGAGCTGCCCAAACACGACCTTACTGCTTAAAACTCCCCTCTCGTCTATTTCTCTGTCTCCCGCCGCTATCACCGCACTCCTCCCACGCGCCGCCGCCGCCGCCACCTCTCCTTTCTCTACCTCTCAGCTGCTATTCCTCCGGCTGAAGCAAGGTGCACGGAGGCCCCGAACCCAGGTTTGCCAACTCAATAATAAAGACCCTGTTATTGAGATCAGCGGATTCAACTGCAATGCCCTTAACTTTTGTGCAATTGGTTGTCTCATTTATCAGGAATTCAGTTTTCGCTCAACTTGTTGTTTGTATTTCTTCAATTTGTTGTGATTCGTAGCACTTTGGATATGTTGTGTATTGGCTTTAAGTTTGATTACGTGTGTTCTTTTGGTAGAGAGACTGAAATGTTATTAAGTTCGAGTAGTTCTATTCAAATGTAGTATAATTGAGCTTTTGGGCTTGTTATTGGGACTTGTGTAGGAGTCGATGTTTGCAAAAGTTTTGATCTTGTTAGATCCTTTTTGCTCGAATATAAAGGAATGCTGGATTTTTTGCAAGAGCAGACAATATCGTGGCCACTGATGTCAAAATGCTAAATTTCTAGCCTGCTGGCTGTCAACTGTTTGTCGTGAGGATTTAATGTAATATGCCTTTTTATCTAACAATTTAGTAGGAATTTAGGACCAATTGGATTTCTAATGACGCCGGCTAGTGAGCTGTTCACTGGACCGATGTTTGAGTACAGGCTCAAGAAGATTCTATTTTTAATCTTATGGTTTGAGTAATTAAAGACCTTAACGGGCAATCAATTTCCAAAAATATTTAGTTGAGGTTCTATGCAGATGATTTGAGTATTTTGGGAATAAGATGTAAATAAAGTTCTATGAGATGATTTTAGTAATTTTGGGAATAGGATGGCCACACAATTGTTCAGAGACAACTCAATTGCCAACGTGAAATGTCTTTGTACTATGTGGTCAGCAAAATTGTAAATCATGTTTAGCAAGCTCGTTCATCAATTCTCTCGTAGCTTCTCTGTAGTTCTCACAATTCAATGTATTTCTCAACTTTTCATTTTGTTTAATGTTAGTGCTGAATCTTTGTATCATACTGCAGAAGGTCTCTGGTGAAGGGGCTGGTTTTCAGAGACAGATATATCGTCGGGAAAAGGTTTTCAACGTCCTTTTCCCAGACACAAAACTTCTTTGTTATGGACATTCTACAAACTCTTTGCATGGAGAGAACCTAAACCAGTAGAATTGTGTTTGTATTTGAGGAACTGGAGGGATGCTAACTTCTACTGGGGAATTATATTATAAATGTCAGTTTTACTTCAGCATCTCAAATGGATGATAAATGGTTTCAATAAGTCAGCATCAATGGGTCCTAGGAGGTTGAGTGGTCCTGATGCCAAGACCTTACCTCAGCTAAATCTTGTTCCGCCTCATAAGTCACCATTGAATCCTATCAATCTCAAACATGATAGCGAAACACTTAAATTGCCTGTTTTAGGGGCTGTACATGAGATTTCCGTTTACATCCATCGATTTCACAACCTTGACTTGTTTCAGCAAGGGTGAGTTCAATTTAGCTTACATTTGTAATCATTTTTGGACCTTTTTTACTTGCTTACCTGTGTTTAAGAATTTCTATCTGCGTCTCATTTGTTTAAATTTATGGCTTTTTAGATGGTATCAACTTAAGATTACGATTAGGTGGGAGAATGATGATTCTGGATCCTTTGGAACACCAGCAAGAGTCGTTCAATATGAAGGTAATTGTCCTAGCACTTACTTGACTTATAAATCTCCTGGCTAGGACAAGGCAAGAATTTTTCTTTTCACTTGTCTTGATTAATTCATCTTAACGAAATGGCTAGTAGACATATATTTTGGTGGAGTTGACTCAGGAATTTCTGAAAAGCATTGGTACTTTACTTGCTTTCTAAAATTTCAAATACAAAATATCCTTTGAGTTCCATTGTGAAAGCCAGCAGCAGTATTTGTTCTAGGGCCCTATACATTACAGTGAACAATTTGCAAGTATGTCATTGATATCCGTCCCTGTTTTTCATTTTAACTACTGCATATCAACTTTGTTATATTAATTTTGCATCTTTTTTTTTGAAATTGATATTTCTAAAGTCCAGAGTCTTTTGTGCAACTTTGGAATAAAAAGAAAGGTTAACATGTGATTTCTTTTGTGATACTTTAGTCGGGTGTTTGTACTCTTTGAACTTAATCAGTAGCTCTGCAGATAGGCCAGATGTCATGGTGATCTTTTGTAAATTATCCTATCTCTTGTTGTGATCAGGCTTGCTGTCTTGCATACTATATCGATTGACTTCTCTTTTGCTTTTCTGAGAGCTTGAGAGACTGACATAGTTTCTGTATCCGAGCAGCACCTGATTTGGGTTCTGATGATATATATGGTGTCTGGAGAATTGATGACACTGACTATAGCTTTTCAACACAACCCTTTAGAATCAGATATGCGAGACAGGATATACTTTTGGCAATGATGGTCTCTTTCAACTTATCTCTCAGTAAACTCGAGGTAGTGGCACAGTGTTCTATTACTTTTTCTGGTTATGCGCACGGCACATATGTAATTAATGTATAAAAATTTATCTAGGCAGATAATATCTCCCTCCGTCCCTGAAAAGTGTGTTCAACGTTCCTTTTTCGTCTGTCCCACAAAATGTTTCCATTCCCTTTCTAGAAACCCCACTTTACCAAAAAGTCAACAATCCCCAATTAACATACCTCAATTATCCAAAAGTGGGACCCTTTCTCCATTCAAATTCACCATCATCTAAATTTTTTTAAAACCCATGCCCCAAAAGTGTGAGCACACTTTTGGGGGACGAAGGGAGCATAAATTCCCAAGGTCTAGAAACAAACTTAGAAAGGTAAAATGGATGGCCTTCTTTGTGGTAAAGCTGGTGGTAAGTAAAGCTGGAGATAGAATCAAAATTAGTTTATATGAAGTGATAGCAGCGGAGTTAGAGTTAAAAGATGTTTATGATAGAGTAACCGTAGCTGATGTATAAATTTTAACTGAAGCAACTATGCATTTAGGTAGGTAGAGCTAACTGTTATGCCATCTCTTGCGTTCTTGGAGGATACTGGCTTAGAGCAGGAATAGCTAGTTTCTTTTCTGTGCTCTTATTGTTCACACTCACTCACACACCACGTGCACACTTATATTATTCATATTGTAGTTTATGTAGCATTTGATTTGTTGTTAACAATTTTCAGGACCCTTCAACCTCTGCTGTTATTGTGAAGTTTGAGCTGTTGTATGCTCCTGTTTTGGAGAACAGGTGAACTGATCTAATCCATTTTGTGATTTATATCTTGTGGAATGAGATAGAAGGAACTCTAGTTTCCTTCTGTTACTTGTTTCAGAGAGTGGAGTTAATCTACAAATATATTGATCATATTTTAACTTGACCCGAGTCATTTCAATGTACCGCTCTAGGTATAATGTTGATGCTTGTTTGGATACATCCCCTGCTGCAGTCCATGAATTTCGACTCCCCCCTAAAGCTCTTTTAGGATTGCATGCCTACTGTCCGGTCCATTTTGATGCATTTCATGCGGTATTAGTTGATACAAGTGTACACGCCAGCCTGCTAAAAAGTGAGGTTCACACTTCCTCACTGAAGGTACCCAGGTTTGTGTCCCTCCTTTCTTCTCGGAACTATTTTGTTTTTTCCCCATATGCTTTTTTGTGTTATAGCTTGTTGCTGATGACTGTGTCTGATGCACCTAGGTGAGAGGGCTTGGACCATAACTCTATGCACTGTCTTCATATTTATATCATCTATCATTGTATTGCCTTTGATACTTTAGGAGTTGAAAATCTTCTCTTGTAGGGTTGAGTAAGTTCCAGGACTAGATAGAGACACATAATTGTACATCATCACTTTGGTACAGAAATATAGAATAAGTAATGGAAAAAGAATAAGGGAGAAGAGATGTAATGTTGAATGTAGAAGTAAGACAATGCTTTAATTCTTATTTCTTTTGCCAATTTCTTTCGAGTATTCTCTTGATGTAACAACAGCTTCTCTTTTTCCAGTGATCCTAGAGCTGACAAAGATGACCTTGCTGTGGAGCACAATAAATCAAAGCAAGTATGTTTTCTCGTGGGTATTTATAAATGCAACTTTATCATATAAAGCTACCATATCTCTTTCTGTCACATCCTTATATCTATCATATAAAACTCGTATCTCTATTTGTGCATGTGTTGCTATCTGAGTCTGTTGCATTATGTGGAATCTTGTTATTCAATGACACAATCTAAACAATCAAGCCTCCAAACATTGTATAAATAATTCTCATGTTGAAATCATAATATTTCTTGAGTAATCTCATATCTGATTAGTAATCCATATGAGCCTCCACTGACTAATCTCCTGTTTTACATGCCTTGCACACATTCGTTCTGTAGCACATTGGATGCTTGTGGTGGGAGTGGGACTTTCAAAGTCCGTGCCCTTCCATTACATTGTCATTGTGTAAAGTTCTTGCTATGTTCTCTTAAACAGGTTATGCTTCTGAAAGCATTATCAAGTGCTCACGACATACTCGTAGAAGAGCTACAAAAGCTCAGCAAGGCTATAGATGTACCAATTGAAATGGAAGATGTTGCTTCTAGCATATTATTCGGTTTGGCTCCAGGATCTGATCAGGACTTGGCCAATGCTGAAGTGCCAGTGCAGGTTTCAAGCAAGCCCATAAAAGTTTCAGAGGTTCTTTTCTTTGATGATTTCAGGCTATGAACTTTTTGTCACTGTTACCAACCTCTGGCCCCATCGTTTCTATTCCTGTTAACTTTTGTGACCTAATCTTTTGCTTTCTACCTTGTTGCAGAAACTAAATGGCAAAGTTGATTTTCAGCACAATGGTTTTGATTCATTCTGTGAAGAAAAGCTGGTCAAGTCATTCAATTTGATTGGCAATCAAGTGTCTTTCTTGTGGAGCACATTTTTAAATTTCCACAGGTTTGGATAGTTCCCTAAATTTGTTCTGGTCAATTACTAAGCATCTTTCTTCTGTTGTACAGCCACAACTGTCCGGTGTCTTTCTTTCTATTTACTGTAAATTTGCATGAGTACTATAAACACATAACACTTAGATGAGCTCATAATGGTGAATGACCATTGCTATTGCTCATGCTCATTTGGCATTTTATAAAAATCCTTATTAGATGACCTCTAGAAGAGAACTATTGCACACCATGCAGTTATTTTGGTCTATTTGTTCCTTATACCTAACTAGGACAAATGAGAGCTGAGTTATAAGAGGGGTTTTCTTTTCTTTGAACTCTAGGTCCTATGTTATTAGATTGTGTGCATATTTGAAGTTCAAAATTTCAAGGCAATGACTCAGCTGCTTGGTATTGGAAATAATAGTGTTTGGATAGGGAGTCATAAGAGATGGCAAAATGTTTATTAGCAATCTGCTACCCATACATGTCTGCATGTATGAATCAAGTAGAGAAACTTGGCAATGATTTTCTTTTGTCAAGCTTAAGTATTGCCTTTTGTGAGCAATTGATATATCTTGTAAAAAGAAGCTTTCAACAATTAATATATCTTGATTTTTCCAAATGAGATGTGCTTTTGTATGCATTAGATAATGCTTTTCAATGACTATGCTTTTTTATGCATATAATAATGCTTTCTGCTTTTATTATGCTTTTTCAAGTACAAAATATGCTTTTTAAATACTAGTTATCTTTGATTCACAATTAACAGAATGGGAAGGGTTTTTAGTAGATCCCACCCCATATATATATAGGGGGAGGAAACTAAAAACCATCTTTATCGTGAGAACACGAGAAATAGAAAATCATGCATTCATTGTGAAAGTTGATGAATCCGTCGGGGAAGTTATTGAATAAAAAAGGTGGAAGAAAATAGAATTTTTTGCAGCTCATGGGATTCAAACCCAGTGAAAAATTTCCCTTTTTTATTTATTTTTTTATTTTTTAAATTCACAATCTTTCCCGTTGGATTCATCAACTTTCACTGTGAATTCACCGATCTTGATTGATGGATGATCAAGATTGTTTTTTCCGAATGAGATTGTGTTTTCTTATTGATAAAATAATGTTTTCTCTATAATTGTGTTTTTTACGTATAAAACAATGTTTTTCAATTTTCATGCTTTTTTGAGCTAATGCTATTTGATTATTACATTTATACTTGGTTCACAATTTCTAGAATGGGGAGGGTTCCACCCCTATATATATATATATATATATATATATATTGTAAAACCTTAATTATCGTGAGAATATGAGAACTATGAAAGTAAATGCATCCAGAAAAAAATGAATGCATCACTTTGCTGGAAGAATGCATCACCGGGGTTCAAATTCCATTAGGGACGAAAATTTTATTTTTTATAGATGCAGGTTATTTTCACTGCGAATGCATCTACTTTCACAGTTCTCATGTTTTCACTTTATTTCAACCTTTCTCTGTCTATAAATATGTAATTAACATTATATAATAGTGCTTATATAGTGTATAAATAATTACACAAATGGATATTATATTCAATATGGTAAGGTGTAATTTACAGACAAATAATGCCTTTAAAGGCTTATAAGTTTTGCAGTGGAACTAAATAAGGATATGATAAAGACAGGCTTGGTTGTCAGATTTTAACTTCCATATTCCTAGTGTGAAGAATCTTTTTCCTTTCTTAAAGCTTAGGAGTTTTTCCTAACACTAAAATTTGATGCCAAACCATCTGGATCCTGAGAAGGATTCCCTTGCCCAAGATTTGGGGCTTTAGTGAAGCGAAATTTTCAAGACTGGATATATTTTTGAAATTAAGTATACAGGAATTAGGAAACCATGCTTCTTTTACAGTTATTACCATGTAAAATGTTCCCATTATGTGTTAGAGATTTAGTTTTGCTAAGATAGAACAGCTTATTCTTCTACCAGAGCCAAAGTCGGTAAATTTGCATCATAGTCCATAACTTAAGCTATTATCTCTGAACACTAACAATGGAGACACAGAGTTTAGAAGAGGAGTAAAGAAGCCACACCTCTTAGGAATGTAGACTATGATATTTTATTTCATAGATTATGTGGTTGTGGAACATGCTCGTCTCAACACCCTGATTTATGCAATTTTAGATAAATGATTTTTGTGGGTATTTCAGGGCTAATGCGAAGAAGATTCTTGAATCTCTTTGCAATCAGTGGGCTGTTGATCGCAAAGCTGAATGGTCAATCTGGATGGTTTACACTAAGGCTGAGATGCCTCATCAGTTTATAAGCAGTGTAGTGGATGATTCTGCCATCCGTGGATTACGTGGTCGAGGATCCTCTCTTCGGAAGTCAACTGGCGATGTAATTCATCATCATAACCACTTTAATACCTTTCATTTTCAGTACTTTCTTTACTAGCTACACAATTCAGTTTGTGTTAATTTTATTTATATTTTTTCTACTTTTTTGGGGTCCTTGCTGTAGCCTGCTCAGACTGCTGCTATGAGGGCAGAGCTTCATAGACGAAGTATTGCACAAATGAGGGTTAGCTTTCTTAACGATTGTGGTATTCTCACTCATTGGTTGGAGATTTTCGCACTACAGAGATATTAAGAATGTATTGCTTAACTGCAGATCAATAATCGTTCTATTCAAGACTTGCATATATTTGGAGACCCGTCACGCATCCCCATTGTAATTGTAGAGCGAGTTGTCAATGCACCTGTTCGTTCAACCAGTGGAAATTTTTATTTCAACCAGCTGGACCAGAAATATACAAATGGCTTGGTTGCTGGAGTTGACTCTATCCCCTCGAACAAGCTATCTGGCACAACTCGTCAAACTGGTCGTGTCCTGAAGATTGTAGTTTTTGTCCATGGATTCCAGGTATGTCTTATGGTGCTCATAATATGACTAATTCACAGCTTCACTATTATATCTCATGGTTCACTTTTCCTTGTTAATTTAACACTGCAACATGTTATCCAGTGTGTTTGTGGATGCCATATAACAGCTGCACTTTTACCTCTTCACTTTTGCTTGGCTTGGTAATAATTTAAAGAGAACACACTTGACAGAGGCTAAGTTAACGAGTGTCAGTTATTTATTTATTTTATTTTAGGCATTTGAATCACATTCTAGAATTGTGTTGGACTCTTCGAAGTACTGATGAGGATAGGTTTTTTTTGGCTGAGAGGCTCCATGCTGCCTAATACCCGGTTTAATATTTATGTATATTGGTTTGCTGGAAGCTGATATATGTTGGTATATTGTGTTACTACCTTGCACTTTACACAATTGGAACTTTCTGATAGTCAACTTCTAATTTGTTCATTTCATTTGTCGCCATGGCTTCTCTGAAAGAAATTATATCACAACACCGTTCAGTTAGCTGCTATTGGTGTGTAGTAGCCTCTTATTAATTGCAAAAGGTTCACTAAATGTGCAGGGCCACCATCTGGACTTGCGGCTTGTCCGAAACCAATGGCTTCTAATAGACCCAAAGGCAGAATTTCTCATGTCGGAAGTTAATGAAGACAAAACATCTGGAGACTTTAGAGAAATGGGTCAGAGGCTAGCACAAGAAGTTGTATCTTTCGTGAAAAAGAAAATGGACAAGGCGTCTAGATCTGGGGTCTTAAGAACAATCAAGCTTAGCTTCGTTGGACATTCCATCGGAAATATCATTTTAAGAACTGCACTAACAGGTCTAGACTATAAAGCTTGAAGGAAACTTCCCTCTGTTAACTCGTGCATTGCTAATTTTTCACATTCTCCCTGCAGAGACTATCATGGAACCGTATCTGAGATTCCTGCATACATATCTCTCAGTATCGGGCCCACATCTTGGTTATCTTTACAGTTCAAACTCATTGTTTAATGGGGGTTTGTGGCTCTTGAAGAAGCTCAAAGGCACACAGTGCATTCATCAGCTGACTTTCACAGATGATCCTGATCTCCAAAATACTTTCTTATACAAACTGTGTAAGGTAATATTTAAAAAGCCTCTTTGAAGTATTAAATAGAATTCATACGCTACTCGTAGTAGGGAACTTGGTTCTGCGAGTTTACTAATAATCTTCCCTTGAATTACAAAATTTTCAGGAAAAGACGTTGGAGCATTTTAAAAACATAATTCTGTTGTCTTCACCTCAGGTAGTTCTCCTTCTTTGTTGGTTTATTTTGTCCCGTTTTAGGATTTATGAATTACATATAGATTCAAATTAGGGTGGATGCACCGGAGTGTGCCTCTCAGGTTTTAGAATACCGCAGCTAACTTTGTTCATCATTCTCAGGATGGCTATGTTCCGTATCATTCCGCGAGAATTGAAATGTGTCCAGCATCATCAGGAGACTACTCGAAGAAGGGTAAACTTTTCCTCGAGATGCTAAATGAATACCTGGACCAGATACGAGCGCCTTCCTCCGAGCACCGTGTGTTGATGCGCTGTGATGTCAATTTCGACATCTCCTTGCAGGGAAGAAACTTGAACACCTTGATCGGACGTGCTGCTCACATTGAGTTCCTTGAGACAGACATCTTCGCTAAATTCATAATGTGGTCCTTCCCAGAACTGTTCCGTTGATTTTCTGCTGGGTTTACAAATAAAATCTCTCCTCTTCCTGAATACAGCGTCTCGGGCGTCTGAGCTGTATTCAGCGCCATCCGACCTCCAATTTTTTTTACGAGAGGGCCCAAGTGTTACCGGATCTTGGGGATGGCGTGGTCTGGAAGTCCTATGACGCAACACCGGCCCTCGATGCTTGTCATTGACAGGTACAAGCAGTGTAAATTAGTTTCTGTAATCCGATTCAAGTAGACCCTCAGATATGTATCTTTATTTAGAATGGTCAAAGCACTTTGTTAATTTAGAGCTAATTTAAAGCCTAAATTGTACCATAGACTTAGATAGTAGTACTGATAACTGATGATATAGTTAATGTAAAGCTCCGTTGCAGAGGTGACGATGATCTGTATTATAACTTCATTATTAGTTGGTTTATGATGTGCAGTAATAGAGTCAAACTATTTCTTTGCAATCTAGTTGCCATGTTTTTAATTAATGCAGATTTTTTAGTTTTACCTTTGCATTTTTGGATTCAGTGATTATGTAATTTATTTGGACTTTCTGATGACGCTATTTCGAGTACAATCATATATATATTGCCTATTTCTTAGAAAATCTATTAATATATCCCTATTATGTAGGCAATCTATGTTCTTTCACATATGCACTTTTTCTAATAATATAAATTTAATTATAAATGCTAGATTATAATTGTATAATTAAACTATTCACAAGAATAAGAAACTGAGATTGAAGAAAAGAATGGAAGAAAAACTGAAAAAAAAGCCTACGAATGGTATACAATGACATACCAAAAATGAGGGAGATGATGGAGTGAATAAAAAGGGAAAATTGCCTTTTATGACATATGGTTTTAGCGTTTTTTTCGAAAATGTTCCAACCTAAAGGCAGTTATAAAAAAGTACTTGCTATTTCAGAAATCGGACAAAAATGTCCTGAAAAAAATTTCCGATGTCGGGAATGTGACTAGGATTGCCAGATATTTGACGTGTAATGCCCACGTGTTACATTATATATTACATGGGATTAAAAAAAAAAAAATCAAATAAAATATGGGGGTGGCCCAAACGACGTCGTTTTGAGAAGGCATATCAGCAATGCTAAGTGCTGAAATGCTCCCCAATCAATCCCACCGCCCAACTCCTCAAAATCCTCAACAACGTCCCTGTCTTCCGCCGCCCCGTCCCCGCCCCATTATCTCCCACACCACCCCGTCAATCCCGTTAATCGCCGCCAGCTCCACCACCATGTCCGACCCCCCTTTCCGGTAGATATTCGTCACCGTCGCCGCCACGTTCTCGCTTGCCCTATCGGAGCCATCTCTCAAAATCGCCGCCAATGTCTTCATCATGTCGCCGTGGTAGGCATCAATCCGCCGCGCTTCACCACCAATTCGAGCACCGCCACCGCCTCCATCACCTCCCCGACCATCTCCACCAGTACCACACCTCCCTCCACCAGCTTCGTCACCGTCTCCCTGCCCCCAACCAAATTCAAAATCGCCGCCATCGCATCGCGCCTAAGGTTTGTAGGCCCCTCTTTCACTAAATCGAGCAACGCCTTCACCACGCGCGTCTTCCTCCCAGCTTCTTCCTGTAATTGTTCACTCCGGTGAGGCTGAACGATGTTGTCGCCGCGTTCCCTTTAGCCTCCCACATCACACCAGATCTGAGCACCTCGATGACACCGTTGAGCATGTCGTCGGTCTCCATTAGCCTCGCCTTGTTCGTTTCTAAAATCGACAGGTTCAGAATCGTCGTAACGACGTTGATTTGGAGGCTCCGATTCTCCGAGTTGAGGAATTTCACCAGCAACGGCAGAGCTTCGGCGTCGGCGATGCAAGTCCGGCTATCGGAATCCGTCTTCGCGAGGACGCGAAGCTCGTAGACTAAAACGATGTCGGTGATTAAGTCGTCGTTTTAAGTTTTTTAATTTCTGAGTTGTCGTCCAAGACGTCGTGGTTCATATTTATTTAGTTTTTATTCGAATATTTTTTAATTTTTAACTCCAGGTAATATTAAATCAACACAGGGGCATTACGCGTCAAATATCCGACAATCCTAGTCACATTCCCTACAACGGAAATTTTTTCCGGGACATTTTTGTCTGATTTCTAAAACGGCAGGTACTTTTTTGTAATTACCTTTAGGGTGAGACATCTTCGAAAAAACGCTAAAACCATGGGATATAAAACGCAATTTTCCTGAATAAAAACTATATGGGCAATCACAATTGCTTGTACTATGCTTCGGAACAAATAGCTTTTACACACCATCAATCACAAACTTATATAGGTTCTCATGGAAACAACACAAACTCACATAAGTATCAAACAAAAATGCTGAAAATCGAATCTTTGGGAAAGATTCAAGGTTGGATTATGTTGATGAGACACCAAAGATCCAACTTGGAGTAGTGTTGCTGAATGAGTTGAGATATGACCTACAATATATATTAGCCACCATGCGTTGTTGAAGTATAGCAGAAACCAAACTGGAATATGAAGGTAATTAATTAATTATGTATAAGCTTTTTATGTAAATATATTTATTAGCTAGGCTGGAAATATTGCAAGTACATATAAAAAAGATATGACCACCATGAAAGTAATATACACTTGGAATAAAATAAAATACACTCACGGATTTTAACTGAGGCAAGGTATTGCAGATTGGAACTAGTGTTTATATCTCTTTTAAGGCTGTCACGAAATCTGAGTTCTTCTTTGATACAACATCTAGTACTCTTCCTATTGTACTTGTCAACAATGTTCTACTTACCTTTGATATTTGGAGATGAGTTTGCCAAGTGCTCCAAGGGCGCTTTGCTTCACACATCCTCTAACATAATGACGAGCCTCTTATCAGGTCATCGGATTTATCTGAGCTAGAATGTTTATGAGCATATCTCCTTATAGATATTTTGGGCGCCACACTGTGGCCGAAATTGGAATGACAAAATTTTTGCACACATTCGGAAACCGTCTAAACAATTGCAGTCTTTCCAACAAATGAGATAACTTTCATTTTTGGGATGGACCGAGAACAGCTTCGCCTACTACCATCTTCGATGAAAGGAGATAAGGTTGCCCTATATCACTGGCTAGTTCGGCGCTAAACTTGATAAATTCTTCTTTGATTCAACATATAGTTGATTAAGGAATACAAGTGTGAATTATGCCATATAGAAATCTAGTAAAACTTTCACAGTTTCATCGCCAAAAGACTTGCATTATTTCTTAAATTTGATAGGAACTTGTGCTTCATAGAAAATTCAATGATCCGCTTTAACATATTTGAAAATTCTTTTTGCTGCCTCCCAATGATTAGAGTAAGGCTTTTCCATGAACCTACTAATCAAGCTTACAACAAATACAATATCAGGTCTTGTGGTTGTCAAATACATCAAGTTTCCAACCAAACCTCGAAACATGGTGGTGTCCACAAGTTTTTCTTCTCTATTTGAATAATGCAAGGACTTGTCACTGAATTTGAATTCTTCATATTTTCTTTAGAATTTCGACAACAAATTGTTCTAGAGAAATGAAAATTCCCGAAGCCATATGTGGACATTAATCCCAAGAAAATGATGCAACTCACCCAAAATCGGTCATCTTAAACTCTTTCATCATAGAGCTTTTAACATCTATCAACATCCTCATATCATTTCCAATGGAGGTAAGATCATCAACATAAAAACTTACCATCATAAAACCTCCTTTGTCATTTCTTTTGATGTAAAGAGTGTGCTCACAACGACATATTTCATAACCAAACTTAATGAATAATCACTAATTCGATCATGTCATGCACAAATTGATAGTCTTAGCCCGTATAATGCTTTCTTGAGTTTGTACATTTTATGTTCTTCGCTCTTTTTAACAATACTTGGAAGCTGCTCAAGGTAGATTCTTCTACCATTAAACATTTAAAAAAGTGAATTTTACATCTATTTGGAATAACTTCCATCCATTTTGAGCAGCAAGAGATATATGAAATGAATGGTATTAAGTCAAGAAATAAAAGCAAATACCTCGTTGAAGTCTTCTCATTCCTTTTCTTTGTACCCATTCACAACCAAAGACGCCTTTTATTTGTTAATTGGCCATCCTTATTGGTCTTTGTTTTGAACACCCATTTAAGACCTATCGGAGATTTCTCCGGCAATAAGGTTGTAAGCTCCCAAGTACCATTTTTTTTAATGGAATTGATCTCTTCGTGCATAGCTTTAACCCAATTTTCTTCTTCCGAAGCTTCATCAAATGAAATTGGATATTCACCAACAAAGAATGCGAAAAATACTTGATTTGTTGTATCCATCTCTTCTGTTTCATCATAAATTTCTCTCGAACTTCTTATTTTTCTTGCAAACAGTGATGGTGAATTTTGAGGAGAGTCAATTCTTTGAGCTCGAGGATTTGAAAATTTGACAATCCTAAAAAATCATTACAAGATTTCTCATCAAAATGAACATCTCTACGAATTACGATTTTCTTTGTTACCGAATTGTAAAGTTTGTAAGCTTTACTTCTCTCTGTAACCAATGAACAAACATTTTTCAGATTTATCATCAAGTTTAGTTCGCAAAGGATATGAAATATGCAGAAAAGCTATTGAACCGAATGTCCACTCTGCTTCTTACCAAACCATTGCTTATTTGGGTAGAATTTTGCAGACTCTTTGTTGGGGATCTATTAATCAAATAGAGACCACAAGACACTGCTTCAGCCAAAAACTCAGATGATATATTCTTTTTCTTGAGCAAGCATCGAACCGAACCATGTCCATTATCGTCTTGTTTTTCATTTTGCAATGCCATTTTATTGTGGCATATACATTATTGTTAGTTCATGTCTAATACCTTTAACTTATACAAACAACCTCAAATGAGTTACATAAGAATTTTCCGCCACAATCACTTCTCAAATTTTTGATTTGACAACCAGAAAACTTTTGAAGTTTGAATTGCTTGACGTAAGAAAGAGCTTTCTTTCAAGAGATAGAACCTCGTATAATCTTCGATGAATGTCAAGAAATATCAATTACCTTGAAAAGATGGAACTCGAAGTGGCCCACTAGTCCTAGTGTGAACGAGCTCGAATAGTGTGTTTGACTTCCAATTCGATTTTGATGGGAATAAGTCTCAGGTGTTGTTTCCCAACTGAAATTCTTCACAAACCTCATTGATGACATCCATCTAGGGTAATCCTTGCACAATATTCTTGTTTGATAGCTCCTTCAAAGTTTGGAAGTTGAGAAGGCCAAATCTATCGCCCCACGACTTGAAAATTTATTCACTAGAAAACAATAACATTAAGAACATCCAGTTTGGTAGGAAACAAGTTGTTCGATGCATTACAATTTTTGCTATAAGTTTGTCTTGTTTTTTCATGATACAAAGGTTGTCAACAAAGTAAATATCGAAACCTTTTTTCATTCTTGGTATTTAAGGCAATTTCTCCAACACCTTGAACTTTGTAGGTTTTTGCATCTCCAATTATATCCTGCCTATCGTCAGCTCCGACAAGGCTATGGAAATATCTTGCGATTCTTCGATTTCAACTACCACGTGATCAAATTTAGTTGGTAGGCTACGAATCACTTTTTCAACGATTTTTCGAGTTTCGATCACTTCACTATTTGATTTACAAGAAATGTGATAGTTCATTTCCAGCTTCTCAAATTCTGGTCGCAAGGACTGCAAGTGCACCTTATGTTGGGTCCCGGAGGGTGACTGAACTGGTGTATGGGGGGGGGAATACACCAGTAGGTTCTTTTTGAAAAAGACAGATAACAAGACACACAGAGTTCAGTTTTAAA
>JAYJMF010000002.1:2637259-2648072 GCA_036873715.1 Salvia sclarea | reverse complement strand
TTTAATCTAAAAAGAATTATTTATATATATTTAATATATATAAATTATACATATTGGTTATCCGGTTTTTTATAAACAGTCTAACCGGTTGAACCAGTGACCCAGTGACCCAATCGAACGACCGGTTCGACGTCCGGACCGGTTTTCAAAACATTGCTTTTCAATAGACAATAGGTATATAATTTATTCCCGAAGTAGCGAAAAAATCATTTTATTTTTATTTTCCCTATTTCTCCCTTTTTTCCTTTATTTTTTCGAATTACGTGATGTAAAAATATAAATTATAGAAAATTGTCTTTTACGTCCCATCATTTTTTTGAAAATTTCCAAACCTAAAGGAAATTACAAAAAATACCTACTGTTCCCAAAACCCTACATTTATGTTCCGAAAAAAAATTCCGACGTCGGAAATTTTGATTAGCCGGATTTTTTTACGTGAAATGCCAACATGTGTAAATTTAAATGATGCGAAATAAAAAAAAATTAAATAACAATAAGAAAGATATAAGAATTAGAATGGTTTCGTTTCAACACCAAATCTAATTCGACTCCTCCTCCTTCCACCACCGCCGCCCCTCCTACCACCAGCTCCAGAAGCCGAGCAACCATGGCGACGGTGATGAGGCGGTGAACGCGATCTTAAAATTGCAGGGAGTTGTCGTCGGCGGCGATTTCAATGAGCTAATTGGGGAAAAAATTGCTCTTCTCTGATATGAATAGAGATTGGAAGTGATCTTTGGAGACTCTCGACTCCAAGTCGGATCTCCGGAGCTCCGGTTTGGTTTCCGGCTCAGAAGAGCGGGGTGAGGAGTCCAACAGAACGAGGTGAGCCCTATCGGAAATGATGACATAACAAAACATAGAATAAAATTAAAGTAATAGATATAATGTGTATAGTCTAATTTAATTTATTCCACATCATTTAAGTTTATACATGTTGGCATTCTACGTTAAAATTCCGTTATGCTAGTCAAAATCTCGACGCCTGACTTTTTTTCCAGACATAAATATAGGGTTTCTGAAACAGTAGGTACTTTTTTGTAATTACTTTTAGGTTGGATATTTTAAAAAATACGCTCAAACGATGGGACATAAAAAAACAATTTTCTATATAAATTATAAAGCATAGAGCACTTAAAATCCTGAACTATACTCACTCTATTAAAAATATGTTAGAACTTTTATAAATCATTTTCAAACTCCAAACTATCAACATTTAATCAAAAGTATCATAAGTTTTAATAAATATTTCTTTTAAACTTTATCTATATTTTTTTATCGAAAATGTCATGCTTTTGTTTTCAATTGGTTTATAAGTCCAAGTACACATGTTGAAAAACTTATTTTTCTCCGAAAGTATTCCTCGTTCATTTTCCTACCCGTTGATGACCCACACCTCGAAATATTGGTTTGTCTTCATTGTTTAAGGATTTTGTGACCGAAAAATGAATGTGGAATATTTTTTATAAAAAATTTGATAGTTTGGGTAAAAAAAATATTTATTAAAATTTATGACAATTTTGTTAAAGTGTATATAATTTATGGTTTAATTAATAATCACTCAATTATAAATATGATAAATGTAAGTTCGAATCAATTAATATATTTTTATACATGCATATATGCCATCAAAAATCAAAGAGATTGTACATGTAAAATAATAAACTTATTTCTGGAGTATGATGATCCAGATATATTGGTAAAACTATTTCACGCACTTGTATCTTTTAATCCCAAAAACTCTTACATACACACTATTAACTAAAAAAAAAAACATTAGTCCAACAAGTAACACTATAATATTTAAAAGATAATATCACTATGTGTGAATTTAGAATTTTAGTCAAGTCCAACTTATCACCGATTCATACATTCATTTATTATTTATGTAAGTTCGAAGTAATTGAATAAATTCTTATTTAGTTTTTTATGGAGCCAAAATTTATTTATCTTCTTTCTCCTTCAAAACCAAAAAATAAACCATTTTTCTCAATATAATGAAGCCAATATATGGAGTATATTCAAGGTCCACATAAATGTTTACTAATCCCATTGCTTCTGGTCCCAAATTATTTGTGTTAATATCTTATTTGTTGGACCACCAAATTCATTCTTCTGAGGAGCCCAAACTTGAAGTAACTTTAGCCCAAAGATTTTAAACCCAAAATTATTTCTTTCTCATTTAAAGATTTTGAAAGGGGGGGAGAGGGAGAATTTAAGTTGATTTTTTTTTTTTTTTTTGCTAAATTGGTGCATAAATTTAAAGGCCGCGTCACATACGATTCGAACCCGAGCCCTTTGGCCTCGGACATTAACCTCTTACTACTAGGCCAACACACACACACACACAGAATTTAAGTTGATTATGTGAGCATGAGTTGCAACAAAACGAATAATCATGCAACATTAGAAATAAAATATTCACATCCTTCCATTTTATTCACTTTAGCCACCTATTTTAAAATAATAATTAAAATATTACTGATTATGTTATTTTACTCTTATAGCCCCATAATTCAGAATTCTAATAAAGTAAACACATTTCACACGACTTTGAAGAGAAAAATAAAACATTAGAATTGGATTCAATTCTATCTTCTTCCAAATACTTCATTGATATCATCTGAAATGCTTCCTACTTTTATCACTACTCATACTGAAAATCAAAGCAATTCAAATAGGCCATAGCAATACACAAACACAAAACTATAGCAGAAACAAAGATCAAAGTGCAACTAAATAAATATATGGGTAATGATTTTATAAAAATCTCTAGAAGCAATAATTGTACTAGAATAACATCATGTTACTCTTTATATTTAGTAAAAAATATAAGAATACATTTTAGTATTTGCTGGAAAGAAAAAGAAAAAGAAGGAAATGCATATTTTAGGAAAGAAAAAGTCAAAAAATGAGATATAATGCACCAGCCGGGAATCGAACCCGGGTCTGTACCGTGGCAGGGTACTATTCTACCACTAGACCACTGGTGCTTTTGATAAAATGATTATGTTCATAATTATTTCACTTAAAGATCATGTTAATTATCTTAATTATCAAGTCGAAGGCGGAGCCGTTTGTTGTTTGCCTCCCCCTATTATTGTTGCCGGTCTCATTATTTATATATTAATTAATTGGGTCGGGCCTAACGTAAATGTGCCTCTTCGAGCTCAAATATTTGCATTAGGTTGGCCTAACATTAGGTCAATTGTTTGTCGCTCCTATTCTAATCCATGAGTCAAGCGAGAAAAGATAACACTGTTTAATTTGTCTTTATGCATGAAAGTGTATTGCTAGCTGAAATGTCTTACTCAGCATAAGACTGGATTCCTTTCGACGCGAACCGCGGTCGACGATGATAACGCCATTACCTTCAACAACCGGTTGGCGGCGACAGAGGCCACACACAACCTTGACGGTAAATATTTGATTTTCGAGGGGTCTCGACGCAATTTCACAAAATTAGAAGCCGACCAATAAGGTATTCTACCCTAGTTTTGGGGCTTAATTCAATAAGATCCAAGATTGAATGGAGATATCTACGGCAGCAATAAATATGAGATGCTATAAAATGATCGAAGGTGTATCCATGTTATAAATTCATCAATGCAGTCACAACTCATCATTTCATTCTCTGCAGTTAGTAAAATGATCAAAGATGTGTACATGTTGTAAACTCACCAATGCAGTTTCAGCTCGTGATGTGCAGAAGCATCCCTCACATGAATCTCCCTCTTGGTCACAAGAAGTTGGCCCTCTGATGCTCCTCCACCTCATGAAGCACGAAGCTCGTGTCGGGCATGTAGCCGGCCCTCGAGCATTCCATAAACAGTACTTCAAGCGCGCTGTAGATGTCCTCTGTCGCCGGGTGCGACTTGTCCCTCCCAAAGAAGGAATGAACCTTGTTCTCGTGAACGATCCAGCTCCGCCCAGGGAACTTCTTCAACCCCTTCTGTTTCATCTCGTCCCTAACGAGATCAGACCAGTGCCACCTTGCAGAGGCGGAGTACAGATTTCATTTTAATATATACGTAGACGGATCTTGTGGCTCGAGTTTTAGTATTTCCATGGCAGCCCTTATCCCAATCGTGGCGTTTCTGTGCAGTCTGCAGCTGTCAAAGCAAGGTTTTCCAAACGGAGGCTTTTGGCTCTAATGGCATATTCTTGAATCTTGATATATCTTCTCAGCTGCTTCGAGACGGCCCCAGAAGCCAAACACGCCAACCAAACTAGAGTAATGGTCAGAATTGGGTTCTACATTGTGGATTTTCTTCATAGAGAGGAAGAATTCGAGGCATTCTTCAACTAAATTCGACTCAGTGTGCCGATAAGCTGAGATAATTAGGGCACTGGTGACTGCGTCCGGTTGTATGCCTCCTTTCACCATCTTCTTCCAAGCATACAAGGCCTTCTTCCCCTGCCTGTTGAGGATATGGCCGGAGAGCAAACAATTCCACGACACTATGTCGTGTTCAGACATGCTATCGAATACTTTAACCGCTCGTTCCATATCTCCACACTTCGAGTACATGCTCACTATAGCGCTCCCGACCCCTATATCGGATAAAGAACCATTTTTTATAGCACGGTTATGAAATTGCTCTCCAAGAGTTTCAAACCCCAAATCCCCACAAACTCGAAGCATTGAAGCTAATGCAACCTCATCAATGGCGATATGTTGCTCTTCTTCATTGATCAAAGAGACTGCTTTCTCTAGCTCTGAGTGTCGGGCATATCCACACACCATTGTGGTCAGAATGATCGAGCTTCTCTCTTCTAATGGTAGTCGATGGAATATCTTCTCAGCATCATCCATTCTAGCACCACCTAGTGCACATATCGAGCAATGCAGCTTGGATATAATCGTTTGTGCCAACACCAATCTTGACAACAAAGGCATGAAGCTGCTTGCTGAACCTCCAATGATCAGCCAAACCACAAGCATGTACAACACTACACAATGTGAAGTCGGTTAACTCCAGGCACTCCTCCACCATTCTTGCACCATCTCAGTTTTGGCAGAATCCGGCTAAGAGGGAGTTGTAAGCATCGGAGTTCTTCTCGGGCATCCTACAGAAGACCTCCAAAGCTGAAGCAACACGCCCAAATCCCCATATATGCACCAACCATTTCAGTCCACGTAAAGCCATCTCGCACAGGCATAGTGTTAAACAAATTCTCAACATCTCCCACACATCCAACCTCAGCATAGAACTGTATTAAAGCATTTACAACACTCAAATTTCTGTCATACCCTGTTTTAACTGCATATGCATGTATTCCCTTCCCATACATAGTTGATGAACACTTTGCAGATGCAGTCAGCAAACTAGAAAGAGTAAGGTAATCCCCTCCTGCATCTAAACCAACATATCACAAAACAGTTCAAATGCTTCGCTATACAGACCCTCCTTAACAACGCACAAAATCACAGTATTCCAAGAAGCAATGTCTCGTTCAGGCATTTCGTCAAACACCTTGATCACAAAATCAAAGCAATTACTTTTACCATACAATCCCATCACAGCATTGGCGACATAACTGCAATTAACAAGACCGGTTTTGATCGATAACGCGTGAATTTGGGAACCTAGACCTAAATCCAACAAACGCATACAAGCAGTCAAAATCGCAACATTTTGATTAAAGATTTGATTAAGCTTTTAGTAAACAGAGTCTCTGAATTTTCGGGTTTAGAAAACAAAATTTTGGAATTATTTTGGATTTGATTAATTATTTTTCCTTTCCTTTTCTTTTCTTTTCTTTTTTCATTTTGTATTTGTTTTATAATTTTGTGAATATATGTATTGCAACTCTTCTCGTCTCAAGTTGCTTAAACGGTTAAACCATTCAAAGTGGTTCAATCTTCACTATATGTAGTTATTGGAGTTTAGTTTGTGATGAGTGGGATCGATAAGATATGGGATTGAATATTTGAAAGATAGGATTTGTAAAAATAGTTCTAAATTAAGCAATTCATCAAAATAAATAATGGATTAACTTGGATTATTTTTATCAATCCATCCTATCATGAAAAGTGAACACTATCTAAAGGAACAAACTAGCCTACATATGAATTAAACAAGTATATCACTATTCTTTTGTTGATTTGTGTTGGACAGATTGAAATTGATAGACACGAGAGGATTTGGGGTTATTGGAAGAGAGAGAATTTTGGGGTAAAAAAATTTGATTTTATATAATAAACCATATTAAAGCTAAAACATTTTTTAAATTTTTTTTAAAGCTAACACATATTTTACTTTTTAAAAAATTTGGAATAATAAAATAGAATAATGTAACTCGTGCTTGAATAGGATAATTCTGGCGAAATCAAGATTCATGTATCGGTTTCCTTGTAATAATAGTTAGTGAAATCAAATATTTATCTGCATTAAAAACATATTGCGGTGAATATGACATATATATGTTTAAAAACAGTTAATCAATGACCATTAAAATGAATAAATTACATATACCTAAAATATTAGAATTTTCATAAATGAATAATTTCATTTCTATTTATGATCATTTCTCACACTATATATATAACATATCGCGTTGCTCCAACGTAAATCCATATATTCTCTATTAAACATATATTCTTCTGCATTATTTTCCTCGTTCTTTCACTATCAGGTATATATTGGTTTATTTTCAAAATAATATACATCTCGAGAAAATCTTCATGTTTAGGTCAAGACCACGATCATCTCTTTTGTGTTACCCACCCTTGTGGCGACCAATTTATTTGTCTGCAATATTTACTTGCCATGATTGTTATATTTAAGGTACATGCATAATGGAATTTTGTAACAATTTTAAAAGTAAATGCATAAAGGAATTTTGTAACGATTTTAAAAGTAAATGCCGACAACGTAACGAAACAATAATAAAAGTATAAGCAGCATTATATAAAGTTATGCCATCATTATCTAAGAGACTCAAATAATTATTTTTATTATAATGCATGGAACAAGATTATTTAGTTTTAAGAATTTTAAATTTAATTCTACAATTTTATTTTATTTTGAAAAGTTGATGGAATTATTTCTTTTTTGTTGTAACGTTTCATGTATTATTTTTTGTGCAGTTGCCTTGGAAGTAGTGAATGCTCAAAAGAAATGCCAAGATATATTAAATGAAAATTATTGCGACATCTCAAAATGCAGTGAAGACTGTTTTGGCTATAACAATGGATTGGCATCATGTGTTGAAAAGGCTGGTTCGGTGGGCAAATATGTTTGTTTGTGCGAATACAATTGCCTAACATATTAATGAATTTTGTTTTCTATATTTTGTAGTAATAAAAATCACAGTAGATAATACATTATGTTGAAATTAAATCAATTGACTACTGCCACCCTATTTATTCCTACAAGGTTGCCCAGTTTTCACACTTAATTAGTTTTGTTCTTATATCAAGAATGTTAGATAATCGATTCCACTAGAAAATTTACGTAGGAAAGTCATGATAAAGAAATGGGTCGGAATTCTTTATTAGTTTCCTACTCAAATGGTTAGCCATGCAAAAAGCGCATGATCATAATCAATGAAAACATAATCATAAAAAAAATTATTCAATACATACGAAATCATCATTAAATCTGCAGAATCATCTTTACCGTCCATCAATCAAGATCAAGGGATTAGATTGAATCTTAATAAATAATTCCGGGATGAATCCTGGATGATCATCTCCCTATATAATAAATATATAGATTTTTATGATATTAGGGGAATTTTTGCACCTTTTTCCCGTTGATTAATCAGCTCATATTAAGTTAAATCAAGTAAGCTGAATTAGAATAATATAACTGTGACCCAAGTTAAAAAATAATTAGTTGAATGTAATCGGGCCCAGCTTAATTAATTAAAATAGGCCCAGCTTAATTTATTATCCTCACTTTGAAAGCCCAATTTAAAGAAATAAACTTTGAGTTCAAAAGGGCCTAATTTAAAGAAAAGGGTCCTTTGTTTTACATAATATTCATGCAAAATAGAAACCATTTTGGGGGCGTTTGGTTTTTTTTATGGGATGGATTAGAAAATTTAGATTGATAGGATAAATGATGATTGGATTATTTGGATTATTAATCATGTGTTTGGATTGCTTGATTGCAAAGTTTGATAAATGATGTGATTATGACCAAAATATTGCATAATATCAAAATTGTCCTTTCAATCCATTTCCTCGTGCTTGATTATGACTAAAATAATAATAAAAAAATGAAAATTTGCATTATGGATTGAAGGTTTGATTGATAATCAACCCAAATTTGGTTTGATTAGTAATCAAGCAAATGGTTGATAATATGCGGGACAAATAACCAATCACGGGCCCAATCATGTAAATCAAACAGTTGATTAGTCTTGATTATTTATCGATCAAGAGGCTAATCAAGGAAACCAAACGCCCCCTATGTAAATTACTAATATTACTTCAACGTCGCTCCAACTCATAACTCATAGTGAAGTAAAAAAAATATAAAATCATATACTACTAAACATCGATATCTATGTGAGGGGTATGGGATTTGGAGGGGCACATATTTTGGGAAAAGCAATATCCTCAATCTCTCCAAACCCACGTCTATCAAAGAACCAATCACCAATAGCTTCTGCGATCGTCTGTAAAACATATATTAATTGGACCAAATAAGTACGGAGATATAAACATTTGAGCTTAGTACTATTGGTTAATCAAGTTTAATTGAAAATTTTCCAACATATTCTTTAGAACTATATAGTCAAATTTAACAATTACAAGATCAATAAAAGATGAATGAGAAAATGAAGGAGTAATGTTATTACTTTATTGTGGAGTATCGGTGAGCATATCCAGTTATATTTTACCATAATGTGGGTATGAAGATAGCATGAATTGATGAACATCCCTCTACTTGAAGAGTTATCAAGTTTGAGCAATGTCTCGATAAAAATAGATCGAAAATCTGAAATTCATTATGAGTGTCAATCATAAGTTCTACTTATTCTTAAATTAAGTTAAATTAACATTACCTTTTATGATTGCTATTTCTGTAGAATTGCATTGAGTCAGGTCATTTGAGCAATTGGGGTCCCTTTTAGACGTGCATGATCTAGGCAATAACGGAGCTAGTTGCTGTTTGACACAAAAACATACAAATTAATTAGAATTGTATATTTATTTGAAATGTATATGAAGGCTTAATTAATTACGAAAATTGTAAGAGATTAATACATGAGTTGCAATCACATTAGCAAAATGCTGGCTACTCCGGTTTGCCAATTCACCCTCTCTGCTAGTAAAACAATGAAAATAAATAATTTATTAGAGTCATATTTCTATAGAATTAATCAATTAAATATCAAAGTTTACCCGCGAATGAAAAACTCGGAATCTGAGATGCATTTGACTCTGCTAGTATTTGAAAAGAGGGCTCTAAATCCATCGCAGTGTAGAATTGTGCTTAATCCTCCTGCTGAGGCTCCAGTCAAGATCGCCTGTAACAATTCAAATTAATCAAACTGGTTCAGTAAATTAATAATAATAATAATAATAATAATAATAATAATAATAATAATAATAAAAAAAGAAGCATATGTACATTTTGGGCATGCCCCATTCCCTTGTGAAGCATCTCTCCTCCATCATGGCGTTATAGATCCTAGCACCTCTGTATGTGATGTTGGTGCTCTGAAACAATTTTAGTTGAATATATTTGTCATGTTATTTAATAATAAACAAATCAGCACAAAATTAAATTCATAAACTATTGATAAAATTAACACTAATTTAATGTTTGGAAACTTACTGGATCAACTTGCTCGATGTCCGACGTATATACGGAGCCATCACAATAATGGATGAAAACTCTATGCCAATTGAAAAAATCTAAAAAAATAAAATAAAATAATTTAGGTCACAATTAAATAAAGAGCATAATAATTGAATATAGTGGTGTAGAAAACATTTATACGAGGATTAAATTGAGAATGGGAGTCAAGTATCCCCGTGAAATTGGTGCTTGAAATATTGTTTTGATCTATCAAGACAATCTTGTTGCGATTCACACCAGCCCCCGCCCTAACATGAGTCAAATTAATTTATTTATTTTTATCTTACATGCAAAATATATTATAATATGCTAATTTTGTTTTTAAAGAAATTAATGAACTATTTAATAAGGATACATTATATATTAGAGATTTAATTGATTACCTCCATGAAAACAATCCAGTTGGTAGCTCCATCTCCGGATCCCTCAACATAGGCATACGCTGGTGGACTCCCGTCCAAACAAACTGTATAGTAGAAAAATAATGATTCAACGAATATTTCTGTTAGAACGAAGTATTTACTTAAATATTTTGTAATTGGATTAAAATTTATAAAGTGCTTATTTTAATAAATAAATAAAATAGAACCTGCTCCATTTGGAACAACAGTCTCCAGCAAAGTAAAGTTGACTTCATCTTGACCGCAAACTTGAGTAGGGCTGGGAAAATATACCGAAAATGCCGTATAGCGGACTTATCGTACTGAAAAAATATCGAAAATACCGACATTTTCGGTATACCGCAATTTTCGGTACGATATGATACCGTACCGTCGGATTTCGGCACGATAACGGTATGGAATATCTGATACCGCCGGTATACCGTTACCGTGCCGAACTTCGGTATATACCGGTATTTCGGTATTATTGAAACACCGGTATGTACCGGTATACCGTAATACCGGTATATATTGATTTTTTTTTGCATTTTATATATACATATTTATTTATTTTAATAAATTTTATGTTATTATTTATATTTATTTGATGTA
>JAYJMF010000002.1:2612301-2631669 GCA_036873715.1 Salvia sclarea | reverse complement strand
GACTGGGACCGGGACCGGGATTAAAATTTATCCCATTTCGGGATTCGGGACTCCCGAAGTCCCGAACGGGATCGGGATCGGGACCATAAAATTCTCAATTTTCGGGATCGGGACTTCGGGACTTCGGGACTTTGGGACGGGTACCCGGTCCCGTCCCGATTCTCACCCCTATCCGTCGCCCATCTTCATGAATTTGAAATCATGTAAATAACCAATTATATGGTTTCAATATTTTAAAACATGTGTAATTGTGTTATTTTGGATGGAACCATGTAACTAAAGCAAATTCATGGTAAAAAGTAAGGATATCTACAACTTTTCAAGTCTAAAAAAATTATTATGTTAATATTTTGAAAAGTAGACAAAAATTCTTATATTTTCACTCTCTCTCCTTTGCGCCCTATTTAGTTTAGTCCTACAACAATTTATTGTAATTGCGGGGTACATACAAAATAATACTCATTTTATCCCATTAAACATGATACATTACATTTATTACTTTGAATTATCTTATTAGTTGTGCACTAGTTAAAATAGGATAAAATTACTTTGAAACTTAATCAATTTTTAGTAGGCTTAATCACTTTATACACAAAATACCACTTTCTTAATCTCTTACTTAAAAATATAATATCATACTTAATAATGAGATTGAGGGAGGAACTTCTTTACTTGAGCCTTGAGCCTTGTGAACTTTAATGATGAAGAATGCTTTTCTTGTTTTTAAATGGATAAATATTAATTTTAAGATCCGTGGTAACTTTTATTATTGAAGTATATCCACATTCCATCTCTTTTTATCTAAAAGCATCAGAATATGCATAATATACTAGTATTTATTAATTTAATTTTGTGATATCCAACAAACTACCGACTAAATCACGAGTATTCAAATATTCTTTTTAAAACACTAAATTTACCATAAAATATTACTATACTAAGAATATCAATCCTCCTTCCAACAAAATATTCTCTTCTTTTTAATAATTATGAATTTTGTTCACAATTCTATCAAGGGGTGAGCAAAAGATTTAAAAATCAAATAACCAAATCAAACCAAACTGAAAAATCGAATTTGATGCGATTGTTTGGTTATTTTGATTATAATCACACCAATCAAAATATACATACTTAGATGGAACGAAGAAAGTATATAAAATATTATTTATATATTGATACTTTTAATTAATATTTTTTTTGCTTTTTAAGTTTTAATTTAGTTTTAAGTTTTATTTCTACATTGCTAGTTTTATTTTTACAGTCAATTGACTCAATTCGTCGCCACCACCCCTCCACGGTCCACCAGCGTCCAGCCCCCTATACGCCTAGGGGAGTGATGAATTATTTAATATTTTTGTGATGTTTTTATTATTAATATTGCAAGATTTTATAAATTATTGATAATAAGGAAATCAAATTTGGTACACAATTTAGGTTTAAAATATATTCATATTTTTTTTTTGAAAAAAATCAATTTAACTGAAATAGCCGAAATATATTTTGGTTATTTCAGTTCGGATTGTCACAACTGTCGGGTAATCACCCCTAGTTCTTTTTTTTTTTATAATTAAATTTGATAACATAATTTTTAAGGCTGCGTCACGAAAGACTCGAACCCACCCGGGACCTTTGGTCTCGGGCATTAACCTCATACCACTATGCCAACACACACACCTTTAGTCTCGTTCTTTAACCTCCTTCTGTGTTAGTGCTTACAATTAACCTTAAAAATATATTTACAAGGCGACTACATCTTGGCGACCTGACATAGATTAATACAAAAACTTATTTACTCAAAACACATTTGATTCTTAGTTATATTCATCAATGTGCTCTTTAAGAGAGATACATAGATAAAGAAGGAATGGAAAAGAATGAAGAGGAAAGGAAACGACCATAATGAGAAAAAGCATATTGATGTCCTATTTGGCTAGCAATAGCAACTTCGACCAACAGTAAACTGCAACCGCACTCAATTTCGCATTTTAAAGAACTGAAATAGCACTAGTTTTTCCTGTATTGATGGGTTGGGGTCCTCCACTCCACAGTGAGGACTAGCAAGCCTTAGTGGGGGTGGCACGTCCTTCCCTTGGACCAGCACGAACAACACCCCGTGGCCGGTCGAGCACTCGGGCGAAAAGGGATTGGAGATTTTCAGTGCGGGCCACCATTTTTTAGCGTCGGGAATTTGACACGAAACCTCGTCCCTACAGTTTCTGCAGAGTCAATAAAGTGATTCATCACAGTTTGATCACAACCATAAATAATGGGGAATATTAGACACATATCTTTTTAATATTGATGTCCCTAGATCGTCCTCAGTCTAGTAAAACTACCCTATGCACATAACAGGAGAGACGTATCGTCTTCATCTATGTAGAAGTACCCCATGTCTTCTTGTAATTTCAACTGGATGGTCTCAATCTTTCAAACTAAGCAATCTGGGGAAAAGCTTATGGAAGTCAGTTAACAGATATTAACTAAGCAGTTCGATTAAATTATTACCGAACCAATTACACATTAGAATATGAAAAAGGCAGTCCAGCAAATCCGGTCCCATCACGAACTGGCCAATAGTAGTTCAGAGAATGACTTCAAGAATGCCCTCTGCCTGAAGCAAGAGGATTCCAGGGATCGGGACCAGCATGGTAGATCATTTTCGCATAGCCTAACCACATGGATCTTATTTTTTTTACCAAAGGTAGTCAAAACCGTCTTCATCCTAAATCAAATTATGCTATCATGCAGAAGATCCAGACACAAAACCAGAAGACACAAGTTTTGAGAAAATGGAGTAAAATGCATCTGTTTACATATGGAATTCACAAAGGAGACAAGAATAGGTTGACTACGACAAAGTTGGATGCAACAGTGTCAGGAGCTTCCACTAAGACTGGTCATCTGAGCTTCCAGCAAAGGCACAACTCCACAGCTAACAAGAAAAATCAATTGAAGGTGCACGTCTAGTTATGTTATGAAAAAGGGGTGTCGCAACCTAACCATAATGTGCTCTCACGAGATAAGACCTACAACTTCCAAACCCACAGTGGGCCAGTGGCATGTTGTCAACTTGGACCAGCCAAACTCAAACTAAACTCAACTGATACCTTAAGTCATGGGTTGAAGTGTAATGAAGTAGTGACAGAAGCAGCAGTGACAAAGATGTATAGCTAAAAGTGAAACATAGACAAACAGTAAGATTGATTTAAAGCACTCAACAATTTCATTTTAAATTCCTAAGGCCCCAAATTTTCGATTGATAAGCACAATTACAGTAGGGATCACATAAATACTGCAACTTAAGATCATATAGAAGATACTTTTAGGGTAAATGGGCAATAATACTCTGGGGAAAAAGATCTTTGAGCTATTTACATTCTTACTGTCTTTGTATCAAGAACATTTCATTAGAAGATGATAAAGATGGGAATCATCTGGTAATCACAATTAAACATGTCTTGAGTTCTGAAGCAAAGTGGGCATTTGTTATCAAATGTCCCACAGGCCACATCAATATTGCCAGAGATGGTTGCAAGGATATACAGACTATTCTTTAATACCAAAAGCTCAAGACTTCAAGAACTCACTGTTAGCCTTCAATTATCTGATAAAAGCTGAAAAAAAACTTTATTATGAACTTTAAATTCTCATATTTTTCTTGTAATTTCAGAGTAACACAATCGGAGTGATGATTCATACAGATTACGAGCATTAATCAACTAAACTAAATGAAATAAGTACAAGAAACTGAGCGACAAATTCTAAATTCGACATATTGAAAAATTACCGGAAAGTCATATTCACATCTAGGACTAGTTAGTAGTTACTATAGAAGCCTATCCGTGATTCAAGCACAATAAATGAGTCAAATCCAGAAGAAAATTTTTATGCATTTTGCTGTATGTACTACTAATTAACTCAAATAACCATTTCTGGAATCTACTTTCTTATTCCTGCCAAGAATTATTTGATTGAACAAGTCCAAGATATGCAGCATCTACTTTAAGACGCACACGTTCATTTCTAATGTACACAAATATATTTTGCTTGTCGTACCCAATCTTTTATGACCAGAAAATTCTACGGTCCAGTGGCCCAGAAATAAGATGATAAATTTATAAAATTAACTTTACACCACAAAATAAGCAGCTATTTTAAGATAAATAATTGTAAAGCAGGAACAAATTGTATAGGGATTGAAAGGTCCATGTGAAATTGAGAACATGGTAAGGACAAAAGACCACAATGAATTGGACAATGACTAATATATATCAAATCTGTTTTAAAAGAAGAAACTAGCTTAGATAGGCATCAAAATCCGAAAGATCTAGATTACAATTTCATGATTATTCCTCATTATTAGACATAACTAATTGTTCTTTTCCAGTCAATTGAGAAAACATCTGACTCAGTTTATATAGAAACTGGATTAGTAAAAATACTGCCGGGCTCTCACCAACAGTGAAAATTGTGAATGCTCATGCATCCAACCATCACCAGAAAAGCGGACTTTCAACTTTTCCTCCAGCGTAATAACTTGCAGTTGGCATCAATAGAATATTTTATGATTAAGCCGATTAGTGTACAAATAATCAACAACTTTCTTAGTTAAGATAATGAATTGGATATTTAGATTAGATGGGTGGAGTAGATGAGGGCTTCTTTACTGTTAGAAAACCTTATTGCTTCAAATCTTTTTTTATTATGGTGAATTTGTACTGCAGAATTAGCTGGTCTAAATTTATTACACAAATGTATATATAATGGCATAAATGGACATATCAAGAGCTGTAATTAGGTAACAATAAAAAAATCAATTAAATATTCTTCATAATTATCTTTTTAAATGAAAATAAAAGCAAAAACCATCACTAACAGAATTAATTACATATGATTCCACATCTAAGAGTAAAGGCTGAATCACAATGTGAGAAAAAGGCACGTGAGCATGTATGGGTCATATCAATGAGTTCCAGATTTTTCTAAGCAGCTTGTACAAGCCAAAACTCCAGTATATAAAGGCCACCCCTGCTTAAATGCTGCTTATGCTGACACATTCTGATAAGGTTTCAGAAAATCACATCTTTGCAAATATTTGGGAAAAGAGATGGTATGGTCCAACCATTCGAACATTAGTGAATTTTGTAACATTGTTTTAAACACGTTCTCTCTCTTTATCTTTATAACTTTTAAATATCCTTTTGTAGGATGAGGAGAGTAACTCAAACAGGTGGGAAGGCTACGCAAACTGGAGAAATAGACCAGCCATTAGAGGCCGTCAGGGTGGTGCACTTGCTGCCTCTTTTGTCCTTGGTCAGTATGTCTCAAAATCTAGTGCCACTTCATTTCATTTTATGTAAACAGTAGCTGGTCTATTAACTCCCCGTTTCAAAATTTTAGTTGTGGAAGTCCTGGAGAACCTAGCATATCTTGCCAATGCAAGTAACTTGGTTCTCTACTTGACAAGGTTCATGAATTTCTCTCCATCTACCTCAGCAAATACAGTTACGACCTTCATGGGGACTGCTTTCCTCCTTGCTCTAGCTGGTGGCTTCTTGTCCGACTCCTACTTCACTACCTACTCTATTTATCTAATAAGTGCAATAACAGAGCTTCTGGTAAGATTTTTTACATACCTTCTTCATAGCACGTGCTACTCAAAACTCCAATTTTGTAAAACACTCTGCATGCTCAATACCATCATTAACAAAGACAAAACCAACGGAATCCTGTAAAGCAGAGACCTTTTACCCTACATCACAAAAGACAGAAATTAATAGCGGATTTTACAGATGGCGTAAGCATAGGACCACCTACTAACAGACTACCACTTAAAGAATAGGCGACAATGTACTAACACTTCCAACTCGCACACCTTCTAAAATATGATAGGTAGTATTAAATACATGCAGTCATATCATACACTCATTGAATGGCAAGAAAATAAATTGCATAAGTTATACAGAAATAATATAGGAACCACAAAAATACAGTAATATGAAAACAGCAACTCAAATAACTCATGGACCACTAACAAATGCTTCATAAATGATACCTAAACAAGTCAAATAATTATTAACATGTATGTGTTGAAATTTTTTCGTCCAATCAAATTTGTGGTTTGCAATATTGTGTCCCTCAGGAGAGTTAATTCATGATCTTCACCAGATTTCATTTTCAGCTTCATATTTTATGATTATAACAGGAGTGAATTCCGCATGTGCTTTAGTTTCGGGGAATAGACAATTTTGAAGTAAAAAAGAAAGTATTTACATATAAAATTAGATGTTATACTTGTTTAGCTTTGATTTTGAATCAGAAAAACTCAAAGTTCGAACAATTTGACATCAGTAAACTTGCATTGCAAATACAACATTTATCGCAGCCATTTCGCAGACGATGAGACACTTGAATATCAAACATGAGTAACATATTTGCTGATAGTGAAACTGCATGCAACAGGGTTTATTGATTCTTACAGTGCAAGCTCATATTCCGTCCCTGAAACCACCCATCTGCAAGTCGGTCAACCGAAACATTTCGTGTCAGGAAGTTGATGAGGGTAAGGCAGCACTTTTATTCGCAGGCCTCTACTTGGTTGCACTAGGTGTTGGTGGCATTAAAGGGTCACTTCCTCCTCATGGAGCCGAGCAATTTGATGAGCATACTGCAGAAGGAAGGAAACAGAGATCATCATTCTTCAATTACTATGTATTCTGCCTCTCCTGTGGAGCGTTAATTGCAGTAACATTCGTGGTGTGGATTGAAGATAATAAGGGATGGCAGTGGGGTTTCGGAATTGCAACTGCAGCCATATTTATCTCTATACCAGTTTTCCTCCTCGGATCAGCTAGGTATAGGATAAAGATTCCCACAGGAAGTCCTATCACAACTATAATTAAGGTATAGTACAGAATAAGTGTCCAGAATCTCCACAGGCTAGCCACAGTCAGTAACTGTTTCATTTTTCTTGTACAGGTTTTGATAGCTGCAGTATACAAGTCATGGATTTCAAGAAAAACCAAGAATGCTATTGGGAATGTGAGCAGAACCCCATCAAGTTCAACAGAGGTGACAAAAGAAGAAGAACATGCTACAGGGAAGGCCGAAAATCAAACCGTCACAGAAGATCTCAGGTTCCTCAACCGAGCACTAGGTGATGTACCAGCCCAACCACGGCTTCACTGCACCACAAAGCAAATAGAAGATGTGAAATCAGTCCTCAAGATCCTTCCAATATTCATGTCAACCATTATGCTTAACTGCTGCCTTGCCCAGCTTTCCACTTTTTCAGTCCAACAAGCAGCCACTATGAACACCAAAATCGGATCTCTGAAAATTCCACCAGCTTCTTTGCCAGTATTTCCTGTACTCTTCATAATGATACTTGCACCACTCTATAACCATATCATAGTCCCCTTCTCCAGAAAGTTGACCAACACCGAAATGGGAATCACACACCTACAACGAATTGGGACCGGCCTAGTCCTCTCGATCTTGGCCATGGCCGTAGCAGCAATGGTGGAGGTGAAAAGGAAGCATGTCGCTATACATTCCGGTCTAATAAATTCAAAGGAACCTTTACCAATCACATTCCTTTGGGTGGCCCTGCAATACCTATTCCTGGGTTCAGCTGATCTTTTCAGCTTGGCTGGCCTGATGGATTTCTTCTTCACTGAGGCCCCATTCAGCATGAGGTCATTAGCAACCTCCCTATCATGGGCCTCACTAGCAATGGGCTACTATCTCAGTTCAGTGCTAGTAAATGTAATCAACGGCATTACTGGTGCATTCCATCATAAGCCATGGCTCTACGGCAGCAATTTGAACCACTATCACTTGGAAAGGTTCTACTGGCTCATGTGCATACTAAGTGGATTGAACTTCCTGCACTATCTATTTTGGGCACAGCGTTACAGCTACAAAACATCGGAGCCTAGAAATCATATGGAGATTCAGAATCAGCATGAGTCACCTGAGGCTTGAGTCTTCCACTAGTAATTTCCATGATCTAAGCTAGATACTAATAGAATTGAGCAAGTAAACTATCTAAATATCAACATTGATTTCTTATAGCACTGAGTATAACTCATTGTCTCGAAATCTGTATTGTATTCAAAGCATGAGAAATAGATATTATTTATGTTAGAGTTAAACAATAAAAGCAGTGCCAATCACATAAATTTACACATCAAACCAATGGACAGTGTGTAGACTACGACGAAACATCAAAACTGCTAATTAGTCCTTATTAGCTAACACGACATAAACCTGAAACTCTAAACCTTGATATTCAATAAGAAGTGTGTGTGTTGGCCTAGTGGTAGGAGGTTAATGTCCGGAGCCAAAGGTCCCGGGTTCGAGTGCTCTGTGACGCGGCCTTTAAAATTTCTGCATTTAATTATCAATTAAAAAAAAAAAAAAAAAACTTGATTGCAGGTAACCACCCGGAAATTCAGCAAGACAGCAACCACATTTCCAGAAAACATAAATTATTGGACAAAAATTGTATAATGTCGGCGTCGGGCAGTTATATTGATAGTATCTACATTAAATTGGTATACAATCCAAGCCATTGAATGAAAAGCATAATAGTAGGGCGGCGCGCCGACGCACCACCAGCTTGGCCGCCGCCAGTTTGGAAAAAGTAATCAGAAAATAACAAATTCATACCTTTAGAAATAAGATGTTAATATCTGCAATATATTTTCTCGTCAGTCTTGACAGAAGTCACAGAATTACTCCTATAGAAGGGTTTTTTCCATGAAGGGGTGTGCACAGAACTATATGATAATATTTAAATGCTTACATGATTCAACATCAAGGGGATGTAGCTCAGATGGTAGAGCGCTCGCTTAGCATGCGAGAGGTACGGGGATCGATACCCCGCATCTCCATTTCCCTTTAGTTTTTCATACCAATTTTTTTACTTTTTTGTCTTCCATTTTGGCCTCAGTAGTCAGTACTTTGTCACTTCATCCAAGATATAGACTTAATTTTTGGTTACTGATTTGGTTAAGTTTCCTTAATTTTTCAGACCAATTTTTTATTTTTTTATCTTCCATTTTGGCCTCAGAACTTTGTCACTTCACCCAACTCCAACATATAGACTAACTGATTTGGTTAAGTTTCCGGTTTCATCTCCAACTTTTAGTTGGAACTAGCAGAGTGCACATATGTTATACGTGTAACATGTCATTTAGAAGGATTATTTTTGCATAAAGATTGAGTAATATATTTTTATAGTTATATAAACTTCGATTGTAAATTCCATTCTTGGCGAAATGAACTTTTTAATTTTTGACCTACAAATAAGAAGTTCAATACCCAACGTAGTGAGCACATTTGATAGTCTCCAACAGTCCACGTCATATTTACATTAGGAAAATATGGACTTGAAGTCATTAAGTGAACATCAGAGCTAATTAAGTTCATGATATTTATGCTCATTTTTAAATTAGAAATATACGATAACCACGAGGTTCGAATTGAGGATATAAAGTACAACTAATCCTTGAGATGAGGTTGATATGGGTAATGCATTGCTCATACTAATACTTTATACAAGTTTAGGTTCGAAATAATAATAAATGTTATAAAAAGAGACCAATACATGTGTTATCTTAGTAGGCTAAATTGCATCATTATATATATAAGTTGCTATATGTATGAATAATTTTTAGGTAAATCATAGTCAAATTTTAGCTTAAGAAATTATGGCAGCTAAATTAAATTAATGGACAGTGGAGATCAAGTGGAGTAAGTTGCACCTGTGTTTTGGGCATCAACGTGATAATGTGCGTTTTACGAATGTGAATGATAAGTATATGTTTATTATTTTGAATAATTTTGGATTCTATAGTTGTACTTCATTAAGTAATCTTGAGTATCATTAATTTGATGTAAAAGCAATTTATCATTATTTTAAATTTTGTTATCTTATAATTTTATGAATATCTCCAAGATTTCAATATGAATAATGGATTTTTAGAAGTGGATGAAATCAAATAGGATTGTAATGTATAACTAATGAATTAATACATTTTTATAATATATTATTATAAATCTATTATATTATTACAAGATTACTCTTATTATTTAATACTCCCTCCGTCCACGAAGAGTGTTCCACTTTTGTCATTTTGGGTGTCCACAAAGAGTGTTCCACTTTTGTCATTTTGGGTGTCCACAAAGAGTGTTCCACTTTCCTTATTTGGCGAAAAAATGGTGGACCATTTCTCCATTCACACAATATCTTTCACTTTTTATTAAATCACATGGTGGGATTTCCCCACTCACGCAATTCTTTTACTTTTCATTAAAACTCATGTCGTCCACAAAGTGGAACACTCTTTATGGACGGAGGGAGTATATGATAGAGATAAAATAAGCAATCTATATTGATGAGGTCGTTTCCAACCTATCAGCAATTTAGGAGAAGATGAGCTCGAAACTCGCCTAAAATCTGAGCAAGACAACGACGACGAAGTTCCGGGAAAGGTTAAACCATTCAACCGGAGCTAGGCCCCCGCCGAAACCGCTCGGGGAGAAGAAGGACGAGACAAGAGGGGGATAAAAGCATATCGGATAATCTTCTCTCTTTCCTTTCATATTCAGGATTTCATGAATTGGCTTACAACTAATTTCTCAATTGACTCCCTTACCAACCAAGCAATTCTCAAACCTTTTTACATTATGAATGTCTCCTCTATTTATACTACCAACTTAGCTGGGGGTGAAATAGGATGTTGCGCACGTGATGATACGAGGGTAATTTCGTCCTTGTAATCTGAGGGGATTCCATGTGGAGGACAGCTTGGTCATTTCCTGATGCCTTGGGAGACAATCCTGCATGTTGCCGTCGGGTTCCTGGGAAAATCAGGCTCCCGCCTATGACACTTGAATATTCGATGGTCCCTGTATGGTGATTACGCCACGTGTCGGTGTATTCAGGTAGCCGGGGCAGATGAATTGGGTTTCAAGGCCTTGATCGAGGTTAGGGTCACTTGAACTCAATCTAGGCCTCTTCCGTTTTGGCGCAGGTCTGGGGGAGGCCGAGTAGCCCTGTTTTCTTCTTGGTATGGTAGTGGTGTTCTTCCAGGCAGCCCTGCCACGATGATGTGGTCTTGTGTGCCTTCAGGCCTGTGATGACCCTTGGATGTCTGGATGGCGATCTTGGCGAGGCCTTCCTGAGGGGTACTTTGGGGTTTTCAGGTGAGGCGCGTCGGGTTGACGCGGTGATGACGAAAACCGTCCTCATCATATATTTTGTAAAATTCACATTTTTATTATTAGTATATAGTATATAGTACATTGTTTTCTGTTATGGAGATGAAAATGTATTTAGATAAATATTATGAAGTTTCTTTTTATATATATAAAAAAAAGATTGGGTCACTTTTGCATGGTGTGGATTTATCATCAGATGATTTTGCTTAACATTGCTACACTAAAGCTGGTAATTGAAATTAGACGTGCCTAACATAAGTGCAACTTTAACGGCAAATGAACTTGTACAATATGTTTATTTGATGTGCCTACATTTTCCAAGATGAACACTAGTACCGCTCTCCTAAACAATGAACCTTGGAACCGGATTAATTAACAAAATAAAACCTTCAATTAGAAAATTAGATGTGAAACAAATGAGTGAGAGAAGATGTATCATAAACTTTCTCTACTATAATATATATTACAAAACAAATGAATCCGAAAATGTATTAATATATCAAAAACATGAAGTGTCTCAATCAGCTTCTTGCAAGCCTTCCAAAACAATAGAGCCAACAAAAAGGCCTACACCCCCAACCGCGAGCAGGCCAGCAATGAGGGCCTGCACGGCCACGAGCGCGGTGGAGTCATCGGGGATGAGCACTACGACGGCCACGGCGGCAACGAGAATGGGCAGAGCAGCGGAGGCGAGGGCGGCAGGGGAGGCAGCGGCAGCCGTTTCGAGGAGACTGAGCAGGCCGAGGTCCTCTGCTTTGGAGAGAAGGCCGAGCTTCTCAATGGATGATAAGGTGACGCCGAATTCCTCGGCTTTGGAGAGTAAGCCGGCTTTTTCAACGCTGCTTAGAACCTTTCGCTTCTCCAGCTTCTTGAACACGTCCACTTCTATCTCTTCGCGCCCCTCGTAGAATAGTCCTGCGCCGAACCACTCCTTTTTCCACTGAGAATCGTACTTATTTACCTTCAAAAATCATCAACCACACCTTATACACAGATTTCATTCCAAATTTCTACTTCCTTATAGTATATTATTGTCATCGATCGATTTAGATAATCTTCGATAGTAAATGTTTCCTTGGAATATTGGATTTTAATTTTTAACTGAGGATAGTTGTTGATTGGGAAAGGGAAAATATCAATTAACAAATGATTAGAATGATTACATTTTCTCAAATTAATTAAAGCGTATACTAGAAGAAGGTCTTGATTACAATAATATATATATATATGTTGAACGCAGAACGCTAATTCCTCTTATATAGACAAGTTCTTATTCCATTCTTCCACTCAAATAATCAACACTCAAATAGTTGAATAATATCACCAATAAACTTCCTTTGAAACAAAAAATCACTAATTAACTACAACACTCAACTTCGCACACAAATTCATATTGATGAAACATAACTCTAGTCAATTTGAAAGGAAAAAAAAGAAAAACAGAGATTAATTAATAATTGGAAAAGTGAGGGTAGTGGTGGTACCTTCTTCTGCGGCGCCATGGCTAGGAATCGAGGGGCATAATTGGAAGGAAAAAGGCTCGGGCGGGAATTGGAGGCGGTTTTGAGATGATTTGCGGCAGTCGTAGTTGCTGCTGCCATTAGAGTTTCAAAACTCTGAGCAGGCGTAGGGATTGTTTGGTTGGTGGCAGTTTTGGTATGAAATGTTTGTAGGGTTAAGTGGGATTCTGGAGAGGAAATCTTATCCTATATGGATCTGATCTGAGGTGGATACGCCCTGCACGTATGGAATCGAGAGTAACGCATAATTCCAACTCTATTCTTGTTACTTCGTCTTTTTTCCATATCATGATTTTTTTAATTTCATTCACATTCATTTCCATAAAAACTAATGGTTATTTAATATGATCTTCGGTAGTTTTAATTTAATAAATATGGAAATATTATAAAATTTACTTTCATATATTTTTTTTTTCAATATTTTTTTCTTAAATCTCAACTAACCTATATAACTAGGACAGAGGGAATATAAATTATATATGTATGAAATGATTCGATCTTCTTTTTTAATTGGGATCCAGAACAATAAGGTTTGAACCTTACAAATTACTCTTTAGAGTCTTAGTACGAAGAGAAGGTCACACCCTTAGATGTTGACATATTAAATTTTGATTTTGATACAGTTTTTGATTAATTGAACTCTTTAAGGAAGTTTTTAGTTAAAACTTAAGAGTCATTTGATTGTAATATTACTCCCTCCGTCCCCAATAAGTGTGCGGATTGAGAAATGACACACGTTTTAATAAAAAGTTTGATAAAGTGAATTTCAGCTGAGAAAGGGTCTCACTTTTGAAAAATTGTATGCATGTTGGTTGGAGATTGTTAACTTTTTGATAAAGTATGTCTCTAAAAAAAGGAATGCGCACACTTATGGGGGACAAATAGAAAAGAAAAATTACGTACACTTATTAGGGACAGAGGGAGTATGAGTTATGACCAAATTTTGTATTTAATTAAATAGAAAAACCCCTTGGTCAAAAAATACATAATTTTATCATTTTTTAAATTTAGCCTAATATAAACTTTCTTACTAAATTTAGTTCTACTTGGTACTGAAATCTAAATTTCAATTTTATTTTACAGGCCAAATGGAATCTAGCTAGGACCTCAATTATGGCCAATTACGTGGATAATTTACAATGCTACGTATTGAAATTAATTTTAAATAAAACCAAATCTAAACACATATAAGACTCGAGTATTTCTTTACCAATTTTTTTTATGAAAAAAAATAAAATTTAAATGTTGTTTGTATGAACATGTTTCGATTGTGATTGGACAAGCTTCGATTAGTTTAGGATGACTATAAACAGAGATTTACAATTTTATGCAATCAATTCTATTAAATTGCACAGGCGCACTGCTATTGACCGAATCGAGCTGTTTGTTATTTGAGATGAATGCATTAAAAATGGATAGCCCAAATATGAGTCCATTATCTTAAGACTTAAATCATGAGGAGTAGTTATTCAATGGAATTCAAATAATTTTCTCCAACTTATGCATCTCTCGACTCTATAAAAGCTAATGCACATATAGGCAAATATCATTATCAACCTTAAATTCCACTTTGAAATGGCTAAACAATTCTCCACTCTCTGCCTCTTTGTTCTTTGCCTCCTCTTTTCTCGTAAGCATAGTTTCACCGACGTACTTTTCTTTTTTAGTTACTCGGCATATATAGACTAGTATAATTATTTATGTTTGTTATAACTAAAGGTTTTTGTGACAAAAATAAGATCATTGTAAGGAATTTTTTTGTCATATTTAAGGGTTTATTATTATTGTTGTTGTTGTTCCCTCAATTTCTATACAAAAATGCAATTAATTTCGTCAATCTAAACTTACTTTTAGATATATATCATTTGTTCATTTTCAAAAACTTAACCTTGCCATTGGATACCACAGGATACATATAAACAGTGAGTAGATATATAGATGCCATTAATAGTTTTGTTTGCACTTTCCAGAGGAGATGATGATGAGTGAAGCAGTGATATGCTCGGCAACGAGCAGGTTGTTCTCGGGGCTCTGTTTCAGCGATAACAATTGTTCTGCAATTTGTGAAAAAGAGGGCTTCTTATCTGGGACATGCAAAAGCCTCAAGTGTGTCTGCCAAAAGGATTGCAATGGTGATGGGGGAGACCCAGGTCAGGGGCCGCCGGAAGAGGGCGGCAACAACCAATCTCCTCTTGCCAATACAAAATACTTGATCAACTCTTAATTCCTCACCCCTCCCAACTTTCTGCTGAGGAGCTTAATTAGGTCCCTCACAAATCTAAATTGTTATTTTGATAATAATGCTATATTTTCTATGTGATAATTAATAAAATTTGATTTTGTTGCCAAGAACGTTCCTGATCATGTCCTGCTAAATGAGTTATAAAATAATGGATGTGATTAAATGATGACACAATATATGTAGCTAGGCGGAAAATTGCAGGTTCTGATCGCCCCATCTTTAATAAAACTTTTAAGAGATAATATTCGAGAGTTTTAATTTAAAGCAATACTGGATCAACTATTTCTTCAGTGGTATATGAATGGTTTAATAAAACCAGAAAAAAAAAACAATGAATTCCAACAGTTTGAGACACCACTTGTACGTCGCATAGCAATTTCAGGACACAATCGAACTTGAACATGATCTAGCTAATCATATTAGAAATTGACCATTCATTTTCTCTTAAAGGTCTTTTGAAAAGAAGAGTGGCCAATTTCTAATAATCCTAATATCAAAGGGTTAAATTTCAGACTCGACAACCTAGTGATGCAATTTTGTCTAAAGCTCACTTTTGGAGTGACATTTCTAATAGCAATGCAAACCAAAGATCTAATTTAATGAAACCGTACATGTTTATTTAACATTATATATACAAATTAATGTTGTTTTTAATTGTTAACTTCTCGATTAAGCCAAGCAGCATATATTGCAAGTAACATTGCAATAAAAAACACAATTTTCTTCATGGAAGTTTGTGGTGAAGAAGGACGTGAAGGGTGATTTGGTAAGGTTCCAACGCCAAACATGGGCTCATCTTTCTTATCCAGCTTGTTGTGATGATCTTCTTCTTCTTCTCCTCCATTTTTTTGGCCTAATTTCTTAGGGATTGTGACGCAATATATTTGTTTGTCTTGGAACATCCCCTCCGCGAGCTCCAGATCGGCGCCATCTGGAACATCGAACGTCTCCTCGAAGCTCACGTATTTGTGTTCGCTCATTTGGTGGCTCCCACGCACCACCAGATGCCCGTATTTGTCCATGTGTAAAGTCACGTCAGCGGATGCAAATCCTGATCAATCAAATTAATTACTTCAACCATTTCCATATATATAAAATGAAATATTTATCATGATATCAGTAAAACCCAGAAAACATATATATTAGTAATTAATATACCAGGAAGAGTTAAGCGAAGGTAATGAGAATGTAAATCCTGATCCCATTTGTGAGGCGGCGAAATCTCTCTGAACATTAAGCTTGAATCTTTCTTTTCCAGACCTCTCCCTGCCTTGCCCATTTTAGATCGATCTTAAGATATTAATTTATTATTGCATATATAGCATGTTTGTGCATGCAATTTATAGTCTTCACAAAAGTTGCTAGTGACGAAAAAGAAAGGATTATCTCCTAAATTACTATCTTAGAATGCAAAGCTTCTTTTCTTTACATTGTTATCATTGTTTATTTTCTCAAGTATCACCATGCAAACCTATCAAGAATGCCTTGCTTCACCCACAATGCAATATTTTTTCATTTTTATCTAATACTTTGTCTTCTACTTTTTAAAAATAAGAAACAATCTATATCTTGGATTCATTTATATCTTACAGGAAACAAAGATGTACAAATGTCTTCTACTTCTCATAAGGGCCTCAAAACTCAGGCTCAGCCCTATATAACCTTTTATAAATATTTGTATATAAATACTATTATTTAACTTAATTTAATAAATTAATATCTTGAAAAGAAGTGCTGATCAAATTATGTTAAATAATAAGTTTATAGAAAATGAGTTAGGTCTCAAAATTCAAGCACATTACAAATTGATTCAGTTAAGAATCAAGACAAGTAAAATCTTCAAATCCAGGGTGGTCGCGGGGCTGTCATTTAAATTCGAATAGGATGCGTAACTCTATAAAACATAAAACTAATTGAGCAGTATGTTACAATTAAAACGTTAACAAACTAGCAAGAAAATATTCTCTTCCAATCTATTAATTCTATTATTCATGGCATTTCTTTTGAACTTAATTTTTACCGAATATACATAACTTACTGAAAATTACAATAACGTATAATTTTCAAAATCCATTCTAATTAATAAATCTTTCTAGCGACTGAAAGTTGAAACAACCTTTTTAATGGAATTCATCATCGCCAGCTGATAGCTCTCCCGTCCACAGAGTTAATTAGCGCCATTGGAAAAAGATATATCTTAGGTAGATTTGAAAAATAAAATGGCAGGCTGTGATAAATTAGAGAGAATAAAGAGAAGAATAATAGAGAGATACAAGTGTATTCCTCTCTCTATTGTTCTTCTCTTTATTCTCTCTAATTTATCACACGTTATCAGCATGAGTCTCTGACCGATTGAGTGAGCCCTAGGAAAGAATCGTGTCTTTCCTTCAAGGTAATTAGTATTCAACTATGTGCAAACGTATGAATACAGGACTATTCCTCTCTCTATTGTTCTTCTCTTTATTCTCTCTAATTTATCACACAAGGCTATGTATTTAAAAAAAAAATTGTGGATAATTAGAAATAGTTGACTAGCTAGCCTCTACAAATGCATAATCTTAAAACTCTTCCACTATTACATCATGTATATATAATGCCTCAACTCATACTCTAATGAGACAATATTTTGGTCAGTAAAATTTTTGGAATAATTTTTTCATAAGCTTGCAAATATCATAACTGTTGAATAATCTGACATAATTTTTAGGATGAAATTCAACGGAAAATAACATTCTTTAAAATTTTAAAGTATTTTGGATTGAGCTAATTTTAAATTAGGCTTTAATATAATACATGAATATAAGAAAATAAAATATGTAGCCACACATAGATCTGCCCATGCCGTCATCGACATTCTTGAAAAATTAAAGTATATATAGATGGCCAAATTTTCCAATATATATAGGAGTTTAGTCGTGAAAGGAAAAATTTCATCCATATATTCGATTGGACTAGTTCTAGTACTATCGTTTCTTGCACTGCAAATCATGCATCTTTCATATATACTTTGTGCAAATGCAATTCTTGAATCCTCGTTCCAATTGATATACGAGGCAAATCAGGATATACATTTGAATAAATAAAATGAATTTAAATAATCCAATATTTACATGTAGAGAAAAAAGTAAAGTAAAAAAAGAATCATGAAACAAAGGTAGGTAGAGAAATATTCTACCTACGACGGAGTTTAAGAATTATAAGCACAGTGATGACAATCAAAACAATGAACAGTGCTATATATGATGCCATTTTGACGATGGGCTTGCCTCCTCGAATAACTTTCAAATAATCTTTCCGCGGTGTATTTCCTGCCAACTCAGCTGGTTTGCTGTATTGATGAATTGAGGCGGCGCCGCCATCACGTGGCTTGGGAATATTGATGTTATGGTCTTTGGGGATGGTGACCGCATCTGCATGGTGTTGTTGGCCCTTGAGCTTTGGTATAGAAACACAGTAGATTTGGTTGTCTTGGAACATTCCAGAAGCGTCGTCGAGCTTCGCATCATTGGGAATCTCAAACGTCTCCTCGAAGCTGATGTACTTGTGTTGGTTCACTTGCCTGTTGCCACGCACCACAAGATGCCCGTATTTGTCCATGTGAATTGTGATGTCATTTGCTTCAAACCCTGATTAATTCACTAGTATATATATATATCAACTCAAACAAACCATGCATCATCTCAAATCATATGTAGCAATACAAAGAGATTAGTATTAGTTAATTACCAGGAAGTGTTAAGCGTAAGTAATGAAAATCTGAATCCTGGTTCCATCCATGAGGCGGAGTTATCTCTGTAAACATTAGGCTTAACTCTCTCTTACCCATACCTCTCTCTGTACTCGCCATAGATGATTAATGATCTCTCTCTCTCTCTACGTGGGGTGTGTGTGTGTGTATTACTATTAATATATATCTGGTGTTGCATGATATATACATATATATAGAATATGCTATTTACAGTTTGGATAGGAAACCACTTAATTCAAGATTCTTTCCAACTTATTGGGACATTGCTTCATCTTGGAACATGGAATAAGCTAAGGGCCCAAGAAATGCACTTCCTTTCTTCATTACATCCAAACGGAATTTCTCCACTTGTTCATTCCATTTTTCATGCAATTTAAATATAAAAAAATAAATATATGCTCTAGTATAAATGATCGAACCCTAGTTAATAATTGTAAAATTAAACTAAATCATAACATATTGAAATTGAAGAGAAAAAAGTTAAAAATAATAAGAAAATCGATTGTGGTACACAAAGTGGCACGCAAAATTTGGGACAAAGGATCCCAACTAGGGATGGCAATTTACCCGTGGGTACCCGAAACCCGCGGGTACCCACCCTAATGGGTATGGGTTTGAGAGGCATTTGA
>JAYJMF010000002.1:2561655-2575678 GCA_036873715.1 Salvia sclarea | reverse complement strand
CTCTACAGATTTAATCTCATATAGTACTTTATCATTTTCCTATCAATTATTTATATTGTTTGACTGACTTGAGCGTCAGAGGCCCTTCCATCGACACCCTCACCGGTGCTCCTAGGAGGGCTCTAACGTGTTCTTTGGTGTCAGGTTGCTAGTGTCCATCATACCGGACGTGTCCGTCGTCCCATTCCGTAGTTGTTGGATCTATCCCCAACAATTATTATTATTATTGTTGTTGTTGTTACTACTACTACTAGTGTTGTTATTATTATTATTATTATTACTACTACTATTGTTATTATTATTATTATTATTGTTATTATTATTATTAGCTTGAGCCAAATATTGTTGAACCATGGCTATAGGTTGTTGGCCAAACTAAAGTAAACTATACAAAGAGATCTATGATTTTTACATTTGATTTTTAACTTCTACAATTCATACATTTTGTATAGAAGAATTGAAAATAATTATTAAATTGAACAAAAAATTATTTATTTGGTCAAATTAAATTAAATTTATCAGGGTCGCTTGGCCTTGTTGGGAAGCTCCACGTTCTCATCGCCTCGTCTCACCGTAATGTTGCATGGTTGCATCGGCTCGCTGAATCACTACACAGTTGCATCAGCTTTTCGGAATGCTAGTACATGTCCCAAATTATTTTGAAAAATAATTTTATTTTATGTTCTTGTCTCAAACCCATGAAACAATATGAGCTAATTACAAAGAAATTATTTAATCGAAAATATTTATTTGGTTAAATTAAATTAATTTATCAAGGTCGCAACGCCCTTGTTGGAAAACTTCATGGTCACATCTCATCCACTCACCTCGCCGAAAAGTTGCACGATTGTATCGCCTTGTTGAAATGCTTGTACATGTTCCAATTCATATTTACAAAATAATTTTACTATATGTTCTCGTCTCAAACTCATATAGGAATATGTGCTATTAAGAACTCATATACCAATATATGAGACAATAAAGAATTTTTTAATTCAGAATGTTTATTTGAGCAAATTAAATTAAATCGTATAATACATAATTAATATCATAATTAAATTATTCAATAATATTTAAGATAATTAAAATACAAACAAATCCAAGAAATAGAAAATTTAAAGTGGAGAGTTTAAAGAAATTAAGGGATGAGATTTATTCCGAAATAAATGGAGGTGGGCCGAAGTCATCATAAACTAGTAGATGAAAAGATGACATATACAGATATACTTCGAATCCCGAATGTACCCTGTATTATCCACTATTTGTTTGTATCCATTGACTATTAAATATCAAGATCTATGTTTATGGTTCGAGTCATGCTATTTTATTTATTTTTTACGAATTTGAGTCCTCTTATTAAATGGCAACCTAACATTCTTTCTCTCTGTCTCTCTCAGTTCGATGCTATTCCGACATTATTCATGGTTAAATTTTTTATGGCTTGAGACTTTTGGGGGGGTTTGGTTAAGCTTATTTTAAAAAGTTTATAAGCTCTAATAATATATAAATTCTTTCATGAGCTTATGAGATGTAATTTCGTAAGAGTTTATAAATTATTAAAGTGTTGGATAATGGGTTTATAAGTACGAAAATTGACAGTTTAGAGAGAAAAAAAATTATTTTTAGAGAGAAAAAATTAATGAAAAATGAAATTAAAAAGGAGTATAATAATAAAATATTAAATCATAATACGATTATTTTAGTTGTTGATTATAAGCTTATGATAAAATAAGTTGGGTTGAACAACTTATTTTTTGGGGAGTTTATAAGCTTTTGGAGCTTATTTTTACAACTTATAAATTGTTTATGAACTTATTTTGCCAAACACCTTACAACTACTTATAAACTTGTAAACAATTTATAAATTATTTAAAAAAAATTATAAGCTCAGCCCAAACACACCCTTAATCTTAAGAAATTCCACTCGGCTAGTAGGTCATTCGACTCATTCCAAGGAAACTCATTTGTCAATTTACAAACCACAAAGTAGTTCCAAATTAAAGTCAATCTTTAAAATCTCTTTGCAATTCAGCTCACTTGCCATGTCGTCCGCATCTTTAAATTTTGAACCGTTCGACGAATTCTTTTATACTTATTAATTTTAGTAATCAAATAGAAAATAGCAAAAAGAAACTTTCCAATTAATATTTCGGAAATCTTGTATTATATTTGTGTACTACATCATTTATTATATAAATAGATGAATGGTAAGTGACAAAACTAATGTGGCACTTATAACAAAATGGATTGATGTATTATTGTAGAGCGTAGAATATGCATAGAGGCAATAAATATGACAACAGCTTAGAACGAAGCAATTTTAGTTGGTAGAAATTTCTTCACAAATGCTGCTTTCTACTAAATAGTAAAGTCTTCGTCAAAACTCACAAGTCAAGTCAACTCTCTGGATTTCGATCAAAGGGGCCACCCATTCCCACTTAATTTCTTCACTGAACTCATTTTATTTACCAGATTTTGCTATTGCAATCAACGAAGATTTTATTAATTTTTTCGTAATATTTGAGTTCAAATCTTGACTCGTCCAACTGACAAATAGTGGAGTATTCACTAAACCAATGCCGCAAGCGTGTTCGGAATATCGTGTGGGATTCCAATAAAATAATCATATAACTTAAAACTCGAGTTTGTAGTTGGTGCTAGACGTACAATGTTCCAATCAAAAACCCCAACTTTCATAGCTAGTGTTTGTTGGTGTATTTTGATAGTGATAGCTAGCTAAGGATCTTTTTGATCCGTAACTCAACTTTTTGCTAGTAGCCTAGTACTACTGGTACCGTTTATTTTCAATAAACGTTTTCATTCTTTTGATAAAAAAAAAGTATTACCTACATTCCATTAGTAATGACACACTTGACATTTTGGATTGTCTCATTGGTGCTAACAATAATTTTTAAAAGGTAACGAGAATTAGTTAATTTAATGGACTTCACCATCTAACACATAAAAACATCACTTTTTTAATCTACGTGCTCTAACGTGAGGTGTTATTATTAGATAACATTCCCCTATTAAAAATTCACAAATATTTGCATTAGGTCGGCCTAACGGTTAGGCCATGCCAATTGTTTGTCACTCCTATTCTAAACCATGAGTCGAGCGAGGGGGACCCGAAGGCGAATCCGGAGCAAGCTCAAAGACAAAATTATTGCCGATCTCATTATCTATATATTAATTAGGCCGGCATAGGGTCGACCTACTGTAAATGTGCCTCAAAAAAAAATATATATATGTTCTCTCAAATAATATATAAGCAAAGCATGCATGGAACTATGGAAGCATGAAAAAAGTATATACATCATATAATTAAGCTTCAAGAGTGGACTTGATTAGTCAATGACTGAATTCTTTTGTCGGTTTTTCCCCCCATGAAAATCATCAACAAACGAAGTAAATGTGTTGAAACTGAAGCAAAACAGGAAAATTTGTGTTTACAATGAAAAAACACAATATTCCCTGTCTACATCATTTAATAACTAGAGTGAACTACACTACCCAACCTGACTACCCTATTGCTTAGAGCTGTCAATTTCGGCCCGGCCCGGCCCGCCTGGGGTTTGGGCCGTGTTGGGATGCCCCGAAAGAAATTGGGTTTTTTTGGCCCGCCCCGTTTGGCCTTCCGGGCCAATCGGGCTTCAGGCCAAAATACCCGAAGCCCACGTGCTTTTTTCGGCCCGCTCGGTTTAATATATAAAATTATTTTATTTTTATTTTTTTAGTATTATATAATTAATTATTGGTAATCACTTAATTGTATTTGTAAATTAATAAATGTAGGGTTTGTTTTCTTTTCTTCTATTCAAACAAAACGTAAATGCATATTTAATTGTATTTTTATAAATTGTATTTGAATTTTACGAGATATTGATTTATTTTACTTTATATTCGATTTTTATTGTTTATTAGGGTTGGTTCCACACTTCTACTTCAAGCAAATGCATATATCTATTTATTTTGACAAAAAAATTAAAAAAAATAGAAAACGGGCCGGGTTAGTCCGGCCCGTCCAAAAATTCATAAGGGTTGGGCTGGGCTCCAAAAATTCAGGCCCGAAAGATTTCTGCCCGGCCTGGCCCGCCTGTTTGACACGGTCAATGTACATTTAGCACTATGATTTAAATGATGTATAAAAGTAGTATTCTTGGATCAAATAAAGAAAAAAAAATGGCTAACTTCAGAAAATATGTTTTTTAGTCATTTTGATTGTGAAATTTCGAAATACCTTTATTTTTTGTCAATGTGTTATGCCTCTTGGATTCTTCGAAATATAATTTTACTTTTTTGTAGGAGAATTTTAATTTCTATTCTCTCGGCTCTCAGGCGATGGCCTTGTCACCAAGAAAACTGGGGAGAGGGTGTCTGGCGACCTGTAGACTATAATTATAATTATAATTACAATTATGATTATAGAGAAATGATATGCTGTAGATCATTCGTGAGCACCACTGATGTTTAGATCAAATTAATATTTTTCTTTTATTTTAAATATTTATTTTAATTCTAATACTTTAGAAAATATTATCGAAATCATTAATCCGATATATTACATAAAAATTAATGCTCATTTTCTTTATTTTATCCGTTATAACGAAGTAAATGGCATCGTAACCGAATGATTTCACCGAACACGAGTTACACGATGGGTTGGTTGGTTCGAGTTATAATATAGTGTAACATTAACCATTTCATTAGTTAGACTATTAATAATGGACTTCGATTCAACGAATTAAATGGAATATATAATTATTAAAGAATCGGAAAGTTTAAACCGTCAAATAAAGTAACTTTCAAGTAGTACTTCAACCTTCCTTACATTGATTATAAAATCTTGATTTAAACCTTACAAAATGTTATCAGTTTTAGCTGATGAGATATCATAAGTCATTTTTTAGTAGGGGAAAGATATCATTAAGTCATTTGAAATTGTTTTTTAAGTCTTCCTACAATTAGTATGAGCCTCAATTCCGGTTAGCTCAAACATTCTTTATGCAAATTTTTTGACTCAGTCTGACCCAACAATTAATCTGAGGAAATCCCTAGTTTTGGAAAAACTTTCTACATTTCGTATATTTTTAGAAGAAAGGGCAATATATCTCATTATTCTTTTAAAAATTTGAAGTTTCATAGAAAAAAAGAAAAAAGAAAAGAGAGACGCGCATAAGTTTCTTAAAAGATAGAGAATATCTATACTTATTTTGGCATAATCCGTCTAAAGTATCCGCGTATTCAATTCTTATTTCTTACAATTGCAAAACACTCATCTTGGAAATCTATATCTTTTATAGTAATTTATTTAAATTTTGTTTATCACTAACACTGCTATATCATGAATTCATATATCACTTATATATATTGTTAAATAAAAATAACACGATAAGTAGTGAAGAATTGAACAATCACTGAAAAATTTCTCATCTAGTTGATTTGTCTATGTTTCTCTAACGTGTGTTCACAAAACTCACAGTTGTTACCCAATTCTTGTGTAATATAGCCTATAAAATATTGTCACTGTTCCTTTTCATGGAACTCTTTATCTTATTATATTTCAATCTCTACTCTCTTTTTTGAATAGCATAAGTTATAATCCGACACAAAATTCCCACTTCACTACATGAATAATCAGTACGGATAATAAATAATATGAATTAAAAGATGAAGGGAATTTACCCTCAATTCATAGCTTTCGAAGTTGCGAACATTATTCATGCTTCAAGGCCAGGAAACAACGTATCAATCATTGGATTTATATGACTTGTTTTATTCTCATTGAAACCATTCTCTGGTCACTTTATTACTATTACTATTTAAATAGTTCTCAAGTTGAAATAATAATATTCTAGATTAATGTATGTAGTTACGTAGCCCAACGCTAATTTAATCCAACCACTAATTAAATAATCAATTTACATAGAACTCATTTCCACAACCTACTCGGAAAGTCCATCCACACTCCCCCACAGTTAGTATTTCTTAGCTTTCACTTTCATTTTCAAAGAAACTTCCTAGAACTTTTTTTTTCTTTCTCCAAGGCATATGTGATATGTCTATAAAACCATTAACACTATCAATTGAGAGAATTCAATAAAAATAACTAGAAATCCTAAAAAAAACAAACAAACGATGGATTCAAAGATGATGACCAACATTGCAAAAGATGTGATCACGTTCATATCTTTCACCTTATGGTGCATTCCCTACAGCTTGATCATAACAATCCAAGACTTCTACTCTTGCTTCCGAAACTTGTTTCATCTTCTATTCAGTCATCTGGGGCTCGACTCTTCCCACAAGTCGAGCCCTCCTCTTCCAATCAATAACAACATCCCATCATGCGATGATGAGAAGGCTCGTGCCGTGGTGAAAATCACTAGCCACGACGTGGAGGTTGTGATGAGGCAGCTGCGGCTGCCTCATCACGAGCCATTTGATCCTGTTGAGAACATTGGGGACATGTTTGATAGGGCGGAGCCGAGTTTGGATGAAGTGAGAGAAGCGTTTAGGATGTTTGACAAAAACAACGATGGTTTCGTAGATGCAGAGGAGTTGGGGAAGATGATGAGCTCACTAGGTTTGGTGGGACTGTCTCAACAAGAATGTGAGAGGATGATAATGGTGTTTGATGATGATGGTGATGGGAGGATTAGTTTTGGGGAGTTTCTCAAACTCATTGAGGAAAATGTTTGTTGCTAATTAAGCCTTGAGCTTTTGGTTTCAATTTCATCATGATTATCATTGCTTGTAAATATAATTGAAGATGTATGTGAGAATATCAAGTTTCTTTGTGTCTTATAATATTTTATATGGTCAATGCTTGTTGACCTTGAAATATTAGTTAGGTAATCTCTGTTTCGCTGGTGCATATCATCATGTATATAAACTAAACGTCACTAATCCTCATATAGAAGTCTGCAGCAATGTTTAGTGTTTATATTGAAAACTAGCATTTATCATATCATATATATTTATTTATGATGCTCTTTTCATTGTTTCAAGTCTTTCAATTGCTGTTCTGCTGGTTAATGTACATCTTCATTTTGCAATATATTATATAGTGACTGTTTTTAGTCTTTCAATTCATTTAGAAAAGTTTAATCAATGACTTTGGTGAGAAATCGGGTTGTCACAATAAATGAATGAATGAACGAAAGATTGTTTTTCTTGAGACAGTGTCAATGATCTAGCCCTGTACAATGAATTTGTTCACAAATCCCAGTCCAAAACATAAACTTTAGATAACATTAGTTAAAAAGAAAAAAACATAATCTTTCATTGCATCATGTGTATTGCAAATGAATCCTTAATTGAATGTCTGAATAATGGTGTTGTGCCATGGATCGGAGAGATGCTGCAGCAGGTTGTCGAACGGCCCTTTTCCGGTCACATTGTGCTGAATAATGAATCCCAAGAATGCCAGCATTGCTAGTCTCCCTGCATAAATATTTTACCAAAAAAGTCATTTCTCTGAGTTGGATCTATACTAATACATGTATATATGCCACGTGTATAAGATGACATCATGAAGTAGTGCTCACCGTTGGCGACCTCCTTCTCCTTGGCCTCGAGAGTCGGTGCGAAGTTGAGGGGGTTGAAAATGCCGCCGGGGTAGCCCACCTCGTTCGGGGGCAGGCTGTAGCTCTTGAAGATGGGGTCCTGATTCACGCTTCCCGGGTTCTTGATGTCTTGCCACCTCCGGATCTCCACGTAGTGGAACAGGATGAACTCGATCACGAATAGGGTTGACGACGAGGCGAAGTAGTCGGCCTTGCCCGCGTCGTACCACTTTGGGACATTGATTAGTCCGGATGACGTCAGGACTTCCGGGAGCAGCATCCCGGCTACACCGAGCATGGCCCACCTCCCGTTGACGAGCTCGGCCTGGACGAACCACCTGAGGTTCTCCGGGTCCTCGGCTAGTCCCAACGGGTCGAATCCGTTGTCTCCTGGGAGACTGAACAAAAATATCAAATATTAGCTGTTTTGCAAGTGGATTTACTAATTATGACAATGTAGCTAGCACGATGGTATTAAGCTCGATTAACATAGACAGACCTGCCATCGAGGTAGGTGGGAGAGGCCAATCCGGGGAGCCATTCGCCTTTCTTTGCTTCAACCCTGAGTGATGAGTTGGAAGATGAGACCGCCGGCCTAAGGTAGACTTCCCGGTTCAATTTACCGGACGAACCGGTTAAGAACCGGGTTTTTGACGCGCACGGCTGGAGAATGGCAACGGAGGCTTGTGCTGCGGCCATTTTTTTTGTTTTTAATTTAATTTCCGACCTACAAGAAATGAATATGGTTATGTTATGTTGAGTTAGAAATGAATATCTTGTGTGTGCATTTGTAGTGTGAGGGTTTGTGGTGTTTGTTGCAAGTTGGATTGTGAGTGTTGGTTTTGGAAGACTTATGAGATCTAAAGGTCGAAAATTGAGTGTCAAGTTTGGGAATGGCCAATGGGAATCCATTGCTCTTCTTATCCTTATCTTTTTTGACATATCCCTATATCTATTTCCTACATGTCATGAGGGACCCTTTTGTTTTGCAATATGTAAGTGACTTAAATATTTGATATCTAAGAAAAAGATATTGCTCACGTGGAATATATAGTCAACCAATAGACTGTTGACACTTTATGTCTTATGTGGATCATTTCATAAACCTAGAATCTTACATGGCTCAATCTTATGTTGTAAGTCCGAAGATCTTCATTATTTTTAATATCCAATCATAAGGAAACACAATCAAACATACAATTGATACGACATGCTATGTTTTCAATTTATGTACTTTTTTTCTATTAAGATATATGGTTTTTGTTTGAAAATATGCAAATATTTCGGGTACAATATTGGATTTTGCACTTTTAAAAATACCGTGACCTTTGAGAATGATGCATTTGAGTGGATTTTTGCATTTATGTGTACAGATATATATAACAATTCATATTATTTATATATTATTCATTCATGTTATTAAATCATTTAATAAAAACTGATGTCAACTAAAATAATTGGTAACTTAAAAATGATTAAATATTAATTTGCAACAAATAATAGTTACAGAAAATTAACACAAATTGACTGTACAAAAAAAAATGTTGTCGTGGTTTCCTCAAAACCAAAGTAAAATGTTGTCATGGTCGAATATATATAGAATAAAAAAAATATAGTAACCAAAATCAAAAATACAAGTAAAGATTGATTTCAACAATTAAAATAGAAATAATAATTATAAATAGCCTTTCTTACCTAGAATATTGTTTTGTATATGATGCGAAAATTGTGATACGAAATTGAGCATAATGCAAATTGTGTACTCCCTCCGTCCCGGCTATCTTGAGGCATTTTTTTGGGGCACAAGATATATGGAGAATTAAAAAGTAGTGTAAAGTGATGATAGAAATATATATTATTTAAAGTTGTGAGTGTTATAAAGGTATCATAATAAGAAAATGTCTCAACTTAATTGGGACGACCCAAAAAGGAATGCGCCTCAACTTAGTTGGGGCGGAGGGAGTATTAATTTTGTCATAATGAAAGTAATACTACAGAAAATCGTGTATTAGTTTAACATCTTAGTGTAACTTCACAACGATGCGAAATTAATACAAAATTGGGTAGTAACGTCGCGCCATTGTGAAAGTTACACTAAGAGGCAAAAATTGGTATTAATTTCACATCATGCTCTATTTCGCGTATTTTGCATCATATTTTTTCTAAAAGGTTATAAATGTTTTTTTCAATGGAAAATGACTAGAACTAATTTTATCGTTATAATTATAATAATTTTTTTACTGACCAAATTGATTATTTAGAGGTATTGGCACATAAATATAGCCATATGCTTCGCTTCCCCTAAAAAATATAATCACCATATACTCGATATTTTATTGAATTGTAACTATTTAGCCATTAAACTTATGTAAATAAAAAATAAATTGCCCTTGGCCATAAAGATTAGTGGGCCGTAAATTTAATACATGAAGCCCATATCGTTAAAACGTAGCGGAATATTATAATCAGTAAAACGTAATGGGCCTTGGCCTTAAAATATGAAGCCCATATAAACATCAATCTCTATGTGCCGACTGCCGAGGCTGAGCCGCGGAGCTGCTTCTTAGTTCTCTCTTTTAGTAGTATCTTTTCTTTTATTCCCTTTTATTTGGTATATATACATTTTTATTTAATTTTTCTTGCACACATTACTCCTCAATCTTCTTTTTACTTTTCCTCACCAATTGTCGGAATAGCAGATTGCAATATTCATTTAGTAATTCCGTCGAACACATAACCTGCATAAGGAATGCTGGCTGTTCCAGTAACTTGAAACATGCTATCTGAAGACGGCGGCGTCTGAGTAATTTATGTAACCATCTGGCGGCGGAAACGGGGGTGTCGGCTTCTGGTTTTGCGGCGGTAAAAGAAGAGCTGTGATTTCGCTCAATCAATCACGGATATAGAAGAGCAAATTCTCACACTTTGAGGTATAATCGAAAAACCAAGCTGTGATTTTTGTTGTGTATACTAATGGATTTTTGATGACAGTGATGAGCTTGTGAAAACACATTCTCTGTAATGTTAAGTTAACTTCTTAAACCACAGTAGCTCTAGGCGTGTTCGTTTATGCAGGGATTGGGATTCGGCTTGAAAATTTCTTATGTGACAGATTGTAATCCGTAATTATTTAACATATAAATCCAATTAAGGATCCTGTTAGCATGATCAGTTGTCTAGTGTTTATTGTATTTTCGAATCCGAATATTATAGATGAAGTTGCTCAATAATTTATTGCCTTGGTTAAGCTGCTGAGCAGCTAATGAAATGAAGAATTTTCACAGATTGGATATGTTGCAATCATGATTTTGGTGGAGTTCAGTCTTTAGCCATGAAAGTTATGTCAAGATTCAAATGCTATAGCATCACCTTGCAGACTACTTCATGCCCCATACAAGTACTTAAATTAGTTCTTCCCCTCCCAAGGTTCTACACTGTCGAGGTATCTGAGTGGAGGACTAGACCCGTTGCATCATCAAGCAATCACCGAAATATAGTCAATCAGTTCACCACATATTGCTATCAAAAGGATCTTCCAAATGCAATGAAAGCATTGGAGTCTATGCAAAAGTATAAGCTATGGGCAGACTCCATCACTTACTCGGAGCTCATTAAGTGCTGCATTGCCCGTGGCGCTGTTAATCAAGGAAAGCAAGTCCATCGGCATGTTTTCTCAAATGGCTATGAACCCAAGACTTTCCTTATAAACACACTTCTTAACATGTATGTGAAATTTAAATTGTTGGATGAAGCACAATCATTGTTTGATCGAATGCCCGAGAGGAATGTCGTCTCCTGGACCACTATGATCGCTGTATACTCTAGTTCTGAGCATAAGTATAAAGCCTTGCAAATGTTGATTATGATGCTTAAAGATGGTGTTAGGCCGAACATGTATACATATTCTTCCGTTCTGAGAGCCTCCGAGGAGATTTCTACCCTCAAACAGCTTCACTGTTCCATAATCAAGGTGGGTTTGGAGTTAGATGTTTTCGTCAGAAGTGCTCTGATCGATATTTACTGCAAATGGGGTGATCCAAAATCAGCACTTTACATTTTCGATGAGATGGGAACTTCAGATATAGTGGTTTGGAACTCCATCATTGGTGGGTTTTCCCAGAACAGCGATGGAGATGAAGCACTCAATCTCTTTATCCGAATGAAGAGATCTGGTTTCTGGGCTGATCAGTCGACTCTGACAAGTGTTCTCCGTGGTTGCACTACTTTAGCGCTGTTGGAGTTGGGGAGACAAGTCCATGTCCATGTCATCAAGTTCGATCGAGACTTGGTCCTTAATAATGCCCTTCTAGACATGTACTGTAAGTGTGGGAGTTTGAAAGATGCTAACTTTGTCTTCTCTCGGATGGTTGTAAAAGACGTGATCTCTTGGAGCACCATGATAATAGGCTTTGCCCAAAACGGTTACAGCCGGAAAGCTATAGATCTGTTTGAGGCAATGAGAGCATCAGGAGTGAAGCCAAATTACATCACGATTTTGGGAGTTCTGTTTGCTTGCAGCCATGCCGGACTAGTGAAAGACGGGCAGTATTACTTTGAATCGATGAAGATGGATTTTGGAGTCGACCCTGGAAGGGAGCATTACGGCTGCATGATTGATCTCCTTGGACGAGCGGGGAAGCTTGATGAAGCTATGAAGCTAATTCATGAAATGAAATGTGAACCAGATTCAGTGACGTGGAGGACTTTACTCGGTGCGTGTAGAGGTCACCGTGATATGGGTCTAGCCGAGTATGCGGCCAAGAAGGTTTTGAGCTTGGATCCTTATGATGCTGGAACGTACACACTTCTATCTAATATATACGCTAACAGCCAAAGATGGGAAGATGCTGCGAAATTGAGGAGACTGATGAAGGATAGAGGGATTAAGAAAGAACCTGGATGCAGTTGGGTCGAGATAGATAGGCAAGTTCATGCTTTCATGTTGGGCGACAAAGCTCATCCGCAGATAAATGCTATCCATCAAGAGTTGAATTCTATCATTCGGAGATTGAAGGAAGAGGGTTATGTGCCAGACACAAATTTTGTCTATCAAGATCTTGAAGGAGAACAGATGGAAAACTCACTTGTATACCACAGTGAGAAGCTGGCAATTGTTTTTGGCATTATTATGTTGCCTAAAGGGAAGACCGTAAGAATCAGAAAGAATCTCAGGATATGTGGTGACTGCCATCTTTTTGCGAAGCTTTTGGCGAAAATGGAGGATAGAAGCATCATCATTAGAGATCCTATTCGTTACCATCATTTCCATGATGGAGCTTGCTCTTGCGGTGACTACTGGTAGCGTGGAACGGATGCACCCATGAAGATGTTCTACCACAAGTGCTAACTACATGCACAACAAGTTAATTTGCAGCCATGACCTTCAACAGTTGAAGTATGCTACTCTTTTTATACGTTCTAGTAATCCTCGAGTCATGTGAATGTGTAAATAGTTCAGCTGATTTGAACTCACAAGAGTACTCAATATGGTTGTCTTCAGGTATAGGAGGATGCGGTACTGCAAAAGCTGCGTGCCTTGTGCAGTCCTTTGATGAACGCTCGATCATTGATAACTTGCTGGTGAGATTATGTTCGGTCTGCAATATACATGCTTCATAATGTTGGGTTCTTTATTGATGCATTTGTTGGTCTTGGAACAAGCTCAACAGAGTTATGAGTAATTAGCCCTCTATATCCAGAAAATGTCAACAAAAGAGTTCATTTTTTCTCATGTTGATATATATTGCCCAAAGGTTTACTTTTGTGCTAGTGGATGGGAAAACATAATTACTCTTTCCACAATATTAAGGAAAATTACCATCTGTGTTTGCAGGGATGGAAACATGTTGCAGAGGCTCCATCTCTATCACCTTCTGCAATCTGAGAACTAGTCGAGGAGAACAACTTCTTAGGACAGCTGCTGAGTTGCTTAGGGCGCGTGTATATAATCATAAATGCCTGATCACTAATCAACCCAACCCAAATTTGAGTTCACTATTAATCAAACCTTAATAGTGCAAATTTATAAATTTACTAACCCGGGTCTTCCACTAAGGAAGGAACCCGGTGGCCACCGGGCTAAGCCCCCTGATTACAAGAAAAGTGAATTGAAAGAACAATATTGTATTATGCAACATTTTTATCATAATCACATAATTTATGATCAAATTATCATTTAACCATTTCATCCACCAAACCAAAGGTGATGAAATTCTAACTCTTTCGCTAATTTTGATAGGCTTATAGTTCTCATTAATCACTTCTAGTTGTACCACAGTTAACCGAACCATCTCGATTTTTGTGATCTATAAATTATTCATAATTATAGTAAGGCAAATAGTCTGTAAATTGCCGAACTTTGCCCAAATTCTCGTTTTACATACCAGCTTTAAAATCGGCGTGTAAATTGCCAAACTTTCAATTTTTTCTGATTTTGCAACCAACGTTGACTCCGG
>JAYJMF010000002.1:2509889-2551161 GCA_036873715.1 Salvia sclarea | reverse complement strand
ATAATAATAATAATAATAATAATAATAATAATAATAATAATAATAATAATAATAATAATAATAATAATAATTTATTAATATTTTAAAGATACTTACATCATTGTAAAATCTTACATGTAATTTAGGTATTTAAACATAAAATTTTATTTTACTTTCGTATTTATAAAAAAAATTATTAATAGTAGTAGATACCATTAGCGTTTGAATTCTTGAGTTTAAAATATCATATCCTGCGTTGCACGCGATCACGTTCTATGATATTTTTGTTAAGATCTCCATAGTTCATGATTGTAATCAATATTACTCACGATTCATATTTTGTCTTTCATAGATATTTCATTTTTTATGTAATATTAATTATAGTCTTTATTTAATTTTATTTTAATTATTGTCGTGCAACGCACGAAGGGCAAATTCTAATTTAAATATAATATAGATAGTATTGCATGTATTTTGCAGGGCAATACCTGTTTAAATATTAAATCATTAATTTATTTATATTATACTAATAATTCAGCCATTCTTAAATCTTTATTTAATATTAATAATTTCTTAATTGATTAATTAGTATTGCTATCTAAAATTCTAACTGGAAGTCTGGAACAGAATGCAGAAAGTGAAAACACACGCTTTTCCATTCTCTCTCTTCTCTTGAAAAACATTCACCAATTAACTCTTTCTTCTTTCTCACATAATCCGATCCAAAAAGCCCAAAGATTCGTCTTTTAAATCCCCGGATCCGATCCATTTATCCAAACCGACTACCAAAACTATAACTACCAAAACCCCATAATTTTTGCGACAGTCTCACAGTTTCCTCGGCTGAAAAATCGCCCAAATTCATCGCACAAAATGTTGGTGGAACTCCCGCGCTTAACCAATTCTCTCAGGTCACCATTCGATGCCGATCAAGCGTTTCTCAACCGTAAATCCTTCCTCCAAAACCTCAATCGCACTAGGTAAGTATACGTATAAGTGCAGAAGCTGGAACGGTTGTCATTTTCTAGAAGTGTTTCTGTAATTTGAATGATCATCGTTTGATAACCGATTGGCGTTGTGGGTTTCTGTTTGGTTCAATAGCAATGCAGCTGCGGTTGGAGAGTCTGAACTCGCGCGCAAGATCATTCATCAGTGGGATGAAGGTACTCTTGCTGAATTCTATGGCTGTGTGTGGATCGGTGTTCTTCTTATGCAAAGAGTTGCTAAATTTAGATGCATGATTTTTCTTTAGTTAGTTTTTTTGTTGTATAGTTGGGTGAAGAGAATCTTGGTGTTCATCTTCTATTATATTACTGTACTGTAGTTTGTTAGTTATGCACTATGAATATTGCTGTGCAGCTTCTTTTGAGGTGCGGCAATTGTACAAGCAATTTGTTGCGGCTGTGGTTGAGTTGATGGGAGGTGAAGTGGTATCGGAGGAGTTTCAGGAAGTGGCAATAAAAGTGTATAGGCTATTCAGTGGGACTTCCGAATCTGAAGACGATGAGAGGGACATAAAAATCTTGTCAAAAAAGTGATGCTTCCTTCTTATTCTTTTCTCTGGATAAATTAAGGAATTTAACTTTTGGTAGTGTTGAATGTGATAATATCTCTACGAGTGTAAAATATTGTGTTTAATTTTAAGCTTTGTGTTTTCATCCCTTTCATGGTTATGCAAATGATGATCCCGTGCTTGAGTATGCTGCTTGTTAATTTCTGTTATTTATTTTCTTGTAGAATGTAACTAGTTGCACTGACAGCACGGTCATGGTGTTGAGGTGACATGGTTATGATGCTTATCTTAGTTAAATTTAGGAGAGTCTAGATTTTGAAAACCATATGATCTTTGAAGAAGGAAAAGAGTGAAAAATTGCAATTCACTGTAGGAAGACAAAAAAGAAAGTGTTATAAAGAACACAACAGGAATTTTAAGGTTCAAGTTTGAGATTTTAACCCAATTTATCTGGGTGGTCCTTTTCAAGTTGTTATCCTTGTTTAACATTACACATGTCAAAATTCTTTTTTCACAATTTATTAAAAAACTCCAGGCTCTATAATAATGTTTCTCACATTAAATATGTAAAAATGGTATGTGATTCAGGTTTGAGCTGCAAAAAGTTGTTGGTCATACTGTTTTGGATGCAAACATACTGAAAGTTGCATCATTGGTGGAGAGGCTTTCTTCTTTACAGAATAAGGAACACAAATCTGACTATTTACCTGAACTGACGAGCCAAGGCAGTGAGGACGTAGAATTTGGAGCAGATCTTGCATTCCAACTTCCTGCTCGCTTTCTAGTGGAGATTTCATTGGATAGTGGAGAAGTTTTTCTGGAGGAAACTGGCACATCATCTAATAATCATCAGGGATGGCCCAATAATGATGTCTCTGCAAATTTTCATACTTCTATTGGTGCAGGTAGTTATGACCTAGAGTGGTTGAGAGATGCATGCGATAGAATTGTCAAGGCAAGTACTTCACAGCTTCCTCGGGATGAACTAGCAATGACCATTTGCAGGATTCTTGATTCAGAGAAACCTGGAGATGAGGTATACACAGATCATATTGATGACGCTTTATTCTGAACCTCTGGCCCATGACTTTGCTATTCTAACTTGCTTTCTGTATTCGTATTGAATGGCGATCTTATTGGAAGATTGCTGGTGATCTGCTGGATTTTGTTGGGGATAGCTCATTCGAAATTGTTCAGGACCTTATCATGGTAAGGATAGCAACGATTATCTACTTCCATTGCCATATTCCTCTTCTTACTAACTCATTTATTGAAAGAAGATGGAAATGTGAAAGTTGATATTTTTCAATGGTTGTATATGTGTGTACCTCAAAAACATTGGATTTGGTATTCATCTACAAAATATTTTCAACATAATGATTTTCATCCCATCAGTTATAACATAAACTAAGAAATTTTGTGCAAGATATAATTCATATACTTGAACCCGAGTAAACTGATGGTAACTTACACGCTGAATTTACTAATTTTTGGTGATTCGTTTGATCGATCTGTTAATATTGTTTTTTCTTCAACTCTCCTCCTGCATCTGGCAGCACAGAAAGGACCTTGTTGAAAGCATCCATCATGGACTTCTCGTCCTGAAATCTGATAGATCAGCTTCAAACACACAGATTAAGTATCCTAGTTATGCTACTCAGGTGATGACATTATTTTATTCATATTTCATCTTTCAGGGTAGTTGGACTGTGGAATTTAACATGTTAAGTTTTCTTTACGGTACATAGGTAACTGTTCAAACAGAGTCTGAGAAACAAATTGATAAACTTCGGCGTAAGGAGGAGAAAAAGAATAGGCGTGGAACAGATCATGGAACAGAGAACGACTTGTCTACTTTTTCATTTAGTTCCTTACTTCAAGCAAGTGAGAAGAAAAATATACTTGATGATCTTGTGGGGCATGGTGATGGGGCTCAGTCTGCTGCGACTGCCCTACCTCAAGGCACTATGAGGAAGCATTATAAGGGATATGAAGAAGTCATTGTTCCTCCTACACCAACTGCACCACTGAAACCTGGGGAGAGGCTGGTATATTTTATTTTAGAAAGATTCATAATATTCTAAGTAGTGTAGTGGGCTCTAGTTTCTCATTTTGTGTCAATTCACATTCGTGTTTCTATAGTACTTGTGGTTCTTTTCTTTTGATTGCTTTCTGCATTAACAAAGAGTTGATTTATTTAGTTTGTCAACTTCAACCTTTTTGTTGACATAAGATCGTTTATTGTGTAATGTTGTTGTTGCCTCTGGAAGTTCCATTTTTACCCCACACATAGTGAGTCTTAATGTGTTTATGGCAGATTGAAATCAAGGAGCTAGATGACATAGCACAAGCTGCTTTTCAAGGTTACAAGTCTTTGAACCGGATACAGAGCAGAATATTCCAAACGACTTACTACAGCAACACAAATATACTGGTGGAGAATTACTTTATTATGCAATTTTATATGGTTTCCCTCGAGAAAAGAGCTTAGCAATATAGGAAATAGTAATTATTTTCTTGCAGGTCTGTGCGCCAACTGGGGCTGGAAAAACCAACATAGCTATGATTTCTATTCTACATGAGGTGTGAATAATGCCCCTTTCTTGTATGATGTACTTGTCTGAAACAGAAACTTCCAATGCCATTCTTTACAACGTTTGTAAATAATCAAAAGTATGTGGAAATGCACATTATTTGCACTGTAAAAGGTTGCTATGAGATTGGGAAATAATTAGCAAAAATCATATTCGAAAAAGATGCAGTGGATCGATGAAATTCCAATTAGTCCATGAGAGAGTGCAAGATACCAGTTGCAAAATATAGTCTATATAGATGAGCACACCTTCTATAAGATGGGTAATAATCATTATGTAGCTCCGAGAATTGAGGGATTGAAAGCTCCGGATAGTCCCATGGTTTTGTATTTCGATCTGTTGTATTTCTGAGCTCTTCATACAAAATCAGATAGGACGTTTAATGGCTTTGCACTTTAATCTTTTAGTCATGGAAGTTCCACGACAAGCTCTGCTTATTCTGTTTGATCTTTGCTTAAATATTTTGCTACATACAGGCATACTTAATTGGCTTATCTGAATATTTTCTACCAGATTGGACAACACTTTAAAGATGGTTATTTGCATAAAGATGAATTCAAAATAGTTTATGTTGCTCCTATGAAGGTAATTTCCTTTTTTTCATGTGACTACAAATATCATATAACAAATATTTGTCAAACAACTGTGGTTATCTTGTAGTGAGTTCTAATGTATAGTCAATATTTTCTAGGCATTAGCTGCGGAGGTCACATCAACCTTCAGCCATCGGTTGGCCCCGTTAAATATAACCGTGAGAGAACTCACTGGTGATATGCAACTCTCAAAAAACGAGCTTGAAGAGACGCAGGTTATGCATTATTCATGTATCATGGGTTGAATTTAATTGTTTGTAGCATTGGATAACTAAAGAAATAACTTAAATTTACTTGAATAATTAGACAGCTCTGTTATAACTTGTTTTTTCTTTATCTTATATTTCAGATGATTGTAACTACTCCTGAAAAGTGGGATGTCATTACTCGTAAAAGCAGTGATATGTCACTCTCCATGCTAGTGAAGCTTCTAATCATTGATGAAGTACATTTGTTAAATGATGACAGAGGTCCTGTTATTGAAGCATTAGTAGCTCGCACTCTCCGTCAGGTATGGTGTGATGTATTAGTTAGATGATGTTACTGTTAAGTTGTTTGCAGATTATGTATGCTGTACTTCCATCCTTCTGTGAAAGCCTGGTTCTTTTTTGAGTGTGCTTAGGAAACACCAGAGTTGCATTTCTTCAACATAGATAGTGCTTGTTTTAAGCTTCAATTGTAAATATAATATAAAGTATTTTCTCCTCGTTTTGCTCTGCTTTTTTTATCTAAAATAAGTAAGTCTATGATTTGCACAACTTGTTCTCATAGTGTCTCTTATAGTTTTCCCATCTCATGTATTAAGAGTTGCCTGAAGATTGTGTGAGAAATTCATTTTAACTTACAATGAGATATATTCAGTCTCTATTGTTAAAGACAACGGGGAGTTTAAAATTGGGTATTTTGTATAGAAAGTTATGCTGTATAGTTGTTTACAAGTTTCACTTGCTATATTTCAAAATTTCTGGAAATCAGGTTGAAGGACTGCATCTTATTGATGTCACTGAAATTTTTGAAGGAAGTTGTTTCATAAGCTAAACTTGGTGTGTAGACATTATTTAGGCAATTTATTTAGAGAGAGACACATTGCCCCATTGGATATGTCTTGTAAAGAAATTTGGTTAGATAAATCTATTTTGTGTTTCTACAGGTTGAATCTACACAAAGTATGATACGCATTGTTGGCCTTTCTGCCACTCTACCAAATTATCTTGAGGTAGCGTGCTTGATTTGATCCTATAATTTTTAAAAGAGAGTAAAATACAATTTTGATTTGCATATATCGATAAAGTATGTCCTTCCTGATAATCTGCAAATGCCAAAACTTATGCAAAACTAGGTTGCACAATTTCTGAGGGTAAATCCAGAAACTGGTCTATTCTTCTTTGACTCGAGCTATAGGCCAGTACCACTTCAGCAGCACTACATTGGGATTTCTGAACACAACTTTGCAGCTCGTAATGAATTGATGAATGAGATATGCTTCAACAAGGTTCATTCAGTACATAGGTTCTATGCAGTGCAACTCTTTTGGCAATTTTAACCATTTTGTTGTACTAATGAACTTTTTCCTGCAGGTGGTTGACTCACTAAGGCGGGGACATCAGGTTATGGTTTTTGTTCATTCGCGTAAAGACACAGGAAAAACTGCTGAAAAGCTGGTAATATGTAACATTATTTATCATAATTTGTGAACATTTTCCTGGCTTATTGGATGATCAATTTGGAAATCATTTTATTTCACTTGATTTCAAGAAAATCTAGGAGGAATGCTAATTTCAAACTTATATTGAAATATCATGCGAGGATCGTCACGCCTTAAGGAAAATGAGAAAGATAAAAAGGTTTGCTAATTTTATGATTTTGATAGAGAATGGTGCATTAAGATAGTTTGCTTCTTTTAATTAACTTTAGCTCATGACAAATGATTGTATGCATCTGAAATCACTCGTTTGGATGCACGTGACTAACTATATTTCCTAATTTGATAAAAAAAAAAAATTGATACTAGTTTGAAAACTAATATCCTGACTTGCTAAACAGTAACTTAATTATATAGCCGACCATAAATCATGATATGTGCTGTTAATATTCCATTCAGCATTTTTTCTAAGAAACAAGATGTTTTGTGTACATAATTGATAAAGAAGTAGTTCTTTATTATTTTCCTTCAAAAAGAGTTGTATGAAGATCGATATCTGTAGCAAAAGGGTAGGAGTAATATGTCATAGCTTACTCTAAGGTGTTTGAATCTTATTTCGGGAATTTAAATAGAGTAAACTAGTATTCAAGATTGAGCTCGACACTAATTGCCGTCGTCAGCATGTGGACAAGCTCGTTAAAATAAGTTGGTGTCCCAGATCGATGATAAGCTTTACTTTATATTTATCTTATATTTTTATAATTTAGTTATTGATAAGTATATTATTAATCTAATTAAACTCGATTGTTATAATGAAATAATGAATTTAGGAAAACTTTCTTGTTTTCTTAGAATTGAAATTTATTTTGCAAAGGAAATAATGAATCTTTAAATTTAAATATAAAATTTAAGATGCTTGTTTAGGTTTGATAAGGCTCAAATATGCTTGTGATTCCTTAATGTGTTCAATGAATTAGGGTCAAGTACACCCCTATATATAATATTACAGTGCAAAGTGGACCTTACTTGTTAAAAGTATAAATCAAAGATTATTCTCCTTTTTTATAATAAAGAAAACTTATTGGGTTAGTATGACATAGGTATGAGAAACACATGAAGGCGAAATTAATCTAACTACAACTTCCAACTCCAATCTCTAGCAGTATCTAACACAAAAATGGCCTTAAAATCTTTGTGATTTGAGGCCCACCAAGCTACTTTCAACTTTACTCTATCCCGCACCTTCACTGAATATTCTTCTTTATCCTTGGGCGTTCCTTTATTTCTTTCTAGCCACTGTGACCAACATAGAGTTGGAATACTGATCCCTCATGACACTTGGCCGTTTTATGAACTGCCAAGATTTGATAAATATAAACCATTCACCATATGGTCCATGTGGCTAGCACTTACGCGGTGCTTAAGTCTGATTTCCGCATAAGCACTACCACTTTGGGGATAAAATATGTGACGGAAGATGATGCCATATTTTTACTTGGGCATATGCAACGTAGATATGAGAATATCGATTCTGTATTTTATGTTTAGTGCTTTTAAACAGATTGCTTATTAATTCGTTACTTCATTTCATGGCATGATAAGTGTTAATTTCATCTGCTTTTGTGACCTTATTGTATGATGTAATATGCAGATAGATATGGCCAAATTACATGAGGACTTCGACCTTTTCACAAATGCTTCACATCCTCAGCAGGGACTTATAAAGGCAGGGTGCTTCTGTTGATAATTTTGATATGATGTCAATGCAATTTAGAGTTTGTATACGTGTCATATTTATCCTTTCAATTAACTTTTGCAACTCAGAAAGAAGTATTGAAGTCCAGAAATAAGCAGTTGGTCCAATTTTTTGAATATGCTGTCGGCATCCATCATGCTGGGATGCTACGCGCTGACAGAGGTCTGACTGAGCGTCTTTTCTCCGAGGGACTATTAAGGGTATCTCTGCTCAAATTTATCTCGATGCAATTTTTTCTTATCATTTAATCTTTCTCTAATATACATTTTTCGTGCTAGGTCCTCGTTTGCACAGCAACTTTGGCGTGGGGAGTAAATCTGCCTGCTCATACTGTGGTGATTAAGGTTGTTCTACTTTAATAATACCTTCATATAAGTGTGCTGTGATGTAGTATGTCTTGGTTATTTAGAGGAAAGCAATCAGGGATATGATATCCACGAGATTTAATACATTTTATTTTCACGTTTTCCTTTCTTGTAATGTCATCTCTGTCCAGTTTCTCCTGGCACTTGTCTTTCTAAACCTGCTTCTAGAAGAACTGTTTTCTTTTGTCCTTTTAAAGATAACTCTGCTTTCTTAGCTTGATCTGATTGGCTGGATAAGTTCTCAATGAAAGAAGCATAAAAGAGAGACATGTATTTGAGAAAATATATTCTGTGTATTAACAAGAAGAGAGGCTTCATGTATATAGGGAGTAATAACTAGGTTACATTTAATTCTAAATAAGTTGATATACAAGGAAACCTAAATGTACATAAACTCTATAGTACCGAACATCTTTCTCCCCCTAACTCTCTTCCTGCTCTTCTCAATAAAGGACTTTTCTAGCTTTCTATTCACTTATCTTGAGGCGTTCTTCCTTTCGCTTCCATTGATAATGGAAGCGCAATATAAGTTAAATTTCTCTGCAGCGCCCTTTCCTTGTGGAATTGTACCATTTTTCTGCAGGTGGTGAATGAGTTCTGCTATTTCCTTTCATTATTTTGGATTTTCTCTTGACTTGGTTTTGATATGACTTGTGAAATTAAAGGTCTGAAAATTTAATTATTACTCTGAACTGAAATTATATTTCAAATTAATGTAGCACATACTATTTATTAATTCTTTTTCTAGTGCATTTTTTGTTTTTGCTCTTTATATGAAAAGCAGAATCTGAAATATAATAAGGCCTGGGGGAAGTTTCTGCAGTGTGCGAAACTCAGCCATTCGTAGTTGTCATGTTTCACTTTTTGCTTAGTTTAGATAAGCAGTTATGCTGCCTGTGAGATATTCTAATCGTGGTTCAATTTTTCCTTTGGCTATATTCGACTTGATAGGAAAACTCTTTATCATCTATCTACCTTTGAATCTCAGCAGAGGAGTGAGTTTATAAATAGCCTTGTAAATCGTAATGCTGTTTATGATTGCTATGGCAGGGAACTCAAATTTATGACCCAAAAGCCGGTGGGTGGCGAGATCTTGGCATGCTTGATGTTATGCAGGTAAGTCAACAGAGCTTCTCTTTTAAATGTAATGTAATTTTCCCATTATAGGTGTTTCTGAGTTTACAATTCCTTTTTTAGATATTTGGGCGTGCTGGAAGACCTCAGTTTGATAAAAGTGGTGAAGGCATTATAATCACAAGTCATGAAAAATTAGCTTACTATTTGCGGCTTTTGACGAGTCAACTTCCCATTGAGAGCCAGGTATACTTGGTTGTCTCTTGTTTCCACTGATAGATTTGACTGTTTGCATTAGTGAATCCTGTCCTTGGAATGTTAAGCTTGTAAAGCTGCAAATCACTGATTTATGTTTATGAGCACTTTCACTCAATCCATTTAGATGAGAGCAAAGTTCACATGAGGTTCAGCTATTCATCCTTTTCCGTTACTTTTCTTCTGTTCTAAACCTCTAATAGTTAGAAAGCATTTTTCTTATTCTTTTGAAATATTGAAGCATCTTTAAATTCAGTGAAAGTGAGACACACATCATCATTGTCTTTGCGGGCTTTCTCATTGACCATGATTTGTGAAAATCATGGCAAGTGGCCATCAGGAACCTTACAAATGCCTAAAATTGGCTATGGTAGAATTATTTATGTTTGATTACTGAATTCATGCTTAGTCCTTTGAATTGTAATTGGCAGTTCATCACATCTTTGAAAGATAATCTGAATGCTGAGGTGGCATTGGGCACTGTGACAAATGTTAAGGAAGCCTGTGCTTGGCTGGGGTACACATATCTTTTCATAAGGATGAAAATGAATCCTCTGGCATATGGTATTGGATGGGATGAGGTATGTTCCTGACTTCTTTGGTTTTAGTTAGTATGAGAACATACCTGTGTGTGGTCTGCATGATTCTCGCTATCTAAAATTTTCATTAATCTTTGATTCTAATTTCTAGTCTTTTTTTTCCTGGAGCCCCTCCCTCCTGCTGGTAAAAAACAGCAAAACATACAAAACAAAAGAAGAAGAAAACTACTGAAAAGTGAAAGTGCTTGTTTTCCTTTACAATTATTTGGTGTAAAATAGTGTAAAACGTTGCTCCCCCCATTTTCTTCTCCTCCGCTCTGTCGAGTATACCTGCCACAGTTCTTGCCTTCTCAAAGATTTTGGCCGGAGTTTCACAATTGTAATGTTATGAAGTTTCATACTTTCAGTCATATCTTGCTTTGTCAATAACCTTCTCATTGAACAACAAGAGTAGGGCTTGGTGCACATTGGGGAATTGGAATTAGAAATATAATATAATGATAGTAAAGGGGAATGCCATTCATTCATTGCCCCCAATATTGAGGAACATGGTTCATTCCTAAGAGGTGGGATATGAGATCACTATTCATATAATCGTTCCTTATATCAAACCACCATTTTGTAGCACATGCATGAGCAATCATTAAATCTGCTGCCCTTTTCCATGTGTTGCTTTATAGGACAATTCTAATAGCATTTCTTGGCTTCCACTCTTTCTGCATGATCTAATGACACCAAAGATAAAATTCTGGTTGAGTTTGAACTCCAGATTACTGATTTCAAGATCTTATATGTAGGCAGGCAGTTCCCAGTAAACTCATCTAAAAACAAAAAAGTCTAAGAAAATTTAGTCTTATGTATGCTAGCATTATGTGTTTTGCTTCTGCGAGCAGCTATTCCAGTTCAGATCTAAATCAATGTTTTACGAATTGAATGCATTTAAGACGTCCATCAATATACACTCTGGTTTGTATTAAATACAAAGAAGACTGATTTGTGGAGGCAAAAACTTGGAGGCGTCTTGATCATTAGATATTTAGGAGGTGAGCATGAGGGCTGGAGCAGAGATGAACTCCAGGAAGACGGGGCAGGAGTATAGAAACATATATTGTACTGAGCTTGGTCGCATGACTAGCCACTTTTACATTCATTTGGATGAGGCTTTTGCTTTACCTCTTCACCTTTAGATTTCTCTTGCTTGTGGTATTGATGTAGATAGCTTTTGTCCACTGGTTTCCCTCTCTCCTTCCCTTCCTCTACAAATATATTTATTTACTTGGCTAAATTAAATGTTGAAACCTAACAGGTGATTGCAGATCCATCACTGAGCCTGAAACAAAGAGCTCTGGTATCGGATGCAGCACGAGCTCTCGACAAGGCAAAAATGATGCGCTTTGATGAGAAAAGTGGGAACTTCTATTGTACTGAGCTCGGTCGCATAGCTAGCCACTTTTACATTCATTATTCTAGTGTCGAAACTTATAATGAATTGTTGAGACGCCACATGAATGATAGCGAGGTAAGCTATCTTAATATTTAGCCATTTCTACTTTTGTTCTATGGCCAAGAAGTTATTTAACTATTTTTATGTGCACCTGCCTTTGTCCCTTCATCTGAACGTAAAGTTTCTGTATTTTCATGTGCCCGAACATTTTGTGTTTCTACTTTCTTGCTTTTCCTTACTACTTGCAAAATTCATTTTTGTCTTCGGCAAGCGTTTCAGTTCTTACTTCTTGTAGGTGATTGACATGGTTGCACATTCTTCTGAATTTGAAAATATTGTTGTTCGAGAGGAGGAACAAAATGAGCTGGAAACATTGGCTCGCTCATGTCCTTTGGAAATCAAGGGTGGTCCTTCAAATAAACATGGAAAAGTGTCTATTCTTATTCAGGTCAGTGGGTGTCTAACTGCTTTGAGGTTCTATCAATTTATACCATAGAACACCCTTGTCTCATGATTACAAAATATCATGCAGTTGTACATATCCAGGGGCGCAATTGATTCTTTTTCACTAGTTTCTGATGCATCTTACATAAGTTCAAGTTTAGCTCGTATTATGCGAGCTTTATTTGAGATTTGTTTGCGGAGAGGATGGAGCGAAATGACTTCCTTCATGCTGGAGTACTGCAAGGCTGTGGATCGTCAGATTTGGCCCCACCAACATCCGCTCAGACAATTTGATAGAGATATTTCTGCAGAAGTAAACATACATGTTATTTTACTGGTTTGTGTAATTAAGTTGAATTTTTCTAATTGTTTTCTGCTTCAGATATTGAGAAAGCTTGAAGAAAGAGGGGTGGACTTGGATCGCCTATACGAGATGCAGGAGAAAGACATTGGAGCTTTAATTCGCTATGCACCCGGAGGAAAGGTATTGCTTATTATGATTGTTGGTATTTTAAAACTTGATTTTCTTCTATATGATCTATTAAGTGTGGAACATTCTTTGACTTGCTATTTCCTTTTCATTGAAGCTGGTGAAGCAATACCTGGGATATTTCCCAATGGTCCAGTTATTTGCTACAGTAAGTCCAATAACAAGGACAGTCCTAAAGGTAAATGGCAAGTTGGCGATGCTTTGTATTGTTGAAGCTAATAAATTGTTATGAGCCAGTAAGCATTTTACTAAGCAATAATATATGTCCTTATTAGGTTGATTTGACTATTACACCTGAGTTCATCTGGAAGGATCGTTTTCATGGTACTGCACAGCGGTGGTGGATTTTAGTTGAGGTGCTTCTTTGCTATTGTTTTCTAAGAAAATTAAGATGTCTAATGGTTTCTCATTCTCCGATTTTACTTGATGGGAAATGGTCATGAGCATGCAATCCATGGCTTGTGGAAGTTAGTTCGCAAAAAAGCATAATGAAGGGCATCAAGTCTCTTGATTGAATCTGTTTACTAAACCTGATAGCTGACAGGTGCAAGTCCTAGGCAGGGGAGAAGTTGCCACAGTTTTATAAATTCAATATTCAGGACCATAAACTATATTTTGCCTTTATCAGTCATCGTTTTTTTTCTTTTTTTTCTTCTTCTGTAATTAAGTACATAGAAGATATCACTCTGTATACTCAAAATTTAAGCCATGGATCCAAGATTGTGTAAGAAGTTACTGTTATGACAAATTCTTGTAGAGTTTCTGGACTTCCTATGGACTATGAGATGCTATATACACATGTGATATGGAATAGTATGCTCATACCTGGGAATCTGGAAATTTGAGTTCTAGCCCATCCCTTTATTAAAAAACACATTCATCAGGGTTTGAACTTATACCATTAAGTGCTCCTTCACCTCAGAGAACATGTTGAGCCAGTGTTGATGGTTTTACTGCTGAAATCCTTACATCAGTTGATCATTGAAGTGACGACAGTGTGACTGAATAAAAACTCACATTTTAATCTTTAAAATGTGAATCACCTAATTTTGAATATAACATATTTCAAATTGACTCAACCAAGATGAAAGTCTTTGAATTTTCTCGAAGTAATTTTCCTTTAAGCTGATGTCATCAATTATCATTGGAATGTATTACTCATTAGAATGTCTTGAGCCTGTCTTTTAAAACTTCTCGGTGTGCTCTTTGAGGCTGAACCAATGTCTGATCATTTTGCTTTGTAGGATTCAGAGAATGACCATATATACCACTCAGAGCTGTTTACATTAACCAAGAAAATGGCTAAAGGGGAAGCTCAGAAGCTCTCCTTCACTGTTCCAATATTTGAGCCACATCCTCCCCAGTACTTCATCCGTGCAATTTCAGATTCATGGTTGCATTCAGAGTCTTTCTACACTATATCCTTCCAGAACCTCATGCTTCCAGAGGTTGTTTTGCGGATTCTCTAATAATTTTGTTTTGAACAGTATAAACGGGTTTTAACCGTCAAGCTTTCTTATGTTCCTTCAGGCTCATACAAGTCATACAGAACTCCTTGACCTGAAACCACTTCCCGTGACTGCACTAGCCAATGGAACTTATGAAGCACTGTACAGATTTACACATTTTAACCCCATACAGACGCAGGTTTGGATGCAACTTGCAAGTATTTCTTTGCTTTACCTGTTTTAGACTACTGTTCCTTTTGTTTCTTGTACTGTTCTCGGTCAGTCCGTCTAGCATGAACTTTTGAGTTTTTCTTCTGACATGATTTATTGGTAACCATGACAGGCTTTTCATGTGCTATATCACACAGACCAAAATGTTCTTCTCGGAGCTCCGACGGGAAGTGGTAAAACTATATCAGCTGAGCTTGCCATGCTCCATCTGTTTAATACTCAGCCTGATATGAAGGTATTTCTCTCAATCGTTAGTTATCATCTGTTAACTATGAGGCTTAGAAGTTTGAGGCATCTTTGCTCATGCAGATAGTACCGCTAGGCTGTTAGAAGCATGCTATCTGGAAAGACGTCACTTGAATGCCTATTAAACAAATGAACATATGTTCGTACTTCTTAGACTAAGCTTATTGTTTATTAGGCTTGCAACTTGCCACGATGTGCCACATATAAGATATGTCTCTTTTTAGGTTTATCAGATTTGATTAGTTAATGTGATCAGGAATTGGTCCATAGAGGTTGCTTTTATATAAAACCCTTTCCAGTTGATCAAGCATGACTTAGTCTTGACAGCATAAATCACAGATTATATATGAGGTCCTTAAAGACAGTGATTCAAATGAATTATATCATAGAAGAGTCAAGAAATGAGCTCAAGTTAATGTTATCTCTCCGACAGTGATTCGAATGGATTATAACATATAAAAGTTGAAAATCAATAGGGGATGTGAAACCATGGGTTTTCAGATTTAAAATCTTTATCAGCCTAATTAGCGACAAAGCCCGAACCTCCACTTGCCTTATTGGGTGTGTGTTACGACCCAGCCAATTCATACGGTGTCATCCTAGAATTTAAGTCAGCAATAGATGCATAAGGTGCTAGAAAATGTTTTTGGATTAAGGAGTCAGCCTTAAATGAGCTGAACGTGATACAATGTCGTTGGAAGAAAAAGCCAATGACTAAGTTTAGCACAAAGATGTGTCTAGAAGGGAAGGAATCCTTGGCTGACTCTGAGACTCAGTCTTCTGACTTGGATTGGCATACTGGGATCAATTCCACCCTATCCTCTTGAAGCACACTGCTCCCTTTACGTAGTTGGAAGTCAAGACATGGTCTTATTTCTAGTCTCATTATAGCTGCACCATAATATAAATGCAACTTAATAAAATGCAAAAAGGAAGATCAGATGTTGGTACCATACTCTGCATATTTGATTGCATAAAGTACAATTGGCAACATACCAACTATACAGTCTGGGGTTTTCTCCTGTCACCCAACAATCTCTCTGTATAGAAAGTTTAATTTTCTCCCTGCTGTCATTGTTACAGAATATATTAGTATCTAGGTTTTCCTTATCAATCTATTCTTATTTTAGGACTAGATTTAACCTAGTAGTGAGACCCTAACTTTCTACGCCCTATATATATTGGATACTCTCTTGCTCAATATACACAATACAATTACTACATTTCTCCTACATGTCTCTATTACTATTTGACAGTCCCTTATTTGAGGTATTAACTAACCATTACCAACTAGTAATTACTAGTAGATAATTACTTTTGAAAAACTAGCTGGCTAAAGTATTTCAAAACTGCTTAATGGCTCTCTAGGATTGAGAGGTGATAAAATACACTGCGGTCTTTTTGATGTAGTAGGCCGTGTCATCTGCTATCCTTGTGTGGAGAACCTTAACAGTGATGTTCCTTGCGGTATTATCTTCTGTGCTGATCAATATGTTTGCCAAACCTCAAAACTAGCATGGTATTTCGAAAAGAGGCTAATGTGAAACTAGCATTATATAAACATTCATAGGAAATAATAACACTCAATCCTCAAATATTGAAATACTAGCACTTTTGGGTTTAAAAAGTCCTCATTTAGCTAAGTGTTATTACGTGGTCGTATAAAACGGTTACACGATTTAAATTATTAAACCGTGTAACTTGTAAATCGTGTAACGGTCGCGAATCCAAAGATGGAGGAAAACGATAGAGAAGAAGAGGGAGAGCGGCGGCGCGGAAGTGGTGGCTTTGATGTGTGGCGGCGCGAGGGAGGGCATCTTTCCTTTTCCATGTGGGGGCAGAGCGGCGCACCGGATCTGAACATCGGCGAGAAGAGAGCAACGGCGCAAGTCGGCGGGCAGATGCAGCAGCACTGCACACGAGGGTGAGGGGCGAAGCAGGCAGCGACACACGGCAATGAGAGGGGGTGGCGCAGCAGCACCAGCTTGTTTGAAACAATTGTCCTAGTTTTGTGGATTTCCTCTTTCGAAAATCTATAAACTTAATACTTTTAGGATTCAAACAATTGTCCTATAATAAAGATGCTATGTTTAATTAGTACTCACAAGCACACACACAGAGTCAGTTGCCTTTGGTCATTTGTGAAACAATACCAAAGCCTTGTCCAGCGTGTTGTTATGTTTGTGTCATTCTCCAACAGTTCAGATCTTTGTTTTAATCTTGTTGATGATTAAGCTGTTACATTAATGCAGGTTATTTATATAGCACCTTTAAAGGCTCTTGTTCGAGAAAGGATGAATGATTGGAGAAAGCGTCTTGTCTCCCAGCTTGGGAAACATATGGTGCTGCTTTTTTCTCTTGTACACTCAATGATGCTAAGCAGAACTAGTCTAACATGACTTTGTTTTTAGGTGGAGTTGACAGGGGAGTATACTCCAGATTTGACAGCTCTGTTATCAGCTGACATTATAATTTCTACTCCAGAAAAATGGGATGGTATCAGTCGGAATTGGCATTCTCGATCCTATGTTAAGAAGGTAACAATATTTTGAGCAGCACTATAGTTGGCAAGAAATGTTTCTTTTTGCTATTCATCTGCTTCTCCTATTTCCTTCTTAGTTCTGGATTTACATTTTGGATTTACATTAGATTATTGAGTGAAGGGTTTGTTTCTGAACATATCTAGGTTGGGCTAATGATATTGGACGAGATTCATTTACTTGGTGCTGATCGCGGGCCCATATTGGAGGTATGCACTATGATTTACTTGATATCGTAGATTCCTGTAAGTACTGAAGTTTGATGCTTACAAGATATTTGCAAAATAATCTAGCCGAACAATAAAGAAGACAATTAACTTGAAAGTTCACTTACAATCTAAGATACTAGGCATTCGAGCGGAGTTAATATACAAATTCTGTTTGCACATTCTGCAAATCCTGTTTGACTTGATGCTGGCTTTACATTGCAGAGCAAAGTTATGGGGATTATGCTGATCTGTGTGAAACAATTTTTATTATAAATAACTAATCATCAGATATGTCTTCTCTAATACTCCAATCACCCCACACTCAAAAGCAAAGCTGAAGCACAAGCTAGGTGCAGCTTTATAGTACTATTTTCAATTAATAAGACAAATATTTTACACATTGTGCTTGGTTTCGTCTCGTCTCTTCCTGGGTGGAGTTTTGATAAGAACATAGAGTACGAATAAAGCAAAAACTGTTTATACTCTAAATTGCAATTATTTTATAAATCTTGAGGAGAGGCATTTCTTTTACGTGAGTTTTGCAAACTTTATGTTTGATTTTGGTTCCTCTGGACTTTCATATAGTATCCCTCGGAGTTTATGATTTGCGATGAAAATATCTGTCTATAAGTTCAAGGACTTTCTTTTTCCGCATGATCTATATTTCATGTTGGCAAAGTTTCTGTTACTCAAGTATTTGCTGGAATCTATGACCTGTAATAATTCATAGATCTTTTATTTTAATATGAAAACAAGAATTTGTTGGATTCTATGTCTAGCACTTAATAGTTAATAGACCTTTTATTTTAATAGGTAATTGTATCTCGAATGAGATATATATCATCACAGACGGAGCGGCCAGTTCGATTTGTTGGTCTTTCAACAGCTTTAGCAAATGCACAGTAAGTTCTTACTTTTGTGCATATTTTAGCATGTTCTGTATGTTCTTCCACTGCTGTACAATGCAAATGCACGACGCTGTTACAAGAATTGAGATTTCAACTAGAACAATAATAATTATGTGAAATTTGACGCCTGATTCACACTTTTGCACTTGCAACTTTCAGAACAACCAGTTACAGTGACAAATAAAATAAAATGATAGATTAAAGCAATAGTAGTCACTAGTCTGGATACCATTCTTATTAAATAACATGGAGGTTTAGTTACACTAGTTGAAAATCTACCATCTCATATAAAATCTCTCTTTTATGGTTCATCCTATGAATTCGATATGGGTCGAGTGCATCTGCACTTGAGGAGGTCGTGTGCGTAGAAAGCCTGTGGAGGAGTCTTGACATTGCTTAATACTGGCCTAATCTAGTTACTTTACAGCCTTGTTTGCCTTCAATATCTTTTTTACTCTTTCAACTATATTGCTAAGGATTAGATGGAGTGCCTGTATTGTTAATGCTTCCAGATGGAACCATATAGTTGATCGGAATTTTTGGGTGAAAGGTTGTTGGGTTATGATTTTGATATCTAGTATAAGTCTGTTGCGAAGGATCAAGTTTCTAATGCTTAGTCATGTTGCCATGTAGAGGCTGATATTGTTGTGATTACAATCCTCACATGGTTGGGTTGGGGCACACTTTGGGGGAAGGTGTGGCAGGATGCTAAATCAGACTACAATAGTCTTTGGATTGTAGGGAATGTTTCACATAGGCCGTATGCACTCATCGATGGGTGGATTTCCCTACCAAATGCTCATCCCCTTTTCATCTCCTCAAAGGAGAACAAGCTGGAGCTTTCAGTACCCATCTCTCCTAGCGGCGATGTCCATTGGAATGCTAATTCAGAATGAAATGCTTAGTCTTCTATAGGAAAAAGTGAGGTGCTTGTGCACTCGCTGGTCTGTTACAGCCTCTTCCACTTCCCACTCGCATTTGGGAGGATGTCAGTATGGATTTTATTGGATTGGCACAATTGCGAAACTTTGATTGTATTTTGGTTGTAGTTGAATAATTATCCAAATAAGCCCACTTTTTCGAGCTTAGACACCTATTTATGATCCGAACAATGCTTCAGTGTTCGAGAGGGAGATTGGTTGTCTACATAGAAATCTGAGCTTTATCATCTTGGTCCAAGATGATCCAAGATTCTTGGATCTTCTTGAGGATGAGCTCGGCATACCACTGAGATTGATTGCTACACCAAGGTGGTGAACCATTTTCGTAGTCCGATCTATGTTGTTTTGCTAATAGTGGCCTAGGTTGTACTCGTCTGAATTTTGTTATAACATTCATTTTCATTCGATGCGGGGCAGACTCACAAGGATGCATTTAGAATGGCCCCAACAACACAGGGCTAAGGCTACTGACAAACATAGACATGATGTTTAATTTGCGGTCGGGGATAAGGTATTCCTTAAGTACCGACCCATAGCTATGCATATTTGTTGTCTCGCTCAAATGTGAAGTTGGCCTCTAGATGTTCTAGTGGCGTATAAGCTGAGAATAGATTACCTGAGCTGCCACCATATTCCATGCTTCCCAAGTGAAGTTCGTTCTTGTTGATCATATAATGGTTCCCTGTTGTCATGAGATTTCGTGTAGGGTGGCTTTCTATTTATGCCAGAATGGGTGCAAGACCACAAGTTGTGGCACGAAGGAGACTTCACATGGAGAAGTCCACGGAGGGAGTCTGACATTTCTTGATACTGACCCAATCTAGTTATTATTATTACTTCCAATTAACCTACTATATTTTGCTGAAGTCTAGTTAGGCCTCATGATGGGATCAACCTTAGGTAAAATTAGTATCATTTAGCTAAGGCTAGGGACATGTTGCATTGTTTAGTGCAGAATGAGCCTTGTTTCAAGATAAAAGTGTTGCTTCAGCCTTATTCTGAAAGAATAGTGGTGCTTTACATTTTTCAGAGGTAAAATGAAATTTCTTTCTCAATCTGTTAGAGTAAAGGGATACGAGGACAAGGATTGAACAAGAATAACATAATATATAAATAACTATTCCAACAGAAGATGAACTCTCCTGCGATTCCAACAGAAGGAAGACCTTCTGCGACCAAGCGCAATGCGCCGCTGCTCTGCAGAAAATAATAACGTCCAAGACGAGTAGGACTCTAGCTTAATTAAATAATAAACCTAACTATAATATAAATTAAATAACCTAATAACAATTAAAGATAAACACATAAACAACGCTAGCGCATCTCTCTCATTCTCTGGCGCTGATAAAATCCTTCTCTAACACAATCAGGAGACAAACTGTACATATAAGCATCTGGAAAGGGAAGATAACTGTAAACTTCTCAAGATAATTATTTAAACCTATAAATATTCGGATCAGACCACATAGAGATGACGTAAGTTGCACACTTTGAATGTGAACCGTTCCAAATTAGTTTGGTCTCTCTATTTTGAGTACCTTTTTCTAGTGTCAGCCTTTTAAACCCATAAAATCTGTGAAACTGAGCACAAAATCTATTTTGAATGTCTGTTTTTCTACTCACTTCTTATTCTATGAGTTCATTCCCAGTTATAAAATTATTTATGAATTGTTATGTCTATATCCATATTTGGACAAGTAGTCCTAGCTTTGAAAATGACCACCTCCTATGGCATGTCTACATCTCTTCATATATCTGATTAGGTCATTTGAATTAACTGAAGGCGTAGACCATTATTGGTCTCCTTCTGTTATCACTTTGGAAAAGTGTGTTTGCATCTTTCCTTTCTTTTCGTTCTTTATTTGCTTTTCTCATTGTTGGATAATGAGTGTTTCTTTTGCTGTAAAATTTAGTGATTTGGCTGATTGGCTGGGTGTTGAAGAAATTGGTTTGTTCAACTTCAAGCCTAGTGTTAGGCCAGTCCCTCTTGAAGTTCATATCCAGGCAAGTTCATTACCCCAAATTGTTGTCATCATATAACTGCAAGAAACTTGCATATAGTAAGATGCTGCTTTTTAGTAGTAAAAAGTAGTCTGCTATCACAGCTGTTGTGTTGGTGTTTTCTTAAACATACAAAAAGTGGAATCGGATGAATTTGGCTACATTTCACATCAAAATCATTGTTCTTTCATTTCAGTTTCACTAACGGATAAGTAATAAGTCTCATGAACTTAACCTCTAATCCCTGCTCTGGCAGAAGTCTCGTGGATGTAATCTTCAATATTGTGACCTAAGAAAAACTGAACATTGAAAGGGACAATTAACAATTATTTCAGAACAATAATTGAAATTGATAAAGGAAGTTTGGATCTTCAATCTTGATTGGATTCGACAATTAGTTCTGCTATTTTAATGTCTTAAGTAATGCCCTCTGGTTTGAATTGTAACAGCATATTTTTTTTATAGCAGCAGATTATTTAAATTTCTATGTTTCTGCAGATATGGTGATGGTCCTGATGGAACATCATGATGACAGTAAATATTTAAATTTCAAAGTTCTTGGGCAGATATGATGACAGTAAATATTGACATAATAGCTGACAATGTATTAATGTGATATGGAATTTACAGCTGGCTTCATCTTCAGTTCACACAATTAAATAGCTATTTCCTATAATTGTTTTAGCAGGTCCTGATTTTGGCTTATTTTATCCATGCCATTTTCCTATATCTTCTTAACTTTTGTTACAAAGTGTATAATCCTCTTCTGATGGATAAAGTTACAATTGTAATTAGTTTGAATTGTTTTCTCATCAGGGATATCCTGGAAAGTATTACTGCCCAAGAATGAATAGCATGAATAAACCAGCATATGCAGCAATATGTACCCATTCACCAACAAAACCGGTTCTTATATTTGTGTCATCCCGTCGTCAGACTAGGCTTACTGCATTGGACCTCATTCAGGTCAGGATCTTTGTGGTTTTCAATTTATCTGAGATATATTTTAGCCTCTTCATTGATCCCCGCCCCCTCAACTAAGTGCAGTATGCAGCTTCAGATGAGCACCCAAGACAATTCCTTGCTATACCTGAAGAATCGCTTCAGATGGTAGTCTCTCAAGTAACTGATCAGAACCTTAGACACACTCTGCAGTTTGGTATTGGATTGCACCATGCAGGATTGAATGATAAGGATAGATCACTTGTTGAGGAGCTTTTTGCAAACAACAAGATTCAGGCAATTATTTCTCAAACTATATGTTCAGAAAAGCATTTGAACTTCCAAACTTCTATCGAAGAACTTGCTGTCAATGAATTAGTATTTGTCTATATATCCTTTCAGGTTTTGGTCTGCACCAGTACATTAGCTTGGGGAGTGAACCTTCCAGCTCATTTAGTTATCATAAAGGTCGGTCAAAGTTATGGATAACTTGCCTTATCTTTTTCCTCCTTTACAAATAAGACTGGTAACAGAAATCTGATTGAAAACTAACTTTCAAATTAGAAGCCTAGTTATGTAACGTGTGATTCTATAGATCGTGGTTAGTAACATTTGACCCTTGTAAAAAAAATTCGAAGTCGACTGGCAGATATTGAAGCATAATGGCTTTGGTACAAATGATTTATAAGAAGTCAATTTTGCAATGATCCAATATTTTCTGGAATTAGCATACCTTGTCCTGTCCATATGAGCAGGCATGTTTTCACTACTTGGAGAAAGTATCACTCTTTTATTTTCTTGTGACCAGGGAACAGAGTTTTTTGAAGCAAAGTCAAAGAGATATGTTGATTTTCCTATTACGGATATTTTACAAATGATGGGACGAGCTGGAAGGCCTCAGTTTGACCAGCATGGGAAAGCTATTATTCTGGTTCATGAACCCAAAAAAAGCTTCTACAAAAAGGCATGAATAATTAACTATGCATAATATTTTTTCAAGTTCTTTTTACTGAATTAAGTGAATTGAATCATCCAATTCCTTCCCCAGTTTCTCTATGAACCATTTCCAGTTGAAAGCAGCCTGAGAGAACAGTTGCATGATCACATAAACGCAGAGATAGTTTCTGGGACAATTCGTCATAAAGAGGATGCAATACATTATCTCACATGGACATATTTATTCCGCAGATTGGTACGGTATTCTACATCTGATGATATGAGATAGTTATCATCCTGAGGCTATCTTTTCCTGGTTTTCTTACACTTGTCTATGATTTATGCTAATTAGTATTCTATGTGTATCTGGTTGTTTGGCTCTATTAAGCCATGTTGTTTAATAGAGAGGGGGGTTTGGCATCTTATTTGGCTGGCATTTGTTAGCTGTTCACTTGGGGTTGTATTACCTGGTAGAGTTGTAACTTTCTTTTTCCTTTCTCTTCCTAACAGGGGGTTAATCCAGCGTATTATGGTTTAGAGGACACAGATCCTGGAACTCTAAGTTCTTACTTGTCAAGGTGGAATGAGTTTATGTTAAGTGCTTATGTAAGATTATGTGTTTCAGCTTTTGGTAAAATCTTTTCTCCTTCCATATATCTTAACAGCTTAGTTGTGAGCACATTTGAGGATCTTGAAGATGGTGGTTGCGTTAAAATTGAAGAAGACAGAGTGGAGCCAACGATGTTAGGCTCAATAGCATCACAGTATTATCTGAAATACACAACTGTATCTATGTTTGCTTCAAATATAGAAGCAGACACAACACTGGAAGTCAGTTGGCTCCTATCTTACAAATCCTATTTTTATATGTTATTTATTTGATTTTAATACTTGTAGGTTTTTCTTTTAAGGTTTTCCTCCACGTACTGTCTGGTGCTTCTGAATATGATGAGCTTCCAGTACGGCACAACGAAGTAAGTTGCACATTTTTACTGTTTTGACGACATTTTGAATTTAAGGCTTTTCTGCTGTTGTGTTTATGTACATCAGTTTTTAATGATGTTTACTCAATGTAATATTATTACTGGTTTAGAATTATTTTGATATCGAGGCTTTCTTATGCTGTTGTGTCTATGCATGTCAATATACTCGGTGGTTTTTTAAACTCATTTTCTTAGTGAATTCTCTGACTTCTGTCCCTGTTTATCATTTTAGTCTTGTCATCTTCATAGAAATAGCCATGTCGATTGCTAGACTACAACTTATTGGGCAACTGTAATGGTAGAATGTTAATTTTTCCATCACAAAAGTTGTTCCATCACAAAGGTCATACTGTAGTGAGTGTTGGACCAATTCATTCATGCAGGTTTCATTTGTTAATTTATTTAGGTACAAATTTCAGACTTTTTGTTGCACAATCAATGTGACTTTTCAAAACTTACTGACCACCTGGGTTCCCTCTCAGTATTTATTTTCTTTTTTTTTATACTACTTGTAAAAGACGCTTTGTATCTCTAATTGCCTAGTTGGTACTTATAGAACTTTTGCTTGCTCCTGTAGGAAAACCACAATGCAGAATTGGCTAGTAAGGTTCAGTACATGGTTGACAAGAACCTTCTTGATGACCCTCATGTTAAGACAAATCTTCTGTTCCAGGTTACTGTTACCAATCTTTTTCTCTTCCATTGGGTCCGGTGGCTTTACATGTTGTACTTTATATCAAGTTATGATAGCCACATTTTGTGATGATACTCACGTGAATTATATTGTGATGCAGGCACACTTTTCCCGAGTTGAACTGCCAATCACTGACTATGTAACAGACTTGAAGTCAGTGCTGGATCAAAGTATTCGTATTCTTCAGGCAATGATAGATGTATGTGCTAACAGCGGATGGCTCTCTAGCACGATTACTTGTATGCATCTCCTACAAATGGTCATGCAGGTAATATACTGCTATTATAAATTATAATAGGAATAAAATTATTTCCTTTAGGACGTGTACCAAAGAAGGAAAAGAACGACCAAATCAGTTAATTGATTAATTTATATATAACTCTAATTCAATTAGCTTATGTTAGTGGTTGCTTATATCGTTTTTATGATGGATAGAGATTATTGTAGATGTGCATCTTTGAGACAATCATGGTCATTTTATATCTTGGTTCTCTTTAGTTCATCTGGAAAAATTTTAAGTTATTCTAAGAAAAGTTCATTCCATTGTCCTGTAATTTTATCAATGTTGTCATATTGCAGGGTTTATGGTGCAACAAAGATTCCTCCTTATGGATGCTCCCATGCATGACCGATGATCTTGTTAATACATTGAGCCAGAGAGGAATCTTGAATGTCTTGCAGTTGTTAGATGTTCCTCTGGACACTTTGCATTTTCTCACTAAAAGTTCCACGCCCTCAAGGTTACACGAGGTTTGTTATCTGTGCCAATAAAGAATTCAAAATTCACTTCTTATCTTTGTATGATGTTGATTGATATATTAAATAACTGCCCTGCATTGTCTTTCTCTTGAATATATGTGCAAATTCTCAATTTCGGGTACTTGGTAATGTCAATACAAACCTGTTATTTCAAGGACCTGGGGAGATATTTAGCACGCTCTAGCAGACTTGCCTTATTATTTGAACTTGTGTAGATGATAAGAAATTTCCAAAGTTCTTCAAAAGCAGTCATATCATTCTCTTGAGCAGATTAGATAAGGCTTCTTTTTAAATCCATAATTGTAGAGCATGACATGCTCAGTTGTTCAAGGACTTAAAAAACCCTTCCAACAGGACTTGGGTGAGATTCCTTGATTTTTTGTCAGATTGGAAGTCAATGACATTTTCTTCTGCAGTTTATTGCTTCTTGGACTGGTAAAGTAGAACTGATTCTTGATTATGGTAGCATAGCAAACCTGATGAACTGATTCTAGTTACATGATACCCAGAGCTAGCAAGATTTCTTCTTTTCATTGTCAAAAGTGTAGCTCGAAAATGACAGGATTGTGAGAAACATATGATGTTGGATTTTAATATTGCATGTTAACCAACTTTCTTTGTCTAACAACTCACGTTCTACTTTCTCCATTGCTGGTATTCTTCATCTGCACAGGAACTGCAGCATTTTCCTCGCATTCAAGTGCGTATAAAGGTTCAGAAGCGCACTATCGCTGACAACCCTGGTGTCCGTCTGAATGTTAGATTGGAGAAAACAAATAGGCATAAGAAAACAGCGAGAGCTTTTACTCCTCGCTTTCCAAAGGTCAGCCTCACATTTTACAGCTTTGCTGATCATTTAGTAAGAAAAGAAGGCTGACACTGTCCTGCAACAGGTCAAAGACGAAGCTTGGTGGTTGGTCCTGGCAAATACCTCCTCCTCTCAACTATATGCGTTGAAGAGAGTTTCTTTCAAGGATGTCTCGACTACAAACATGGATATCCCGTCAGACGTGAAAGACTTCCAGGTAAACATCTGCTTTATCTTTACAGCACAGCATAGATCATAATAAACCCATCACAATGTATTTCTTTGTGTTTTTGTCTTCCATCTAATAGACGAGCATCATTTAGACACGTATTTCAGAGTTGGTGATGCAGACTCATGAATAATACAGAATGTACTCATAGTCTCTTCTCATTTAACCTTCGTCCCACTTTTAACTAGAACATTTTTTTTGTTCCTTAGGGTATGAAGTTGATTGTGGTTTCGGATTGTTATCTTGGTCTCGATCAAGAGTACTCTATTGAACAACTTGTGTGATTGATCTATTAACTGGACAAGGCTGGTCATTGCTACTTATCCGAGGTGTACTCTAAATCCGAAGTGTTCGTAGCAGCGGCAAGAGTTTTGTTCTGCATAATACGCATTGTGTATTATAGTGTCTGTTTTGATTAATAGTTTCGATGTATCGGAATGGGATTATGTTGAAGATATATTTATTAGAATATCTAGATGGTCTCTCGTTTTCACGTGTGGGGTCGTTGTTTGAAATTTATTCAGTCTTTACGGCATGAAGTAGTTTTGTAGGTGTATACATTACAAACAAGAGAACCGAGACTTCTCAGCTTGATTTAGCTTAATATTTCAATGCTAGATTCTAAAGAGATGTCAAAAATTGAAATGAGTTGTACGAATGTATCCAAATTTCCCGTTTAAGGAATAAAAGTTCATCTCTTTTGCCACTGTATTTTTTCATTGTTTATATCCCATAAATCGTAAGTTATTTTCTTTCAGTAACCGAGGGCACACAAGAGAGGCAACACTTGAGTGATAAAACTTGACAAAACCTGAAATGACCTGTATCACTTGTTTAAGTTATTTGTGCGAGAATGAATCTCAAGTTAATCAAACTCTGATCAAGACCACAGCATATGTATGGTTGTGTTTGTATTCAAATTTTGACCTGTACTACACCACACTTTCAATATTACCAAACTAGTATCTAAGGATTTTGCTTTCAGTACTTCAATAAGGAGGTGCAAATTTTTAAAATAGAAAAAGTGTTCTTTAAGCTTATAACTTCATGCAGATTTAAGGTTGTCTGTGTGCCTAACCAATACCAAAAGGTGAGCCCCATAAAGATTTGGAAATGAGATCAAGAAAACGACATCAGCCCTTTTCTGGATAATTGTATTCATAGCATGTACAAGATCTAAATATAAATATAACTAACCATACCCGTTGATACTGAGAATCATCCCAATCTGTATAGTTGTTACAGTCATTTACAATTCTACTGCAGAATCAATAGTTTGCAAAAACTGCATTGAAATGACGCAGTTTCAACTGGAAATTATTTACAATCCTAGCGTAGCCATGATGTCTACATCAGCAATATACATCCACTAATCCCATTCTGTATCAAAAAAGCCAGCATCTTTCATCTCTGAGTAGTAGGCATTGTCCAAGAGCCAGTCTTCCTCCTACAAATATCAATATATATTAAAACCAAATATATAATCGCGCCATTCTCTCTACTGGGTACTATGAAATGGGGATTACCTGGAAAAAGTCAGCCAGGAAAGTTACATAAAGGAACGGAAGATAAAGGGAGTGACGGCAGATGACTATGAGATTGTACAACCTGACAGAACAATTTCATTAGCTGACATAAAGGAATGAATCCTTGTATTAGATTGCAGATGCTTTAGACAGTCGAGGGAAAAGATACACACCAAAATCCAACGCCAAAACCAATTCCAGCCAGTCCACTAGTGAACAATCCCAAGACATTTACCACAAACATGGTGACCACATAGTTGTAGAATGATGGTCTAGCTGCATTTGTTAAACATATTTTGAACCCACCGGCCACCAGAAGCAAGTTAGTCCAAGTTTGTGATTGAAATAGAAACAGAAGCTTTGAATATGAGAGAATGAGCACTCACGTGGCAACTTATCCCTCCACTTTGAGTAATGAACAAATAGTATGTAGCAGTAGACTGCAGTCAGGACCAAAGTATGAACAAACAGTAAAGTCCATTTTCCCCAACGTGCTGTATCAGCATTAGTGAATAGGGGCACCCCGAATCCAAATATGAAGATAGCCTGCAGGAAAGAGTGATCGCATGCTTTTAAGTAAAATACCAATCGGCAGCAAGGGGGCTTCCATGGAATTCAGTCCATTAGAGTGGAGTATTTTGCTTCTATAAATTGGATTATATTCTGCTAAATTTGGTTTTGCAAATAAAAAACAATACATAAAATTCTATGAAGGAAGATACGGCTTCTTTATTTCTGTCTGTGGTTCTCTCTTTGTGGCTTTTAGTGAGATAGTACCTATTCCTTCCTCGAGCTTGCTCTTACCTAGAAGTTAATTTTGCTTCTTTTGATCCTTTTTTCCCTTTTATGTCTTGATGTGATGGTAAATAAAATCCTTTAGTTGCATCTTAGAATTATTTAAAACCTACTTACACTTGTAAAATATAAGGAAAAAAAAAGACATTTATTACCTGGATAAGCACATCGACGGCAACAAAGGAACCTGAAACTAAGAAAGTGTGTGCTAGCGCTTCCAATCCATTAGCATAATTCTCCTGAAGCAGGAATGCCACTATGCTAATTTCTAGAGATAGCATTCCACATTCTGTGAGCAATGACAACAGGTTCCAAGCAGTCGCCTTCTCAGGAGCACATTCCCATCCCTGATTTTTCACCAAGGAATCACTAAAAACAAATGAGAGACATAGAAGGGGTGCTTTGTGATGCAAACTGTTCAATGTTAATAGTACAATGCAACATTATACAAGCAGACTTTTCTGGAAACAAGAAGTTTTTTACATCAACGGAGCACAATTTTCAAAAAAATAAGTGGACAAAGTGAAACCTACAAAGCATATGTTTTAGATGTAGTTTCAATTTTTAAAAGGCCAGGAACCAATGTAGTTATTCATTGAACAACCAGTTTGAGCAAAGCAAAAATAATCTGACTAACATTCAGTTTAGAGTATGGATAGTCACCATAAGGCAAACAAAGGATTCTTCATCAACGCACACATAACAGCATGAAAAACTCTAAAAACGGAACAAACTATAGCTATTGCTCCCGAAAAGCATCTCCCCTACTGATAAAGGTTGATTCTATTACTTGTTGTGACTTGTGTTATCATGCTATCTGAGTACAGTATTATTATACTACATTCATAAGCAATAGTTTATACAACTCAGAAAAAAAAATGCACTCAAGTTTACCAATAACATGGTATTATAGCATGCATAAAATGAAGAATTCCCTACTAAGAGATTTTTAAGAAGATGAAGCACCTAGTAAATCATACTTAAATTTTCAGTTCCTGTTAACATCTTTCAAACATACAAACGCTAAAGCTGCAGACTGCTTTCACACATACCATATAAAATATTATCACATCATTAAATCAAATACGGAAATCGAAAATGCAGTAAAATCAACTAAACGAGTCCCTAAAGACATTATTATTCAAAATCATAGCAAAAAGTTGCTAAAATCGCAAACATCTACATGACTACAAAGCGAAAAGCAGCTGATTTACAAACAAAAACAGCTCCAAAAATCCAATAATCAGAAGACGAAAGTGCACCTGAAGAAGAGCCCAGGCCAAATTAAGAAGAGCTGAAAGCCACAGGAGTGCGTAGTAGGCAGTCATGACGTAAGACTTCCGGTGGCGTAGCTTCTTGACATTGCGCCTTGCCTGGAACCCTAAGTACAAGACCAACAAAACCGAGGGTACAACCAAGGCGGCCTCGCGCCAGAAACTGTTGCACCCCTCGCTTTGGGAGCTGTACCATTCAGAAATCCTCACGATTTTGGTCCTCACGGGAGGATCTGTTTCTGCTATGTTCTGCCCTGAGAGGGTTATATTAGGGTTTGACATTCGCCGGATTCGATTCAATTTAGAGGAGCGATGATCGTCCGATCAATCATGGGGGTATCGCAATACTTCATCAATCAACAAAAGCAAATTTGCAGCTGGGCAGATCAGCAAATTGCCAATTCACTACGATATGATATGATTTGAGAGAGAGAGAGAGATTGGGGGTGGGGTGGGTTGGTGTTGTTTTGCGTGGGTTTATAGTTTTGATGCTTTGCCATTTTAGCCCTTCCAATTTGGCTATTCCTACTTTTACCCCCTAATAGTTTTCTTGTTTTTCGAGAAAATATTTATTTATTTATTCATTAGTAGTACTAATTGTATTCATGAAACTAAGCCAAATTAGAATGAATACATGGTGCATTTAGTCTTTAGACGTAATCCGAATATTTTGATTTTCTACATAAGTTTTTTCCCAATAAAGAGTTAGTTTTGCCTTTTCGTAGCTATTTGCATTTTCTCCAAAAACGAAATTAATGAAAACGGAGGGTATGCAATAGTAACAAACTAACAATTGAAACACTAATTTTCTTTGATGACGATCAACTTAAATAACTACCTCGACCATTCGTTTTTTCTTATTTGTTTATTTGAGAGTACTACAATTATACCTCCATATAAGGGGAAAGAAAACATACAATAAACAAACAAACAAAAAACTCAAAATGTTATATCCCCTAACTACTTCAAGAGAAAGCATATATAATTATATTTGTTCAACCATTGAGTTGATGACATATTACTAGAATAGAAACTTAATTAATTGTCATATACATCAAAGTTGGGCTTGATAAACCATGAGGGGCCAATCTGGGCCTTCGGCGTATTCCGAAGTTCATTCCTGCACTACGGCCCACCCCAAACGGAATCAACTCGAAATCATTTCCTCTCACGTCAACTTTGGGCCTTTCCCCACCCGTTAAGAACCGTTCAGGCCGAAATTCTAGTGGATCAACCCATACATTTGGGTCACGAGCCATCACGAGAGATGTCCCATACGTTGACAAGAAGCGTCAAATCTTTAATTAGGGATGCAGTAATCGTTGATCTCACAACTCTCTTGCGCGATTTTAGGTAGAGAGAGTGGAGTGGAAGGATGGAGCTGAAAATTCTCCTTGATAACGGCTTGGAGGAATGTCAGTTGGGCCTAAATCGGATTCTTTAACTAGTCGATCTTTGCCTACTACTGAGTCGAGCTCGTTTTGGACTCGGGCCAAAATATCAGGATTGCGGATGAGTTCCGCTATGGCCCATTCCACCGGGGGCCGTAGACCAGGTCCTGATAGTTGTAGGCCACGTGCTTGGCGCCGGAGCTCAAGAAGTTGGCAAGAACTACTCGGCCACTTGGGCGGAGGCAGCCCCATCTTGAGGTGCAAGAGGGGGCCGTGCACGCGGGCCGGGGCCGCCATCGTCTGGTGGGGCTTCGGCCCCAGGTTGCCCACGATAGGCCACGCCCTCGGCCCCGGCCACCACGCCCTCGAGCTCGCTTTTGGAATACATAAAAGGGAAATGCATATCATCAAACTTGTTGTCGCACTCATAATTGCATCTACTCAACTGTTGTCTCTATTTTCCTAACTATATATGCACCTAATATAGTCTTTGTTGTCGTTAATCTACATGCATTTTAGAGTGGTGGTTGGCATTTGTATTCAGTAATCTCTCATTTATCGAGTAACTATATCTCGAATTATGATCTCAATGCCAAATAATTTTGAACACGCCATGAATTTTTATGATGAATAAATAAATATCGATTTATAAACACTAAACCCTGCAAAGGTTGTGATGCAATCTGACCACAACAAATGTTGTCTAAATAAAAGGAGAGCGAGCCAAACCTTGAACGTTTGCTAACAAACTAGTTTTATTTATTATCAAAAGAGAAAGCAGACTACAAATTTCATATACTTTGTTTGTTACGTCGACTTTAATGTGAGGGCCATACCTACATCACCTAGTATAGTATATACGCTAAATTAGTTGATATGCTTGTGTTCTTACAAATTGGTGCAATAATTAATACAAACATTTGCGTTAGGCCGGTCTAACGTTAGGTCAATTGTTTGCCGTTCTTATTCTAAGCCATGAGTCGAGCGAGGGGGAGCCGAAGGCGAACCCGGAGCGAGCCGTAAAAGCATAATTGTTGTCGGTCTCATTATCTATATATTAATTATCGAAGCCGAAGGCGTAGCCGTTTGTTGTTTGCCGCCCCCTATTATTGTTGCCACTCTCATTACTTATACATTAATTGGGCCGGGCCTAACGTTAGGCCGGCCTAACGTAAATGTGTCTCAATAATTAATAGATTTAAGCTAGTAAACCAAAAAAGGTGCCAAGACTTCTTGAAATGAAATTCAAATATAGTCACAAAGATTACGAATATCCTCTTGGCCCATGTAATTTCTCCACCTTACTCGAAACGTTTCATTTTTATCAGATACAATTCTTTTATTTAGAAAATTTTAAAAAGTGCCATATATATACGTACATCTCAACGAAACAATCCAAATTTGAAAGTGGAACATTTTACATGGAATCGACGGAGTGTAATTATAACAACGTTCAAAGATATAAATTGTAAAAGAGAAAATATAAATAGAACGTAGATGTGAACTATACATCAAAACATCTGCTCACCACAAATGACGTGAGGCGCCGGTTCACTTATAATATGACCATTGGCGGAACATGAGGATATTGGGGCCTTCTTAATTAATAGCTTAAGCATCCCACAGCAGATTTTCTATTTTATCTTTAACCTCAAATTTTTATAATTAGCACTCATCCAAGAAAATTTGAAATTAGCAAAACTATTATTCCCTCATTATGATGTTTTTAGCTTTTGAATAAAACTAAGAAGCTCATTATTGTTAATTAGTCGACGAAAGAAACTATTTAATCTGTCACGCCGGAATAGTACGTACAAAAGAAACTTGAAAGAAATCTTGACACATATCAGCAATATGATTCTGGAATAACAAGGACATGGTGCCTGACAATAAATGACAACATGATATGCCAAGTTGCCAACATTATAGTGTGACTCCTGAAAATATATGCCCATACATTGCCAAAAAGTACAAATATTTTATAATATAAAATGTATAAAAATATGCTCATCTCCCCCAAAAGTAAAGAAAAAAAAACGAAAAAGAGAATTCAAGAAATAATATACGTAAAAGTGTTGTGTTGCAAAGATTGGATAAAGTGGTTAATTTTTTTCTTAACAAAAATACTACTTCATCCGTTCCAGTTCAATTAGCACACCACTTTATGTACGCATATTAAGAAAATTTTTATTAAGGACCTTAATGGTATTGTATTCACACCTTTTGAGACTAATTAAGCCTAAAATGGAGTGCTTTTTGTACTTTTAAAAATAAAAAAATACTTTTTGTGCTTTAGGCTTGATTAAATTGACTAATTTATGCCATATGTGGAAGCGCCAATTGGAGTGGAACACCCCAATTTAGAAAGCCAATTGGGCTGGGACGGATGGAGTAATATTTTATTTGTACGTACAGTTTCAAACTGTAGTCGGAAGAAATTTGCAATCGTAAAGAATTTTACCTAAAGCTATCCTCATCCATGATTTTTAAATCAAATTTTTAATATAATATTTATTTATCTCTTTTTGACTATACAATCATGATTTATTATTTTAATATTCATGAATAGTACTAATTTTTTTCAATCCACTCTTCTAAATATAATAACAGTAATAATTTCTCTCCTTTCAATCTACATAATATTATAATATAATATATTTCCATGCACAATAAAAAAAACATTTTCCCCATATCAAGTCCACAAAAAGTTACTTTCCCTTTTAAAATATACTACGTAGTACAATCTTTGTGCTCAATATCACAATTAACATCCATTATTTACCAAAAAAATATCTCATTTACCCCTTTCAATCCACATGATGGGTCTTTTCTCAAACTTAAAATGATATCTACCAAATTTTTAATAAAATTTGTTAGATGGAGTATATTTTTTACATTTAGTTTAATCTTTCCATCTACTAGATAGAAAAAAGAATCATCTTGTACTTCAGTTTTATTTCTTCTTTATACTTTACTTTCTGTCATTTGACAGAGAAAATTGTTAAAAAGGGAATGAGGGTGCGAAAAGTAGACATATATAATAATGAAAGGCCAAAATATTACATTACATTTCACTTCACATTTTTCTTTTTCAAATCAAAGATGGAAGTTGAAGCACCCTATTTACCTACTCCATACTTGATACCAGAAACTTTTGCAACCAAAGAAACCCAACAAAAAACTTATTACATCAAAAGAGAATCCATTTTCACTCATCCATCTCATCATCATCAACCTCTTGGATCTTCATCCTCTTCACCGCTTGAGCAGCATCTGACCTCACCCCGTTCGGGATCTGAATCAGTATGTCAGATTTCTCCCCCGTCGCCGCATTGACGAGCCCCCCGTTCTCCTCGACACGGTACGTTAGCCCCGTTCCATCAATTGCAGCATCGATGAACACGGTTGAATTCTCATCTATCTCCTCTCTCACTAGCATCTTCGACAGCTCGGTCACCACCCTCTTCTCCAGCCACCTGCGTATTGGCCGTGCACCGTATACCTGAGTAAATGAACAACGGGTCAGCAACGTGCCTATTACTCAAAATCTAAATAACCGGGCACTGGGAAATGCATCGGACGGTTAGGTCTTACCGGGTCATAACTCTCGGCCAATATGACATCCAAGGCTGCTTCAGTGGCACCCAAGGCGATGCCCCTCTCAGCAAGACGCCTTGCAACGTCTTTCAGCTGGAGGCGGCAGACTTTCCTCAGCTGGTCATGAGAGAGAGGGTCGAAAACCACTATCTCGTCCAGACGGTTGAGCAGCTCCGGCTTGAAGTGCTTTCTCACCTGTTAAAAGGATCAGAGTTGAGCCACCATTTCTATAAAGAAAAGACTAATTACTTTGAACTACAGCGATAAACCCCAACAAACTTGAACTTGTTTTATCATATATAGCTACAATAGTGAGATTCTATTTAACATCCAATTTACCTCTTGCATCACCATCTCACGGGCGCTTTCCATGCTGCTCTTCCCGCTCAATCCTCTGAGAAGATACTCGGCGCCGAGATTCGAGGTCATGATGATCACAGAGTTTGTAAAGTCGACCGTCCGACCTTGGCCGTCAGTCAGCCTTCCATCGTCCAAAACTTGAAGCAAAGTATTGAACACCGTCGGATGTGCTTTCTCCACTTCATCAAACAGAATGACACAATAAGGCCGTCGCCTCACGGTCTCTGTAAGCTGCCCGCCTTCCTCGTGCCCAACGTATCTGAAACGATTAAACAACAACGAAAAATCAGCATCATGATAACTAACAGACTTAAGGTTAGAACTCAACTCCGAATAGTAGGTCAAACTTACCCAGGCGGAGCACCAATGAGTCGAGCAACAGAGTGTTGCTCCATGTACTCGGACATATCTATCCTCACCATCAAATTGTCATCGTCGAAGAGCTGCTCTGCCAGCGCCTTGGCAAGCTCCGTCTTACCAACCCCGGTCGGGCCAAGAAACAGGAATGATCCGGTCGGCTGCTGAGGCCTACCAAGACCTGCCCTCGATCTCAACACAGCCTCCGCAACAGCAGTGACCGCTTGGTCCTGCCCCACGACGCGCTGGTGCAGCCTATCACCGAGACCGATCAATCTCTCCTTGTCATTCTGGCCGAGACGTGTCACAGGTATGCCCGTCCAGCGGCTCACAACTTCCGCGATCTGATCAGGTCCAACGGTCTCTGTAAGCATCCCATCCTCAGTAGCACCGGCTTCCAGCCTGACAATGGCGGTTTCCACTTCCTGGATAGCTCCATATCTCAGATCTGCAGCCCTCGCAAGATCATATCTTCTCTCGGCTTCTTGCAAGGCATACGTGAGCTCATCTCTCTTTTGCTTAAGCCTTCTGAGCTCATCGATTCTCTCCTTCTCTTTTCTGTATTTCATCATCAAAGGTTGCAGCTTATCCCTCAGGTCATCGAGCTCTTTCCGCACCTAGAAATAGTCGATAATGTTAGAATCATGGCTTTACATTAGCACACCAGGCTCAATCATAAGAAGAATACTCTACCTCAACGAGACGAGCTTTGCTAGCTTTATCTTTCTCCTTCTCAAGCGCGTGGAGCTCAACCTCCAACTGTATCCTCTTCCTCTCCAGATTGTCGATTTCTTCAGGCTGGCTGTCAAGCTGCACCCTCACATTCGCACACGCCTCGTCAACTAGATCAATTGCCTTATCAGGCAGATGCCGTCCTACACCACACTCAAAAATGTCAGACGACTCAAATCAATTCAAGAAAACAATCCAACAAGAAAACAGAGATGACAATCACATTCCACACACCTGTAATGTAACGAGAAGATAACTGCGCGGCTACCACAAGTGCTCGATCCTGTATCTTAACACCATGATGCCCTTCATACTTCTCCTTCAAACCCCTCAAGATGCTAACAGTGTCGACAACACTAGGCTCCGCCACGAACACCTGCTGGAAACGCCTCTCAAACGCAGCATCCTTCTCCACATACTTCCTATACTCCTCAAGAGTCGTGGCACCAATGCACCTCAACTGACCCCTCGCAAGCATCGGTTTGAAGAGATTGGCTGCATCCATCGAGCCCTCGGTTCGACCTGCCCCCAAAACCAAATGAATCTCATCGATGAACAGAATAACCTTCCCTTCAGCTTCTTCAACTTCTTTCAGAACAGATTTCAGTCTTTCCTCGAATTCCCCTCTATACTTAGCTCCAGCAATCAATGCACCCATATCCAACGCTATGAGCCTCACATCGGCAAGATTGCTAGGAACATCGCCAGCAACGATCCTCTGCGCCAGCCCCTCCACAACCGCAGTTTTTCCAACACCGGGTTCTCCAATGAGAACGGGGTTATTCTTAGTCCGCCTCGAGAGGATCCTAACAACTCTCCGAATCTCCTCATCTCTACCGATAACAGGGTCGAGCTTCCCCGCCTGCTCCACAAGGTCACGGCCATAGGTCTTGAGCGCCTGGAACGTGGTGTCTCCGGACGCACTCTCCACCTTCCTCCCTTCCTTGCCCCGCAGCTTGTCGACCTCTGCCTTGACCTTGGCGGTAGCTATGCCGGCCTCCTTCAAGAGGCCCTGAATCTGGGAATCTTCGAGAAGGCCGAGAATGAGTTGATCAACAGCTAAATGCGTGTCGCCACGCGACTTCTGCAGCGACTGGGCTCGTCGGATGACCTTGATCAGAGACGTGCTGGCGGGGATCTCGTCGGGAGGTGGCGTCTGCGAAGGCAGCTTCTTCATGGCTTGGTTGATCACCCTTTCCACGGAATTCACGGATTCATCGCCGCCACCGGCGCCGGCTACTGCCTGCCGGAAGATGCCGTTTGCGTCGGAGATTAAAGCCGCGGCGAAGTGTAGAGGAGTGAATTGGGCGTGGCCGGAGCTCATTGCAAGCTCGTGAGCCGCGGCGAGGGTTTCATTAGTCTTGTGGGTGAACTTGTCGGGATTCATAACTGGATGTGATTAATTAATCCAAATATGCTGCAACAACAATCAAATTTGGAACCATATAAACATAATTTCAGTATGAAAAAACGAAGAAATATGCTGCAACAACAATGAAATTGGTAACCATATAAACATAATTTCAGTATGAAAAAAACGAAGAATTATTAAACCAACATCCGATCGTAATCACACCGACATTTTGAATACAACAACCACACCATCAAGGAGATTGTATTGCATTCTGCAATGTTCAGTGAATAAAACGAAGAGAAGAGAGAGTCGACTCATAAATGCCACTATTTTTAATAGGGTAGTATAAAAAAGCAGAGCATCAAAAACAGAAAATCAGAACCCATGAAACCAAAGGCAGATTTCCACGCACTAGTGATCAACAGAATTCCACGAAACACGACCAAAAAAAAAAAAAAATCGAAACCATACCTTCAACGAGCAGTACGATATATCGAATTAAAGAAATCTTGCGTCAAAAGATATTTGCTTCTGCGAAATGTAACGTTTATGATGTTTCGGTGATTTGCCTTAGAAGTGAGGAGGCAGGAGGAAATGGAAGCGGCGCTTTTGATGAGGCCAAAGACATATCTGGAATTCGAAAGCCTCCACTAGAACATACTAGAAATTTATCATTACTCACTCTCTCTATAGTAGTATCTGGGAATTGGAATTTTCTTTTTTCATCCCGAATTCTCTGGATTTACGTTACGTGGCGTTTCCTGCCTTTTTTTTTAGCTACTTTTTGGTGTATTATTATTATTATTATTATTATTATTATTATTTAATATAATACAAACATATTAATTATCCATATTTCATACTTATCTAATTTTCATTCCGAACTATCATCTGAATTTAATATTCCCTTAGTACCATAAGTTTATTTATTTAATTCCATTTTTGTCCGTCCAATAAGTTTATGCATTTCTATTTTTGGAAATGACCCACACTCTATCTTATTTTATTATCACTTTTAACATTTATTTGCACTATTTTTACACTTTTCAATACTTTTATGTGGGACCCATTCTCTAGTATTTCTATTTTTGCATTTAACAATGTATTTTTTTGTGGGACCCATACTCCACTACAGCTCAAGTTAATTATTTTTTACGAAGTATTAAAAGTCACACTGAGTCAAACAATGCATAATCTTATGAAATGGAACGAGTAATATTTTTGAAAGATTTTATTTTCTTTCCTCATCTATTTCAAGATTATTAATCTTTTTCTTTGTCCGACAATTTATTGCATAATGATCATATATTCATTTTTTTTTTACAAATTATAGATTATAGACTTTCTTTTATTCCAATTCTTTTTCTCATTCTGTTGGGTCCCGGAGGATTACTAAACTGGTGTATATGGGGGGGGGAATACACCAATAGGCTATTTTTGAAAAACTTAAAGAAAAACTAATACTGAATATTAGTTTACAGAGTTCAGTTTACAAAGGGATAAGACTGTGACTGTAAAATGTTCAGTCGAGTAACTTCAATATGAGAAACCTGTTGACAAACTGAAGTTCACAGAGAGTTCAGTCTCAAGTTTGAAAACAGAAAGAGGATTTACGAATCCTACTAACTATCTGAAGATTTATCAGTTAGACTAATAACTCAACAGCGGAAACGATTTAAAATATAGCCTTTAATTAAAACGAAGACAAACAATATTAAGTGATCAGGTTTTAGAGGATCAGTTTGCGAAGAAAGATAAACAGATAAACAGAAAACTGAAACTTAAAGCACACAGAAATTTTACGTGGTTCGGAAAAAACACCTCCTACTTCCACGGACTGTCGATCAAACAGTCGATCACTCGGGGCTCATGCTTACGGGTGCACAACAAACCTTACACTGGTTGTACACGTCAGTACGTACTCACAATATAGGAATTTCTCTTCCTAGTTTACGGGCACTAAGAAAGCCTAAACACTTAGCTTACGGGTGCTAAGGACCTTATGTTCAGACAACTGTCTCGAACACACACTCAAACACACTCTTCTCTAACTTTGAAAGGGGTTCGAAAAACTTTAAACTAATTACAGAGAACAGACTCTCTGTAACCTGAATATCTAAGCTTAGGATGAGAATCTGATGGCATAGATTTTCTAAGAGAACAAGCATAAATCTCGGATGAAAACTGAGAATATCAGACACTGGAAACAGGGTTCTCTTATTCGACTCAAACTGATGTAAATTTGAACTGGCTTTTGAATTTAGCAGAGCTTCAGCTTATGCGTTGAGTTGGTAACCTTTCAAGTGTTGGAGACGTCCTCTATATATAGGCGTCTTCGAAAATAGATCCATTGGAGGAGATCGTATCTTCAAATCTGCCGTTGAGAGATAGAGAGTAGGGAAGGACATTGGCAACTTGAATTTCTCTTTCCTACATTCCAGAATCGGTGTGATTCCAAAAGGTAAGGTAAGTAGTACTCAGAAAAGTTTTGCACTAGAAAGGTAAGCTCTTCGCGCTAGGGAGAGGACGATCTTCAAATCTTTCACATTTAATGCGCTGACTCTCCTTTTTAAACTAACTGCTTTCCACATGACATCAGTAACTTAAGAGAATAACTTTAGTTTCTTTAAGAAAGTTTATACTGAGGTTAGAGAGGTCAGTCACCATGTGTAGAACATTAGTTGCTGCTTGTAGGCATTCCTTGAACTTTAGTCTTCGAATCTTAACTCTTCAAGACTTCAGTCTAATCTAATTAAGTACCAAAACATTTAGGTCTAAAAAGTAACAAAGACAAAATCTAAAGGATTTTGGGATCATTAAAACAAGATAGATCAGTTTTCATATATTTTCCAAACACATTTTTCATTATTTATCTCTTCTTACCTTTGTTTTCTATGTTTAATCTTCTCTTCAGGCGTAATATTATCAGTTTTCGTTAAGGCTATTCAGTAATCACAATATTCCACATTAAGTTAGTTACTAGGTTTTGCCCACCCTGTCACGCATGGTAATAATTGTGTATAAAGAAAGTGAATACAATAATAACCAAGATTAACATAAAATAATTATCCTTATTTGTATTACAAAATAAGTATAAGGAAAACTCTAATAATAAGTTCAAGTGAACATATAATTTATTTAAGATAGGTTTTGTGCAAAGGGAAATAAATTCTATATTGGCAATCACATAGTAATAATTATTTTACTAAATAAAATAATATTTTCCTAACCACCAAAAAACATACCTAATATATATATATATATATAGGGAAAGGTTCAAAAGAGAACCACTTTTAAAGTGAGAACTGGAGAACCTAAAAAGT
>JAYJMF010000002.1:2492251-2509789 GCA_036873715.1 Salvia sclarea | reverse complement strand
TTTTTTTAAGTTATCAATTAATAACTAAATAATGTCATATATTTTTTTATATAAATTAGTGTTACTTGTTAAAACATTCATTAACACTAGTAAATAATTAAACATACATGTATATATATGTATATAGAATATTTAATCGAATATTTTCGAATATCGAATCGAATATCATAATTTTGTATTCGTATTTGAATGCTAATCGAATCAATAAAAGTATTTGTATTCGAATTCGAATTCGAATATCAAACATACGAATCTCGAATCGAGCAAAATTATTTGATTCATTACAACCCTAGTTGTGAGTAGATAATTACGTTTCATTGTTAAGAGCACATGTGTTTAGAGGTTTTGCATTTATTAATTATATTTATAACATTTTCTTAATTTTTTTGTCACGAGTTATACATCTTTTTATTTTCCTTCTCTCCCTCTTAAACAATAATTGCACTTTGGGGATGAGAAAATAATCTATATATCCCAAATTTAATATTTCAACTCCTAGGCTGATGAAACTGAACTGTTAGTGGTCTTTTTTCAGTTTTCCTGCATCTTAATTTTAAATTGTTTGATAAGATTGAAATGCATCCCCATAGACAGTATTCATGGACCTCCAGATGTTGTTTGTTTGGGGTGTTTTTGTCGCCATGGTATGGGTGTTTCAATAACAAAATTTCACCACATGCTTTCAAATAAATACAACTCAATAGTAATCCTTTACCTGTTCATAGGAATCCTGTGAGTAAACCGACACTGCTACAGCAGTAAGAAACATCTTTCTTGTATGCTTCAGTGAATCTCTAATTCTTTAAGTAAATGAAGGAGACCATGCATATGTATCATATGTGATCTTTGGCTGATGAGTGAATGAAGTATTGAACACCTTCGTGAATGAATGGTAAATTTAATGGAGTTGAAGGAGCACTGCTATAGCATATTCTTTCTTTTGTAATATTTGTTGAAACACAATTGCAACAATGGATTTAAGTGGATTATATCTATTTAGTGTTCTTTTGACAGCAGTGTAACGGGACTTATATTGCAGCTTGATCCAGACTTGGTACCGGATTTTCATGAGGGCAAGTTGAGGTCTTGCTCTTTTGCTGCCAACACCAACAACCAGTTTCATGCTGATAGCGATGGAAGCCAAAGCTCCACACCCCGCTCGTGCCACTATCCAGTATCCCCTAGAGAGCTGAGCTTGCGTTTGCATCAAGTCATCCAATCAAGACTAGAAGAACGCATAAAGGAACTTGAGATGACGCTTCACAACGGTCAGAGGAAGATGAAGAACATGGAATCTGAACATGTCCATCCATGGAGGGGGCTGTCAAACTCTGGAACACGAAACTCTTCAACCCATGACAGCCCAATTGCTAGAGATGGTCACCAGTCCGTAGATGAACCTGTCATCATCAATTTATCAGGGGAAGCTCTGGCTGCCTACAATGAGGCCTATGACGTGTTCACAAAGGTCTCCGAATCAGATGATGAAGATTTTCAAGCTGGGTTCGAGAATGTATATCATGCCCAATATGATCTTAAAAGTCAGCATTCCAGTTTGAATGAGGGTCAGGAAATGGTGTTTGATCAGCAAACTGAGGAAGATCTCTACTCTCCGGCAAACCATATTGTGTGCAGCAGAAGGGATGAAGTTGAAGATGGTGATCAGGAAGAGATGGAGAGGCTGCTGATAAAGCAAATAGTAGAGAAAGCCAAACAAGGCTCCCCTGCAGTTTTGAAAGCTCAAAGAGCATTTTTGTTGTCGAATATTGAAAATGAACAATAACATAGAAAAAGGAACAGAAATATAAAGGCTAATTTGCATAAAGTTTGATTGCTGAGTTTGCAGTATAGTTTCTTGCTAATGTATTTACATGTACTACACTAGCCTGCAGTGCAGGGAACCTAATGAAATTTAAATAACATCGTTTTCCATTAGTCCCAAAATCTCAGGAAAGGCTGAATGAGATCGGACTGTGTGGGATGCTCCCACTCTAACGATTCCCACCATTCTCTCTCTTCTTCAAGTATCCAGATTTCTTCAAGGGATGGTGGAGGCGAGCAATGATACGATCCTTCATGGATGGTATGATTCTCGCTCTCTGGAAAATCCAAATGCAGTTTCTTTAATGCCTGGCATTGCTCCACATGAATTAGGCTGAGTGAATCACATTGCATTTTTGCCTTGCAGATGCTTGACAGTTGTGGCAACTGAATCAAGTATAACTGTCTCAACGTGGGAAGAGAGATGACGGGTGTTACTGCTTCTCCTCTTCCGGTGCCATCTGCAGTTTCTATTATCTCTTGTATTGCCTCACAGTTTCGTACACAGATTATTTCGAGCTTTGGAAATTCCGATGCCGGCAGCCCCAACTTCTTCATCTTGCTACATTTACAAATTGTCAGGTATTTCAGAGAAGAAAATGCAGCTGGTGCAAATATAGGTGATGCAAACACTTGTGCAGGCCCTGCTTCCTGCCTGTGGATCATACTCATAAAATCGGGTAAGTCTTGCAGCAAAATCTTTTCAAGACTTGAGAACTGAGATCCCGACCTTCCGTATGTGAAGCATACTATTCGTCTTGAATTATAAATTTCCAACAACTTGAGGGATGTTGGATCATCCAATCGTGAGAAATCATCAGCTAAACAGTTACTTAGACCGTCACAGTGATGGAATGCTAGGATATCTTGTGCTGACATGGTAGAGTGGGCCTCATCTCCTTTCTCGAGGTCACACAGATGAAAAGTCACTTGATTACGGCGTCTAGAAAACCCATCATAAACCAATCTCACTTGAATGCTGTAGAAAGTACCATGTGCCCGACTTCTACTTCTAAAGACACGACTAAAATCACGTGCATCTTCCACCGGCCCAGTAAACTCTTCCAACTGTTTCAGCCTCTCAATGTCCTCTACTGGTGTTTGTACTTGATATGGGAGAAGAAGAAGTTGGAGATTTGAGAGATTGGTGAATAAACCTTCAGGTAACATCCTTAAGTAATTTGCTCCATTTAATAACAAGCGCTTCAAATTCAGGAGCTTTTCTGTTCCTTGAGGCACGTTCCCGATACCAGTGTATGAAAGGTCCAGCTCCCTCAGTTCTTTCAGTAAACCCAAGTTGGGTACTACTGCAAGCTCTCGGCATTCTCCTAGAAGCAAGGCCTTCAGGCTCTTCATATCTGATAAAGAATCGGGCAAGTCTTTTATACGAGTTCTTGACAGATCAAGAGTGCATAGGGAGTGCATTCTCGAGAAAATAGATCCTGGTAGATAACTAAATGGATTCTCACGAAGAAGCAATATCGACAGCTTAGGGCAATTTGGAGACATTTCAAATGGAACTATCTCTATGCTATTCTGAATCAAGGACAAGTTCTCAAGATTCTCATTCCATTCTTCTTCATTGGGGATTTCCTTCAAATTGCAGTCGCCTGCTATTACCAAAGTTTTACCTTCAGTAATCTTCAGCGCCATGGCTCGCATAAGATCATGCATTCTGACACTATCTCCATCTTTGTGTTTGCGAGCGCTTTCAAGTAAGCACATGTTCACTAACTTGTCCAACATGGAATGACCCTCGTCGTGTTGAGCCTTCATACTCTTCCTTGTATCAACCAGCTCCTCCGAAATGAATTTTCTGACCAACTCGTTTCTTGGTATTTTGCAGTCTTCGGGATATAAAGCGCAATAGAGGAAACAACGTTGTAAGTTTGTGTGGCCACCACTCCCCTTAACTTGTCGATGATTTGGTAACAACCGATCAAAACTGTATTTTAGCACTTTATAAACTTGATCTTCCATGTCATCGTGCCCCATAAAAGATATCCTGAGTTCTATCAGTGCATTTCTCCAGACATGAATGGCCGTTTCTCCCCTCATGCTGCCTGCTAGGGTTATGATCCCTAGAGGCAAGCCATCACACATCTTGACCATACACTGGGCAATTTCCTCCACATCATAAGGTATTTTCTCGTGTCCCAGCGTTTCTTTGAATAAGTCCCACGCTTCATCATTATGCAGTGTCTTCACTTCATTTGTCTTCTTGCAACCAAATTGATGACACACTTTCAACGATCTAGTCGCAATAACCAGTCTACAACCTTCCCTACCAAGTGGAAATCCAACCTTTTCCAGCCTGATGTATTCCCACACATCATCCAATATGAGCACAATGTTTTCTCTTGTGGACAGTGCTTTGCTCAATTCGGCTGCTCTTCTGTCTGTATCTGCGTGTTCAACTGACAGCTTAATACCCATAGCATGAGCTATCTCGTCTTGCAACTTGTTTACACTAAACACTTGAGACACTGTAACCCAACACACACAATCTTGAGTTTCTTGCAGCAGCCGGTTGTGGATGCGCTTCATCAAAGTCGTCTTGCCCACACCTCCCATCCCGTATATCCCAACACTCTCCACCTTATCGTCCACTAACAACTCCCAAAGTATGTCCGAATTTTCCTCAAATGCTTCACCAAACATTTCAGCTGTCAAAAATGCCTCCCCCCTTTGATCATAATCCTCGACTAGAACTTCACCAAAATGTCTACTTTGCTCAACAAGGTCATTGACTCGTGTCGTTAGTGTTGCTACTCGACCTCCACTTAAGAGCCTAGTGATATATCCACGCGATTGTAGTTCAAGAAAATCAGTTTGAATCAGCTGCACTTGTTTCAACCAATCTCCAACTTCTCGTTTTCTTTTCTTTTTCCCCGATGCATCTATTTTGATTTTGTCCTCGACGTCAAATGCTATGGCACACAATGACTTGAGGCCTATCTCCAAAGTTGTAACATCGAGCTTTAGATTTGTTATGTCAGTAGCATTGTTTTGCGCATAATCTACAAGCTTTTCTCCAACCTTTTGGAAAAAGGATTCCACAATTTGTTGTAGCATTTTTGTTACTCTGCAAAGGGAATAGGGATATGTTTAGTATAAGTTATGATCAAGTGCAGATGAAGGTGTCATGGGAAAATTCATGTTATCGCCATCGCATGTCTTGTTTTGTGCCAATACGAAAATGACTACACACAATAAGACTAACCACGGCCAATGTGATCTGTTAAAGGACATGCATATAGACATGTCATGTTGTCACGACAGTAAGACAAATTTCATGAAATAAAATTTAGGGCTAGTTATATCCAACCTATAGGTCGAATTGCAAAAATGACATGACTTTAAAATATTTATAAGGGATAGTCGCGTGTAAATTCACATTCTAGTTTTGCACACTACAATTATAAGTTACTAGGAGTATATTTTAATTAATTATGATTTTATTATAGTCCGGCCAAATTTTGGCCACCTTGAATTTTAAGGCGACCATGGTCACCATCAATTTGTGCAAATTTAGAATTTGACAAAATTTTGGCAATTTACAAGCTATTATGCCCAAATAAAATTGATATTTAGAGCCATATTCTTATGGTTAGGGCTGAGTTGAAGAGGGGGAGAGAGATGGAAGAGAGCTAAAGTTGGTGGGCTCTTGAAGATTTTGTAGAATTTATTTGTCTTGGCTAAATTATTTTGGAACTTAATTAGTGTGAATTATGGATTTGGCTATTTGATAAATGAGGGGTGACACATGAATTAGCTGTTATAAAAATCTTCATGCTATCATGCAGTTTACAAAACTAAATTTTGACCAAAATTCTGTATTTAAAGTCAATTTGGCCACATTTGATCTTCGTGTGGCTAATCGGGTACCCAACTCGAGATTTTCGAATACTTGACCCGAAATTCCTCCTAAAATTCTACAAACCTATCTAAGAAATTTGGACACCCTAAATCCTACTTGAGTAATTAAATACCCGGATTTGAAGAATATATAGTTGGAATTGGCGGCCTCTCTCTCTAAATCGGAAGACCCATCCAACTACAACAATCTTAGTGGGGAAGCTAATCTTAAGGAGCATTTTGGACCTTGCTCCACATTCGCCGTCAGGGGTGGAACTAAGAATTTACTATGTATTGTTTTATAAAATAAAATCAAAATAAATTTATTTTGGATTCAAGATAGCTTTATAGAGTTTTCAAAAGCATTCTTTTAATAAAAGGACAGTTTCATTTTAATCTATTTCGAGAAAAGAATAATGGTACGACATATTAAGTCTTTTTTAACTAAGAAAATAGATTTAAAATATCATTTACAACATGTTTTACTTTCATGCCTATAAAGAAAAAAAATATATTCAAACTTTAATTGTATTTTTTCTTTCGTTATTTCTTATAAGTGTGTAATACCTGTGACTTATACACAGCCCACCCCAAACAAAAATTCTGGCTTCGCCCCTGGTTGGGACTACATGATAAGTTGCGGAAGAAGTTGTCTTGCTAGTTGCTTGTTGTGGCAACATCAATGTCAATTATTCTAATCTTGGACTGATTCGTTTCGTGGGCTTTGACTAACAATCCAAAATCTAGAGACTAGGAGGTGATTTCACTGATTGATTTGTTCCATGTTTATCTTCTTACCACATGTTAATATATAAGAAAATAGAATCCTTAAAAAATTAGGGTTTTGGTGAGAGTTATAAATATGGGTTCCTAGTAGAGAGGAACTTGAGGAGAAAAGATAGATGAGAGGCGAGATGTAAGGGGTTCGTCAAGAGACGACGATCGTCGGGTTTAAACAAGGGAAAACCCATAGAGAGAGGGAGGTGAGAACAACTTATTTCTTGGGATAAGAGAAAGTTAGTTCTTGCCCGATCTTGTCGGTGTAAAGCTATCGTCAGGAGACGAGGGAGAACCATGTAAGAGAAGGAGAGAGAGAGAGAGATAACAACTTGATTCCTAGAGTTAGAGAGAGTTTGTTCTTCCTCAATCTTGTAATTGTTGCTGCCGATGTTTAGTGAATTGCCTTAGCCATTTTCTCCCGTGGACGTAGGCATACTGTTGAACCACGTAAATTCCGTGTGTTTTTTCTATTTTTCGTTTCTAGAATTTGTTATCTTCGCGTCTGTCTTTCGTGTTCTGTTGTTTGTTGTGTTAACATCAAACGTCACATCCGATCCCCAGTAGAGCTTTTTTTTTAATTGATATTAATGAACTTGTTAACATATAATGTTATGGTGAAAATTGAGAGCTTATAAGTTCAAAGAAACGCCCTTTATGCATTACACATAATGCAAAAGCTCCTGTGAGCTCGCCCTCACAATGACTATGGGTCGGGTCAATGCGGGTTAAGGTTGTGTATAATCGAGTTCGGTCGGGTTAATCGAGTTCGGTCGGGTCGGATGGCTTTAGGGTAGACGTAGTTTTAAGTGATGGTTCTTGTGGCTAAAAGTAACAGTTTGTATGAACAAAAGTAATAATTAATTCTTGTGAATAACATAACATTTTTTTTTGTAAATTAAAGTGATCGGTCCTTATGATTAAAAGTAACATTTGTTGAATAAAAGTAGAACTTATATGAATAAAAGTACAGTATTGCCAAATGAAAAACGAAAGAAGAAAAAGAAAATAAGAAGGCATAAAAAATATCAGCACACCATAAATTTTGGGTTTTGTCCATGGAGCAGGGTTGTGCACTGCACACCCCTCCATTTGATGTCATGTGTCAAAAAAATTTGTCCCCCTTTTATTTTGTTTTGATATTCTGCATCCCAATTTTCCTTTTGACACATTTTGCTCTTATTCCTTGTATAAATTACCCCATCTATAGTACTTTCTTCATGAACATTTTGTTAAGGTTTCAATGCTTTCAAAATGGTATCAGAGCCTAGGTTTTATTAAGGAATTATGTAATAATTAACATAAAAAGTATTATCCTAACGGAGGAGACTTCCAAGAAAAATTATGGATCCGGACAATTGTTCGAGATGTATTGCATACAGGCTAATCCTCCAAAATTTGGAAGAATACAAACAAGGAGCCATCGAGGATCTCAGATGGGATGAACAAAACCTTGAGAGGTTTGTTCACGAACGAGAAAATCACCAGCAGATACTCCGACAAGAAATTGAATTTATTCACCATAAGGCGAAGATCAGAAGGATTGCCAATTTCAGAAGGGCAATCATAATCATCAAAGCATTGGTTCATCCCGACCATAACTGATGAACCTACAAGAAAAGGAAGCGATTCCTCTCAAGGAGATTCAGATTGCTTCTTCGATAGGAGTCGATCTCAGAGAAATCCAAAAAACGGTACAACACTTTGGCACCCATCAATTTGGAGTTCCCGAAGAAATAAAGCGAATCTCTACACAACAAGGAGAGATTATCAAACTCTTGATGGAGATTCGAAAGAAGATGGATGGCCAAGCACTTCTTCAAATCCAAGAAGAAGGAGTTCGTGGAGTAAATCCGCGGATGTAAAAGGAAAGCCAACTGGTGGTGTCAGGCTATCTATTGTGCCAGACATCATCCAAGACGAAGCCAAGAAAGGAAAAGGACTATTCTTGAAAGATTAATCATATGGATAATCTTGAGAGAATAGGACTGGAGGATCTACAAGAGCTAGCAGAGTCATTTGCTAACCTCAATGCTGTAGATCTCAGGGCCAATGAGATTCCCAAAACAGAAGAAGAGGAACCTCAAATACCACCCCAAGGAAACCCAGGCGTCTTCCCGACTGGAGGAAATCCACAACGATTCCACACTTACTATCAAACGGCGGAATCTAGTAGAAAGGCCAACAAACGTCGGCAAAAGATGCGGGATACTCCGGTAGGAAAGACAACGTTAGAACCAATCCATTCATATGGCCTAACGTTGAATCTTGACGATGCCGAGTTCAAAGATCGTGAGACCCTGATCGACGATTGGAGTGTTGCCATGAAAATCACTGCAGCAACTTTGGAGCTAGATTAAGAACAATTTATCAAAATGATGAAGCTCAGTGTTGCGGGGATTGTAAAAGAAACCTTTGAAAATACTCCCGAAGTAGAGATGAGAAACTTCTGGGGAGCAGAAGACGATGACGATCTAGGCGTGATGGTAGATAGAGCCATCGAGGCCTGGAAGGGGCACTTTCTCGGAGTAGGATACTTCGGATCCGCCAACAACGAGAAAGGTAGGATGTATGCACTAGCTCTCTATAAGGCTAGTGATACTCTCACAAGAAACGCTAAGCAAATTCATGAAGCTCTTTACAATTTATTGGCATAAAAGCTCAATGAAAGAGGAGCTGGCGAAGAAAATTTTCTTCCCTAAATTTCCTAGTCCATGGAGGGAGATGCTGAGCAACGGCTATACTCCAGGAGATCATGATAATATTGGAAGATGAATGTCATATGCCCAGAAGAAATTATCAGACTGGTGTATCGAAGCAACGACCCAACGCGATCTCAAGAAATTGAGAAAAATCAACAATTCAGCCTCGTTGATTTGTACAGATATTGCTCTCGAAACAGAAATCGAAGCAGAAGAGCCGTTTCAGCGAAGAGAATGAAGAACATATTCCAACCCTGTACTCTAAAAGGGAGAATAAGAAGTTCTTGGAGATCACCAAGAACAAGGTGGTCCAAACAAAGGGCCGGATCATATAAATCCAGACGACGAAGCGGACCAGAAAGTGGACGGTATTCATCTCGAGGAATCGGATCTCAGGGACAGACACCGGCAAGAAGAACTTTCAAAAGGGCCCATATTACGTCCAATGAACATTTCAAAGACTATAACTGTTGGACATGTCGAGCAAGGGGACATATCTCAACTGATTCTCCCGACAATAAGATGAAGAAGATGCAGAAATTCGAGTCTACACCAGACATCGAAGAAGCCATCTACCTCCAAAAACTGGTACTTGTGTATCAGTTCGAAGATATGCTTTCTGATGAAAGTATATTCGAACAAGATGAGTATGAAGATTCTTCCAGTTCTAGTTCTGAAAATTCAGATATATCAGAAGGATTCAGTAATGACGGATCCAACTGAAGAAAATGAGCTACAAGAGATCTTCCACCAGGCGAGTGAAAATCAAGACTTATATCAAAGTCATCTTTTGCTCTCACAAAAGGAGGTAAAGAAGATAATGAACCAAACCCAACCGATGCAAATGTATCAAGGGTTTTCGGAAGGGAGGTTCAGCCGAGCAATCAAAAGCTTGGAATTACCAAAAAGTGAATATTATGTTTTCTATGGTAAAATATCAAAGGAACTGTCACTTTCCATGGAGCAGACAGGCGATCAGGTGGAGATGCAGCTGATTACGGAGCGAGATATACAAAAGGATCTTGCAAAGATGAAGCCATTGGTTGCTCAGAAGATCAAATAGGTTCATATCGGGGCAATACAGCTGGTTATCAAGTCAAGTCTCAAAGACTATGTTGATACGCCAATTAACATTGCAATTTGTGATAAAAGAATCACAAATCCAAGAGAATCAGTGTTGGTAGCTCTGACCGGAAATCTATACGGCAAGAAGATTATAGCCAGTCTTTATCTAAAGTTGGCCTATAATCTTAAAGATTCTTAGTTCGGAAGAGCCCTGGCCCTCTATCAGGATTTTAAGCGAACCGAGCTGATGGAGAATGGAGGAAGGCCATACTCGATCACATATGAAGTATCCTATGCCCTATCTAACTCTCATCATACTGAGTTATTCTTAGGGAAGGATTATATCGAGATAGCCGATATCTTTCGAGAGATAGCAAAGACAATCAAATCAGATCGAGTGGGTACACCACCCATGAAGGATCTGGATATTGACCTTTCAGATAAAGGGTTCTGGAACCAGACTCAAGTTCTGGAACGAAGATGTCCAGACTTTCATTCCAAGGAGGCCGTCTCACGACTCAAAATTTGAGAAGAAGTTCTTCTGGTTTATACGAGAGGAAGAAGATCCAGGCAGGTCCATCCCGAAATCTGAAGGTAAGACTAAAACTGGCATGCCCGGAAGGATGGAGAGATGTTGATATCCAATGGGATATAGGTGTGAGGAAAAATTATTTTCCTTGCAACACCATATATTATCTACGGATGGCGGACAGCCAATTCCACGGAACGCTGGACCTCGGGGGTTTTATTATAAGCCTCGAAAGAGTTGCAGGAAAGGAAATTGATGTCCTTACCTTAGGACGAGATTTTCTTGACAAATACCAGCTATGGCAAAAAACGGAGGATGGAATGGAAATCATGATTGGGCAAAAACGCTTGCTGATCGTATAACCTCCATATACATCCCTATTGGGATGATATATGAGCAATATAGGACGCAATATTTTGCGGTTTATATTGATTCAGGAGCAGGCATTTGTACTGCCAAGAAGGGGTGCTTCCCAGCAGGGGTGGAAGAGGATCTACCACGAATTGCTGTAAGAGATTTCTCAAAGAAAATCTTACTCTTATCAAAAGGAGCCAGTGAAGCGAAAATAATTATCGGCGGAGCAGGGCAAACGCCTTGATATAAGGTTATGACTCCACCAATTTATTTTCAAGACAACCTCGATTAGTTATTTCTTCAAACCACATGATTCAAGTTCAACAAATGAAAATAACTCAAAAATTAATTTCGCAATTGACTTCTCCTTCATTTACATTGGTTTGGCTTTCAGCTTTTCTTCAAATTGAGAATCTTAAGCTACGGGCCTTCGAAGCCCAAGACCACTTAACTAGAACGAAAATAGGCCCAAACCCACTTCACTTTTTATTGGAGGCCCACTTAACTAACATGACAATAGGCCCAAGCCCACCTAAAGCTATAAATACGATAATTTCACTTAATTTTCAAAAGACCTCATTCCTTGATATGTCACCCACGGGCGGAGCTAGTAATTTACGAATGGACGGACAAAATTATATTTTTGTATTTGAAAACAAGTTTGGACGGACGAAACTATATTTTTAAAGCCAAGGAAATTCATAAATCTTAAACTGCATAATGGAAGTATTCATAATCAGCCTATTGTTTTTTATTTTTACCTTGTGATATGTGATTGGTGTGAAAAACTTGGGCATGATGAGGCTAACTGCAGGGAATAAGAACCCAAGGGCTAATCCTAGAATTTTCACATACTGAGAAAAGTTGATAAGATAAAATAATAAAGCTAGCTGGACCTGCCCCATTTTATTATCTCTAATTTATAAAGTGTTTGTGAATAATTCTCAAGTGCCTGCTACTTGGCTTGTGCAAAACTAAGACAAAAACACAAAATTCTTCTTTTCCATGTGGAATTTTTTTTTTTAATTATGGACTGTCAATATATTTTACAATAACTTTTTACCAATTTCTTTAAAGTATTTTACCACTTAGATTAATTTTTTAGGCGGAAACATGTTGTCGTTGAGTATCAAGGCAAGGCAAGGTAGGTTGTAACTGACTTATTAACTTTTGTTTTTTGCAGAATGGAAATTTCTTTATCCAACCTACCATTACTTTATTTACATTAAATAAATGAATTTCAAATATACATTCCAGTGGGATCCAACAATTCCATTAATTACACATTAATGCACATTATATAATTATTGGGCTAAGTAGTTTGGGGTCTTAGGCCATTTGGGCACTTTGGGCTATGAGATTAAATAATTGATATGGAGCGAGGGGTAGAGGGAGTAGGCATGCATGGGAAGAAGCCATTGCTTGTGCATCAAAGGAAGAAGAAGCGTGAGGATCGGGCCTAAGTCCACTTTCGTGGGCTGCTGGGTTGGGGAAGGAAATTGTAATTATTGTAAATAGTATGAAAAGGTGGCAGTTATTGTAAATAGTATGAATAGGTGGCAGTTATTTATTATTTAGGGAATAGGTGTCTGTTGGGTAGAAATCGGTTATAAATAGGGAAAGGAGGGTAGTTATTTATTATGCTGATATTGTATTGAAAGCCTGGAGGCTTCTTGGGCGGCTCTGCCGTTAGGAAAATAAAGAAGAAGAATTCTGCAAATATTCTCTCTTTAAATTCTGCTCTGTTCTTATTAATTGGTCCGACCTGCCGGATCCCGTCCTCACGCGAAGATGGCGAGATCGCAAGCGGAGAGATTCGAGGCATTGGAGAAGGAACAGCGGGAGATACGGGAAGATCAGAAATCAATGAAGGAAAATCTGGAAACGATCACCGCCTCACTCACCGAATTGGTGCAAGTCATTAAGACAAAACCGGACTCTAAGTCCGGCGGCAAAGGATCCAACATGGAAGATGATCACGAAACGGAAGATGGCAGTGACGAGGTGGAAAGCAGCGAACAGGGGGGAAATAAAGGGACTCTGCAACTGCCGTCTTTCGACGGAACTGACCCTATTGGTTGGCTGGCCCGCGCCAACCAACAGTTTGAAATCGCCGGAACTGCGCCGGAAGTACGAGTTTCGGCGGCAGTAGTGGCTATGGAAGGACCAGCTCTGTACTGGATGACATGGCTGCGTTCACGGAAGCCCTCACTCACGTGGAAGGGATTTTCGGAGGCGTTGGTGTCACGATTTGATACCCGTTTCCAAGGGGACGCGTTCGAGAGATTGGCCGATATCAAACAAACAAGGAGTGTAGATGAATATGTCAATTTATTTGTCCAACTTGCAAGCCAAGTGCCGGGCCTAACCGATGCACACTACCTCGGTTACTTCATGAAAGGGCTGAAGGATCCGATCCGGGGTTTCCTACGCTTATTCAGACCCACCGAGCTGGAGGCCGCGATGGAATTGGCACGCGACGTGGAAGACAATTTGGCAATTCAGGGAGGGGGTCGTAACAGTCTCAGTTGGAATAATTCGGTACCGAAAGGGGGTGGTTGGAATCGAGGTGTGACAACGGCATGGACCGGATCTATTGGGGGACCAAGTAAGAGCTTTGCGGGCAGCAGTGCGCAACCGGGAGACAAATCAAATGCTTCGAGGGCTAGTTTAGTGGTACAGCCCCCACAGCGGCCACGCTTCACAAGACTCTCATCACAAGAACTCGCGGAATTGAAGGCCAAAGGGCTGTGTTTTCGATGTAGAAAGGCGTATTCGCCGGGGCACGAGTGTCCTCTCAAACAATTGCGAGTCATGATCGCCGAAGAGGGAGAAAGGGTGGACTTGCAGCAGTACGAGTTCTATCAACCAACGGGACTTGAAGAAATAGAGGAGGCGCACGAGGAGCCCGCCGAGGAAGACGTTGAGTTGCCATTGTATTCAATGGTTGGCATTGACACCGCGCGAACTATGCGCCTGCACGCGAGGATGGGAGAACACACTATCACAGTGTTGATCGATAGCGGAGCAAGCCACAACTTTATTTGAAAGACGCTCGTGAGCCGGCTACAACTACAACCCGATCGAGAGGAACGATTCAGCGTCTTATTGGGAAACGGGCTGCGCCAAGAAGCAGAGGGTGCATGCCGGGAGGTTGAAGTAACTCTTGCAGGGTGTCATTTTATATTGGATTGCTTTGTATTTCCCTTGGGCGGTGTAGATTTAATTTTGGGAATGACATGGCTTTCGACTTTGGGAGAGGTCAAACACAACTATGATAAGATGTTAATGAAGTTTGAAAAGGGAGGACGTTGCATTGAGTTGCGTGGTGATCCTCAGTTGTGCCGTGGTCCAATTGGTATGAAGTCGTTAATCCACTCTCGTAACGCACAAATATGGGCAATAGTACCGGAGGGAGAGGGCTATGCTAAATCTCACGAGCAAGAAGCGTTACAAGAAGTGTTACATGAATTCCGAGGAGTGTTTGGGGATCCGAAATCCTTACCACCAAAGCGTGAGGCAGACCATCACATCACCTTAGAGGAGGGCACCAAGCCGGTGTCCGTACGTCCATACCGCTATGGTCATCACCAGAAGGACGAAATTGAGAGGCTTGTAAAAGATATGTTAATGGCAGGAATTATAAGGCCAAGCTCTAGCGCTTTCTCAAGCCCGGTACTGTTGGTAAAGAAGAAAGACGGAAGTTGGAGATTTTGTGTCGATTATCGAGAACTAAATAAGGTGACGATACCGGACAAGTACCCCATTCCAGTTATACAAGAGATGATCGACGAATTGGCTGGGACGGTCGTTTTCTCCAAGATTGATCTCCGATCGGGCTATCACCAGATTCGAGTGGCAGCTGCCGATATCCCCAAAACTGCTTTCCGAACTCACAGTGGCCACTATGAGTTCTTGGTCATGCCCTTCGGCCTCACGAACGCGCCAGCAACATTCCAATCCACAATGAATGACGTGTTCCGGCCCTATTTGAGAAAATTTGTGTTGGTATTTGTTGATGATATACTCGTCTACAGCCGCTCATGGGAGCAGCACCGAGTGCATTTGGGAATGGTGCTTCAGATTTTACAAGAAAATCAATTTCTAGCTAATCGAAAGAAGTGCACTTTTGGTTGTCAGCAAGTGGAATACTTGGGCCACGTGATCTCGGAGGCGGGCGTAGCAATGGATTCGGAGAAAATTAAGGCAGTGTTGGAGTGGCCGAGACCGTCTAGTGTTCGAGAGGTTCGCGGATTTCTAGGCTTGACGGGATATTACCGTCGATTCGTTCGTGAGTACGGCTTGATCGCACGGCCATTAACAGCATTGCTGAAAAAGGAGGCTCCCAAACGTCTCGAATGGACGACTGAAGCAGAAGAGGCATTCCACCGTTTGAAAAAAGCTCTCACGGAAGCACCGGTGCTGGCACTACCACAGTTCGATCGGCCTTTCGTGATCGAGTGTGATGCATCGGGAACAGGGATAGGGGCAGTATTAATGCAGGAACGCCGACCGATCGCTTATTTCAGCAAGTCCTTGGCAGATAGAACTTTGACAAAGTCAGCATATGAACGGGAAATGATGGGCCTCGCTTTAGCTGTTCAACATTGGCGGCCATATTTACTCGGAAGAAAGTTTGTAGTACGAACCGATCATCGAAGCTTGAAGCACTTGTTACATCAGAAAATTGTCACTCCTGCACAACAAGTTTGGATTGCCAAATTGATGGGATATGATTTCGATATCGAGTATAAAACGGGGATTTCTAATGCTGCGGCTGATGCTCTTTCCCGGCGTGATGGCGATGTTGAGTTGGCTGCATTAAGCAGGGCTGAATGGTTGGGTTTCGACGGAGTGGAGATCGAGCAGCAGAATGATGAATATCTCCATTCCATCATCATGGCAATCCAGCAACAATCCGACAGTAAACCCGGATTTCGACTCGTAGGAACAAAGCTATTCTTCCATGATCGTGTTGCTTTACCGACTACGTCGAATTGGATCCCCGTACTCCTCCGCGAGTTTCATGATACCCCTTTTAGTGGTCACGCGGGAGTATTACGCACATATCGGCGTCTTGCATCCAATGTATATTGGAAAGGTATGTTTCGTACAGTTAAGGAATATGTGGCTAAATGTTTAATTTGTCAAAAGATGAAGTATGAGGCGATGTCACTCGCCGGGTTGCTACAGCCGTTGCCTATTTCGCAGCAAATTTGGGAAGACATTTCTATGGATTTCATCACTTGCTTGCCTAAATCGAAAGGATTTTCTGTTATTTTGGTAGTTGTTGATAAACTGTCCAAATATGCACACTTCATAGCGTTGAAACCGCCGATTACGGCACGCTCAGTGGCTGAAATGTTCATGCGGGAAGTGGTCCGGTTGCATGGAATTCCTAGCTCTATTGTTAGCGATCGAGATTCAATGTTCGTAAGCACCTTTTGGAGAGAATTGTTCGTGCAGTCGGGTACTCGTCTCAAGTTCAGCACAGCCTACCATCCCGAGACGGATGGCCAGACGGAGGTGACTAATAGGGTGCTCGAGACGTATCTTCGCTGTTTTACTAGCGAGCAGCCCAAGATGTGGGTAAGGTGGCTGGCTTGGGCGGAGTTTTGGTATAACACATCCTTTCAAACCGCAGCCCGGATGACACCCTTCGAGGCGGTATATGGCCGCCCCGCGCCAACCTTGCGCCGTTTTCTACCGGGAGAGTGTACGGTGCCGGCGGTGGCGGAGACTCTATCTAGTCGTGATGAAGTACTGCAGCACCTTCGTCGGAACTTGCTACGGGCTCAACAGGAGATGACGGTTCAGGCCAACAAACATAGAAGGGACGTGGAGTTTGAGGTGGGAGATCGAGTTTTTCTGAAGGTTCGACCTTTTCGACGGGCTTCGCTGAAGGAGGGTAAAGACCACAAACTTTCCGCCAAATTTTATGGGCCTTTCGAAGTGCTTGCTCGAGTTGGGAATAGGGCATACAAGCTGCAACTTCCAGAGGGCAGCAAAGTGCATCCGGTATTTCATGTTTCACAACTAAAAAAGGTGGTGGGGGGTCACGAGGTCACAGCCGAACTGCCAGAGACGATCGAGTTGCCGGTAACGCCAATCCTTGAGCCAGAACAAATCTTAGCATGGCGAACGATTCCGGTAGGAGCGAATAAAGTCGAGCAACTGTTGGTTAAGTGGAAGGGCGAGAGTGAAGATGATGCAACTTGGATTGACTTGAAGAATTTCATGGGCCAATTTCCTGATTTTGACCTTGAGGACAAGGTCGATTCAAAGGAGGATGGAATTGATATGGAGCGAGGGGTAGAGGGAGTAGGCATGCATGGGAAGAAGCCATTGCTTGTGTATCAAAGGAAGAAGAAGCGTGAGGATCGGGCCTAAGTCCACTTTCGTGGGCTGCTGGGTTGGGGAAGGAAATTGTAA
>JAYJMF010000002.1:2462415-2479798 GCA_036873715.1 Salvia sclarea | reverse complement strand
AACTTTGTTGATATTGTGCAAAACAATTATACATTTTGTGCAACTCTCGTAATATTTCGCACCTTCTCACGGAAAAAGGCCTTCTCACGGTAACTCACCCCTATATATATGTATATATATATATATTGCATATTGAACTTTTAAAAATGCAATACAAAAAAATTTGAATAATTTGGTGAACAAAATATTTTTCTTTTCCCAGATCAAGAAATGGTAGTTTCATACACAATAGTAGTCAAGGGTATCTTTAAGGCCATACTTGAACACAATGTACGGTGTACCAGCCAAAATCTATTACAATTGTTTATGTAAGTTTCAATTGATGCATTCAAAAAGATTAAATTTCCCTCCCCCAACCAAAAAAAATTAAAATTTTGTCCCTCGTGAGATTCGAACCCTACCAAACATCAGCCTTCGAGATCGCAGGTCTCGTCGGGCCATATCGCAACCTCAGTATATCCATCCTCAGTAGCACACGCCCTAAACATCCCTAACGTATTGAACGGCATCGCGACATCTCCCGCGGCAGACACCGCCACCAGACCCGCAGTCCGGCTGGGTGCACACTCCTCGATCACATATGCGGCCGCCTCCTTGAGGGAGAGCCCCTTGTACTCCATAAGAGCAGCCACGTCCCTCCCAATCGTGGCGCGGATGATGGCCTCGCCCTTGCCAGTGGCTGAGACGGCGCACAGCTTGTTTGCATACGTCCCTGCTCCGATGATCGGCGTGTCGCCTATCCTCCCCACCATCTTGTTCACTAATCCACCCGTTGATGTGGCAGTAGCCAGGTTGCCATACCCGTCCACGGCCACGCACCCGACTGTTCCTAGCTGGCTGTCCCCATTGGGAGGTGGCGACGTTTCTTCGACTTTGGTTAACGGTTGTGTATAGTCGATCTAGAGAAAGGGCAAGTATTAGAGGTATATCATCCAACACAACTCTACAAGAGTTTCAACCTTCAAATATTAAACAATGTTGTCAAGTTTTATTTTGATAATGTACTCTACCTAAAAAAGTAAGGGCTACACAATTTCCATTTCACAGCAGTGTCATGAAATTTGGCCAATTTTACAATACAAAAAAATTAAGAGAACAGATCCAACTAGTGTCGTATGCCAATGCTCAAATTTACGGGATGATGCAAAAGGCAATGGTGGGAAAGGAAGTCGAGCATACCTGAACTCGATTAGCTTCTTTTGCTTGTTTCAGTCTTTCAATGTTTTCTGGTGTTATAAAATGGCTTGAATCTATAGTTTCAACGCCCTGCACACAAAACGAAGAGAAGACAGATAAGTAACCTAAAAGGAAGTTCAGCAGCCAAATCATATGTAAATAGTTTGGTAGATGACACTATTCAAAATGCATAGCCAACTGGTTTCTTTTCAGGCTTATATACTTGTTGAAACTCATACACAGAGCAGAGAAATAACAATCAATTGAGAAAGAGAGCGTTTTAATAATCATAGTGAATCAAGTGAAGATTGAACATGGCGACACAACACAATCGTTCCACTAATCAACTCTTATATAAGATGATGTTTGGAAGAGAGTAATATGTAGAAGAAACATTGATGATACTTGATCTCTTGCAAAGGCCTCTGCCCCATCAAATCCAAGATATATATGAGGGGTCTCCTCCATAACAAGGCGTGCTAGAGAGATGGCATTTTTGACAGTGGTAAGGCCAGAAACAGCACCGCAGCGCATCGTGTTCCCATCCATGATGCAAGCTTCCATTTCCACCGTCCCGTTGCTTGTCAAGACTGACCCTCTTCCAGCATTAAAATGCGGATGGTCTTCCAGCTCGCGCACCTGCATAATCAACCACTCAACACTATAAATATTCTAACTTTGCAACAGAAGCACCCATGGATCCCCCCAATCACTTTTTGTAACGCTCCCCAAACTATTCTTGTGTGTGGATCCAGATCAAACAGCAGTCAGTTTCCCCTAATTTTGCCGGTGCAACAAATTTGATACTAAAACCAATGAATAATGTGAGAAATACGTACGACGAGTTCGACGACATCGAGTGGCGATCGACCAGCTTGGATGGCGGCGACGCCGACCTGCAGAGAGTGGCGGAGGGCAGCTTCTCGGGGCTGCCGGCGTTCAGGCTCCAGAGACCGAGGAATATCTCCGGCGCCGCCGTGGAGTGCTATAGCCCAACCCATCTCCTCCTTCTAGTAGGGTAATCAGTATCTCTCCCTGATTCTGAATCAATGGAGATTAGATTCCTTCTCTTTTTTTTTGTTATTTTATGGGACGGACATATCAATGATTGAGACGCGAGATTTCATCTTTTCTCCGTGCATAATATAAATGGAGTATAAAATATTTCCTCCCACCCAAACTTACTTGCGAGATTAAGGAACTAGTATTATTTAATGTTTTAAGCATTGTATTTTCTTACTCAAATCTTTATGTTTAGTGTTATTACTAATGACTAATTTGTAAAACCTGATCCACGCCCGTTACAAATAACTTTATCACAATCTATACCATTCCCAACTCATTTCATATTTATCCAAACATGCAGAATTTGATAAACTTGGTACTCTAAAAAATTCAATCATCTACGTCCTAGTCACAAATTCGCTCTCAATAAAATGTCACAATTATGAATTTTGACAATTCACTGTGTGGACAAATTTAGGGAAATAATAAAAAAACATACATAATGAAAAAAGTATTGGAGGAAATAAAATGAGTAGAGAGGAAAAGCAATTTTATCTTTTTGCATTTTCTTCTCATCATATGAGAAAATTAATATAATGGAGAAAATTTAAAATGTGAGATTGTGAAAATTTTCAAAACTCTTGTATAATAGTGAAGTTATATTATATACATAGTGAAGGCTCTTACTTCAGCATAAAAAAATCTATGTGGCATGTGGGAATTAATGTGAGAATATGCATATGACAACATGAATGCCACATGAGAATAAATTTTTATTTTAACAAAAAAAAGTTATTAAAACACGAAAAATTTGACATAGAGGATCTCATCCATATGAGAAGGGGCTATTTATTTTCTAGTATTGTATTTATATTTTTGGAAAAAGAAAAAGAGAAGAAGTATTGGAATGAATAGTTGGTTGAAGTAGGAAGTAGGAAGATCTCGACGTGTGAGTCCAAGTCCAAGTGCTCATGAAATTGAACGTCGCAATAACTTCCCCTTGTTAATATTAACTCTATAATCCTCCTCATTTTCAAATTTAAATTTAAATTTAAATTCTGAGTCTCTTCTTTCTCTCTCTACACCACTCATATTCTCCACTCCTTCCACTTCCCACATACACCAGCTGCAGCGGCAGAATGAACTCAGCACGCGCAGATGCAGAGGCAGAGCCGAGGCTTCGATGTAGAGTTAAAGATTTAGTAGCATCATGCTTCAATACTTGCCGCTTACCTCTTGGTCATTATATATTTACATTAATTCTTAATTGCCAACATTTTCATTCATCTTTAATTTTAATTTGAGAATTTTGATGTAGAAGAAGAAGAAGAAGAAAGCAAACCACAGCCTGAAACAGTGGCCGGTTCCGTCGACGTTAGAGGCAACGACGAAGCAACCCGAAAAAGAAGATCACTCAACGAGCGTGAGCCGCGCTTCGCTGAGGAAGATTACATAGTATTTTGCTTTGGAGAAGATGGAGAGATTCACATCATCAATAGCGACACAAGTCCATCATCACAGACACAACCCATTAATAATACTGCAAAGGTACTTCATCATATATTGTCATTAATAATCCAACATCAATATATAAATGTGTTAATTCTGTGGTTACAGATGAAGAATGAAGTCGAGTCAAGCAAAATGGAATCCTCATTTGAGTCGTGTGATTCTAGTCTATCAGACAGCAGCACCACCTCTTTCGCCTTCCCACTGTAATTAAGCTCCTAATTCTTCAACCTAATCTAATAACATCATATATATGAATATTGAATATTGCAGGCTTGGAGTGGAGTGGATAGGCAGCCCTCTTCACATGCCCAACGCTCAAAAATGCCACACCCACACCTGTAGATTCTGATGATTACTCTCCCATATATATATATATATGGTTTGGTTCTTGTTGTTGCAAGATGTGTATACTTGCTCTTCATCTTGTCAATCAATATGTACAACTCTCTCCATTTTGTATTTTTAACTATTTTGGTTGTTTTTACCCTTGGATTTAACATTCTACCTAATTTCAAAATGCAGGCATTTAGTTCCCTGCTTGTTTTCAGAGGGAAACTAATGTAACTTCTACTTTTATTATATAGTATGAACTTTGATTACATATTGGAAGAAGAGTGTTTAAGAAATACTTATTTGTCAGCATTCCGACCGACTTATCTTTTCTTTTCTAATTGTCAGCATTCCGACCGACCGTCTCTATATTTACTATAGTTTGAGTGTAAAGTTTTCACTTGTATGTGATATGAACATTATCTTCCATTTTCCGTTGTTTGGGTGATTACGAGAGTGCAAGCAAACTATTAGTCAGCAACGTAGTTATAATATATTAGAGTTATGTCATTATACACAATTATGAATTGATTTCTTTTTTACCGTGTTTTTTATTTCATTTTTTTATTATTTGGTATCATGTATTTATATGAAAATTATAAAATGAACAGAGTTTAAGAATTTGTTGGCAAGATAATCATAGCAAAGTTTTGGTTTTGTACTTCACGTTTAATTAGATTTTGCCATCGTGACGATATATAGTTAATTAAATAAATAATAAAAAAATAATTTTTTTTATCTAAATTCTGAATCACAAATATGTAATAAATAGATATTGAAATAATTATTACGAATCACATGTAAATCATAAATCTCCATCTTAATTAGTTAAAATCGTGAACATATTGATGGCAGTGAAACAATGACTGAAATATCCTCGACCATTGTCTTTGCCAAAATTTGATTCTTAAAACATTTGTGGATGGGACAAATTAAATTATAATATGTGATATATAGTGCAAACGAAAAAACTATAAAAGTACATGTATTCGCAGTGTCAAGTATCCACACCCAAAAAACTTGAAATTTTCATCCCGCGATAGAGGCTGAGATTTGAAGACAGAACCCCTTTGAAAGCTCAGATCTGGAAAATGTGAGCTGAAGTCAAAATTAATGCCCAGAAAATGGCCCCAAAGCTAGTTTAAGGCTCAAAGCTGAGGTTAAGAGTCAAAGTCAAGCCTAATCCAAATCTAATCACTAGAGTCAAACCTCAAGCTCAATATTGATCGTGGGAACAACGCCAAAATGTTACAGACAAGAGACAAGGAGTCGGAGCCGAAGTAAGACAAGAGTTGAATCACGCAGATTAGTGAGTAGAGACAAGAAAGATTCATTTTGTACGTACTGACACGTGGAGCCTGCAGATTGAATGACAACACTGAGAATGCTGGCAAATTTGATCTCCATAGTGGCTATCACCAAATACACATTATTAGATATTATCAGATATTTTCTGATTTCTATTGATGAGTTAGTTACAGATATTTTTCTGATTGTTGTTCATGAGTTAGTTAGAGTTAGTTAGATTCTGTTAGAGTGAGTCAGCGAGCAGTTAGCTAGCTATACATATCTCTCTTGTATTTATAGATGCTCATTCTCTTGTAAATTCAGTTTTTCATAAAAGTTGAATATCAATCAAGTTCTCAGCTAGATACATCTCAATCTTCTCATTCTCATCTCTGCTCCTTACTCTTCTCATTTTCTGCTAGTAGATTTAACATGGTATCAATCGCCAGAAAAGTGTTGATCTAGATCTCTGGTTACTGCTTTTCAGTTTGCTCATCAAGTTCTTTACACTGCTACATCTCTCGTCATGGCTCAGAATCACTCCGATCCTCATCTTCCCCACTTTCCATCGATCATCAAACTTGATCGCTCCAATTACTCTTATTGGAGAGCTCAAGCTCTTGCTACTATTCGTGCTCATGGTTTCTCCGAGTTCATCCTATCCTCTGCTGCTGCTCCACCACAACTTCTTCCTTAAATCCGGCTCACTCCGTTTGGATCCGTCGCGACCAATTCCTTCTTAGCTGGTTACTTTCCTCAATTGGAGAGTCCATGCTTGGGCATGTGGTACGATCTACTCAAGCGAAAGATCTCTGGCTCATTTTGGAGCGTCTTTTTCTTTCTCAGTCGAAGGCTTGTACTATGCAACTCCGGTCACTTCTACAAACCACAAAAAAAGGTGATCAATCGGTTGAGGAATACTTCCTCAAAATGCAAGGTTATGCAGATCAGCTTTCTGCAGTCGGTCAGGTGGTTTCGGATGAGGAACTTATCATGTATATCTTAGCTGGATTTGGCCTCGAATATGAAATTTTAGTAGTGAATGTTATGCAAGCTAAAGATCATCAGACTATCCAAGAGGTTCAATTTGCTTTCTAAGCCTATGAGAATCGACCTCTCCAACACCACTCTGCTACTCTCGCTCCTTTTACTGCTAATGTTGCATTCAAGGGTGGTTATGGTAGAGGTAATTCTGGTCGTGGTATGCCTCGAGGTGGCTTTAATCGCTCAGCATCGACGAGCAAGGTGGTGTGCCAACTATGTGGAACACCTGGTCATGTAGCACTTAAGTGCTACAAACGGTTCGATGTCTATTTCACTGGCAACACCAACACTCGTTCTGCTCCTCAGCAAGCATTTCTAACTGTTTTTGTGCAGAAAACTGATCAAGGTGATCCTAGCTAGTATATGGATAGTGGTGCAACTGCTCATGTCACCAATGACCTTGCAAATCTTCAGCTCAGCACAGACTATCATGGTAATGAAAATCTTGTGGTTGGAAATGGTATGACTGTTCCCATCTCTTCTGTTGGCTCTACATCCTTTAAACTACCAAATTCTGCATCTGCACATTCCTTACTTCTAAACAATATACTATATGTCCCTCAAATCACAAAGAATCTTCTTAGTATTTCTCAATTCACTCATGATAACAATGTTAGTATTGAGTTTAACAAACATAATTTCTTTGTTAAGGACCAAGCCACACACTAGATCCTCCTCAAGGGAGCTCTCCATAATGGCATGTACCAACTTGATCTATCTACCTTTTGTATCAAGCATCCAAGTTCTTCTTCAGTCTCAAAGAATACTGCTCTGCTATCTAGAATTGTCACCACTACAAATCCTTCTCATATAGCTTGTGTCTCTGTCTGTAATCCTGATCTCAATATTTTGCATAAATCTCTTGGACATCTTAGCACTGCTGTTATGGGTGCAGTTTGTAGATCTCTCAATTTGAAATTCAATAAAGAAGAACTTTCCTTTTGTGAGGCATGCAAAGTTGGCAAGTTACATCATAAACCTCACACCACACAATCTGTCAAAACTTCACATCCTTTTCAATTAGCTCACTCGGATTTGTGGGGACCATCACACACTGCATCTTCACAAGGTTACAGATACTATATACTCTTTGTGGATGATTTTACCCGTTTTACTTGGATATTTTCCATCACAGTAAAATCCCAAACCTCCACTATTGTTCAAAAAAATTTAGAAATGGTTAAATGTCAATTCCAAACTCAGGTTCAAGCCTTTCAATCTGATTGGGGTGGGGAATTCAGACCTATAGTCTCTCTTCTAGCATCCAAGGCATTCACTTCCAACATCCTTGTCCTTATATACATTCTCAAAGTAGAAGGGTAGAAAGAAAGCACCAACATGTGGTAGATATGGGTTTGACTCTCCTAGCTCAGTCATCTCTACCTTTCTCTTTCTGGTGGGATGCTTTTCAAACAGCAACTTATCTCATTAACAGACTTCCCACACCAACTCTCCAGAACAAGTCACCCTATCAGTCCATTTTTCACACTCTTCCTTCCTATGCCTTAATGAAACCATTTGGCTACACATGTTTTCCCTACATCAAACCCTATAACTCTCACAAGCTTCAATTTAGATCTACAAAGTGCATCTTTCTGGGCTATAGTGATCATCACAAAGGGTAAAAATGTCTGAGTCCTCAGGGCAAATCTTACATTTCTGATACAATTGATTTTAATGACAAAGAATTTACTTATGCATCATTGTTTCCTTCTGTATCAGTCACTGCATCTTCATCTGTCACTACACCACCATGCTCTCTTCCTATACTGCCATTTCCTTCTTTAGGGCCTGATCAACCATCGTCCTCATCATCATCTTCTTCCTCCCCAGACACATCCATCTCACAATCCTCCTCTAATACATCTTCCACATCCAATAGCAGTTCAAGCTCTAGTTCTTCCTCCAGCAGTAGCCAAAGTCCTCCTCCTGTTATTCACACAAATAAACACTCTATGGTTACCAGAGCCAAACATGGGATTTTCAAGCCAAAAAGTTTTGTAGCTGCTCAAGCTGCAGGTGACAGTTCCCTATCTCCACACACAGCTCTTCCTAAAAATGATGAGGAAGCGCTGTAGCACCCTGGTTGGCTAGCAGCTCTACAAAAAGAGTTTATGGCTATTCAGAGCAAGGGCACATGGACTCTTATGCTTCCTTCTCCGTTGTACAAAGTTATCTCCAACAAATGGGTGTATAGGGTTAAAACCCTCTTAGATGGCAGTCTTGATCAGTTGAAAGCAAGGCTGGTTGCTAGGGGCTTTGAGCAACAAGCTGGTGTAGATTTCTCTGAAACTTTCAGTCCTGTGGTGAAACACTCCACTATTAGGCTTGTGTTTGCTCTTGCTGCAACTAAGCAATGGTTTATACAGTAGATTGATGTCAACAATGCCTTTCTCAATGGGGAGTTAGAAGAGCCGATCTATATGTCTCAACCTAAAGGGTGAAGATAAAGAGCATCCGGATTGGGTTTGCAAGCTCAACGGGTCTCTCTATGGTTTGAGACAAGCTCCTCAACCTTGGTATGAAAAGCTGAAAGGCAGCCTTATTTCCCTTGGTTTTCAGAGGTCTACATCTGATCTCTCTTTGTTTCACAGGAAATCTGACGGTGTTCTGCTGATTGTGTTGGTTTATGTTGATGATATTTTGATCACATGTGATAGTGCCACTGAGATATCTACATTGATAGAGTTGCTTCATGATCAGTTTTCTCTCAAAACAATGGGAGAAGTGCATTACTTTCTAGGAATCGAAGTTGTCAGGCGTCGTTCCACTTTTACTCTATGTCAGCAGAAATATTTGCATGAGCTGCTCCAGAAAACAAAGATAAGTGGTTGTAATCCCTATCCCATACCTATCACTCCAGCCACCAAGCTCAACAAAGTCGATGGTTCTATGTTTGAAGATCCTTCCTTGTACAAAAGCACGGTTGGGGCTCTCCAATACTTGACCTTAACTCGACCAGATATTGCTTTCACAGTAAATAAATTGAGTCAGTTTCTTCATGTTCCTACCACGTTGCATTGGAACGCTTGCAAGCGATTGCTCCGGTATCTGCAGGGATCCACCACTCTTTTTCTGAAGTTTACTCCGTCCTCATCCCATAAGTTAGTTGGATTCACCGATGCCGACTATGCGAGTTGTCCAGATGATCGGCGTTCCACTGGAGGTCACTGTGTGTTTGGTAGCAATCTCATTGTTTGGAGCTCGAAAAAACAAGGGGTTGTCTCTCGTAGTAGTGCTGAGTCAGAATATCGATCGCTTGCAAATGTCACTACAGAACTCGTTTGGTTGGCAGCTTTATGCAATGAACTAGGAGTTCAAGTGACATCTCCACACCAGCTTTGGTGTCATAACTCAAGTGTTGTGGCCTTAGCTGCTAATCCAGTGTTTCATGCTAGAACCAAGCACATCGAGGTAGATATCCATTTTGTACGAGAGAATGTGGATGCCAAGTTTGTCGAAGTTGGACACATTCCTGTTGAGGATCAGATAGCTGACATTTTCACTAAACCTCTGCCAGATTCAAGATTTTTGAAACTTCGTGATAAGTTGACACTTTGTGATCCGGGGTGAATGTCCCATAGAACCTTTCTTGGGAGTATATTAGATATTATCGGATATTTTATGATTTCTGTTGATGAGTTAGTTACAGATATTTTTCTGATTGTTGTTCATGAGTTAGTTAGAGTTAGTTAGATTCTGTTAGAGTGAGTCAGCGAGCAGTTAGCTAGCTATACATATCTCTCTTGTATTTATAGATGCTCATTCTCTTGTAAATTCAGTTTTTCATAAAAGTTGAATATCAATCAAGTTCTCAGCTAGATACATCTCAATCTTCTCTCTTTCTTCTCATTCTCATCTCTGCTCCTTACTATTCTCATTTTCTGCTAGTAGATTTAACACACATTAGGCCGGGTGACGAGTGGAAAACGGTGTTTAAAATCCGTGAGGGTCTTTTTGAATGGTTTGTAATGCCCTTCAGTCATTCTAACACGCCGAGTATTTCTACGCGAGTTATGAACCAGTTCAATCGATCTTTTATTGTCACTTGTGTCGTTGTTTATTTCGACGACATTCTTTTCTACAGTCACTTGCTTGAAGATCACTTTGGACATCTTTGCTCAATTCTACTTATTTTGTGCTCCGAAAATTTTTACGTTGCTCTGAAGAAATGTCTATTTTGTGAGACGTTTTATTTTTGAGCTACATCATTTCTAATCGTGGCATTATAGTGGACGATTCCAATGTTTTTGTTATTCTTGAGTGGTCATCTCCTATAACTGTAACAAAGGCATGCAACTTTCATGGTTTAGCCTCGCTCTACTGTCGATTCATTACTCATTTTAGTTCCATCATGGCTCCTATCCGATTGCATTGGTCGTAAACCATTCACCTAGTCACCGGAAGCCGAGGCGACTTTTGTTATCTGATTTTGAGCAACTGTTTGAGTTATCTTGTGATGAGTTAAAAACCGGCATAGGGGCGGTTCTTAGCCAGGCTGCACGCCTAGTGGCCTTCTACAGTGAGAAATTATCAGGCCTCCAGTCTCGCTACAACACTTGCGATGTTGAAATTTGAAAGAAGTCAAGGAACAAGTAGATAATAAAAAAAATCATATATATGAGGGTCAATTGCAAAAAACTATGTGAGAGATACAAATCTCTTCGGCAAATTTATACTCCCTTCGTCGACCAAAGTGTTTAACATTTTATCATGTTGGTCCGTCCACCAAAGTGTTTAGCATTTCAATTTTGTCATTTTGGGAAACTTTTTTATTCCACCTTTAACATCAAACATCAACATCATTATTTTATCTATACTAATAGCATTTACAAAAATGACATTGATGGACCCACATTTAACCTCACATGTCAACATCATTATTTTATCTACACTAAATTATTTTAAATACAAATTCAAGTGAGACCCAAATTCCACTCACTACATATTTATACTCAAAGTCAAAGCACATTATTAAAATCGTACTGAGTCAAAATGTTAAACACTTTGATGGACGGAGGGAGTATATCATACATGGGTCACAACACAATAAGATAATGACAATCTTTCCAAATTATAGTACTGGTTTGTGGGAGAATCTATATATATTTTAGGTCTCAATTTTCTATTAATCTAGGGCACCATCTCAACAATCTCAAGTATAAGTCAGCCCTAGGAATAGGGTTGTCTATACAGTTAATTCCAATTCCGGTTAACTAGAATTAAAAATATAATTTTTTAAGGAAATAGTAATATTCAAGTTAACTGGAAATAATTGGAAGAAATTTTGTAAAAGAATTAGAGAAAGAGAGATACCTAATCTCATAAAGACTAAAGAATTTCTGTTTAAGATTACAACTCAGCAGACAACCACACTCACATACCCGAGATGATCAAACCCCCCAACGGTTGGAACGGAAGCGTCTTACCTAAGTTACACTTCATCGTCTCCTAAAGAATAAGGATTAAGAGAAAGAGAGGTAATTATGCTGATGTGGTTGTTGTGATGGGGGTCAAGGACTAGGAGAGACGGGCACGGCTGGGTGCTAGAGATGACTCAGAGAGAGAGACGCAGCGGCGGTCAGGACTTAGAGCAGGGTTACAACATAATAGAAAATAAAAACTTGAGTTTTTAATTATTATAAATATAATAAAATACTCCCTCTGTTTGTGGACAGATGGAGTATTTTATACCGATCCGATGTCAGTTTTTCAAAGAACCAACTAAAATTTTGATCGGAGAACCGAATAATGGTATTTGGTGAATTAGTACAAATTTTGTACCACGATTCCAAAGAACGGATCCTGTTCAGACAGCCTACCTTGTGGTAAGAATGAAGTATGAGTGGAAGATAAGCATGCTACTAAAATCACTTTTTCAACTGAGAGAACTGATAAAAGCATATGCTATTGAATTACAGTATCATCTAGCAAGACAGGTTACTGAAATACCTATAGGACTCTATTCAAAACAAATATTAGACCTCATTTAGATATGACACTCAATCAAGCTCTTCCAATCATTTTACACAACACGAGCTGCACACATGTTTCAGAGAACAAAGCCTCAAAACCTGTGTGTTTCTCTCATGCTGGCTGTTAGGATTGTTGCACAACGAACGACTGCAGGTGAAACCTTGCTCTTGCAGCAGCAGAAATAGATTCTTCATTTTGCAACTCTTTTGCAGCTGCCACAGCAATGATGTAAGCTTCCCTTGCAGCTTCCAGTCCGTGCATATCCATTTCATGATCCTGCCAATTCGAGGAGATAAGTATTCTTATAGCAGAAATTTCTTGTGACTATATCTGACAATCCATTAGCTAAGAAATAGCCATCATAAGCAACCGAAACAGTGACTCCCATCACTTACCTGATACACAACAACTTTCGAAATAATGTATGAGTCTGACATAACAAGCCAAAAATGGGGGAATGAGGGAAGAAGGGGAAGAGTGAAACAAAGAGCGACATAAATGCATCTACAGTTCTGTAAGAAGGCACATAGTGTTCTAGGTCATAATTGTCTGCACAAAACTTCAGAATCCCCGGGAGAGAAAGAAGTAATTGACTTACTATTTCTTGATTCTGATCAATAGGATAAAGGATGTCGTCATAATCTTCAACCGAAATGGCAGAATCATTCCTTGTCAAGCCTTCAATTAATAACATAAAAGATGAAATCTCCCCTTGCACCTTATCTAGATCTTCCTGGAGCATCTCTACTTTCTTGTTGGAAGTCATTGCCTCCCATTGTAACTTTTCAACAGCTGCTTGTTTGTCGGCAAGCTTAACCTGTAAAATGAATTTCCCCCAGAAAGAAAAACAGAACAAGCTAGAAGACTCAGAGTGATAAAGAGAGTGACTGGGAATCCAAGTAACATGCTACAGCATAATCACATTTTATGATGTAAACCCTAATCACATTCAGCTCCATTGAAGAAGTTCGAGTTAAATACATATACAATTTGAGAATTTTATTCCAGACTATTTTTTTTCCAACTTACTAAGAAAATATACTTACTACCATCATTATACACAGAGCTCCACAACCCATGCAAAGAATGAAAATGGATAGGGGATTCCTAGGTGAAATATTATATATATCAGAAAGGAATGCATGTCAGAAGTCAAAATATTGGTAGTTATCACCTAAAGGGGAATGATGAAGCATCTAATATGTGCTGCTCATTTATTAATTCTTTCAAAGCCCATATATGATTGAAAATTACTAGAGCTACTTTAGGTTTAGCTTTTCAGAGAGATAAGATTAGTTGAGCCATACCTTTGCATCAGAAAGCTGTAGTTGAGTGGACTTAATCAGCGAGTCCTTTTCTGCAGCCTCACTTTTAAGTTCCTCATATTTTTTCTGAACTGAAGCCATCTCACTCTTCAAAAGTTCTGCTGATTCCAAAAGTTCATCTTTTTCTGATATTTGTCTCTTTAGATCCTCTACTTGTTCCCTCAATGCCATTAGTTCTTCTCTATCCTTTTCGGAGAGCAATGTCCTCGAGGAAATAACTGATAAGTCCTCTGTGTCTTGGCTGTTGGCTGCATTCCTGTCTCCCTGGTCCCTGGGCTTTTTTGTTGGAAGAGTAGAACTTCTTCCAGCCGTCTGCAACATATATCAACATAAGAAAAAAAAAAAAATTACTCTCTAGGCGAAATCATAGTGAATAGTTGAAGTCAATTAGGAAGGAAGGTGTATGATATAAATTCACTTCCTAATAATGTAAGACACTAAAGTTTTGAATTTTCTTATGTTTAAATCGACAAACCTACAAGTGATGAAGTCGATCATAGTAGTAGAAAATGTGTTGTTAATTTTCTATAGAAGCGGAGAGAGAAATAGATATTGTAACTATCATTTCTATTTCCTTTCCTGTATTTCTTTTTGCTCCTTTTCTTTTAAACTTTTCCCTTCATTCTTTGATTTTCTTTCTATCTTCTCTGGAAGTTTCCTTCTCCAGATTTTGTCCTCTTCCTTATTTTCTTTTCTATCTTCCAATTGCGGCTGCAGCAGACGACAGCACTAACAAAACTACTTCACAACTTCTTAAGAACTACCAATTCAACATTTTGTTACTTTATCTCTCTCTTTAATTTTTCTACTCTGCACCACCTCAGCTTCAAGGAAGCCATCATCAAAGTTTTGTAGACATTATCTCTCAACAAATAAATAAGGATACCACCTACCAAGCATCTACATCCAGAAGCTATGCCTTAAACGGTACCCAACCATCTGGCATCAAGTATGGTTGGATAAACATATGTTACCAGAAATTAGCCATTCCACTATTAAGTAGTAGTAATATGTCATACTCTTCTTGCCACAAAGAGCATTGCATCTAAAACCTAAGTAGTCTTCTACGCCACATTGTGCACACCGATAAGGATGCAGTCAAAGAGGCAAAGCAGCTAAACCCTACAGATTACAAATTCACAGAGACATAAGTAATCTAAGTAGCTGATTTATACAAAATATGATAAGATGCTCATATTGATAGATTCCACATAGTGGGTCAAGTAACCTACTAATTTAGCTAATCCAGTCAAAGTTCTATTTTCTGGAGAAGTATTTGGAAATTCATTTAAAGAGATCAATACTACTTGGATTTGAATAACCTCCAAAATTGCTCATAATAGATTACAGCATAAATTATTTAAACTTGATTAATACATACTAAATATGAAATGGCATCAATTCACAATCAATTCAATTTCGCAAATTCGACACAGACATAGGTTTTGCAAGTTCCCACACACAAACACACAGTAGAGGCAGAGCGTTTCACCTTTTTATAGAGGCTTTCTCTAGAAGGCGTCTTTGTGTAGATCATAGAACCCCTCCGCGTAAACGAAGAATTCGATTTCCGATCCTAACGTTGCAAAAATTAAAATTAGCAACAAAAAAAGGAAGGGGACAGAGAAAAGAACAAGGAAGTGTGGTTTGTTACGATGAGCGACTGGACGAGTGGGACCATCTCGACGAGGTCGTTGAATAGGACCGGATCGACGCTCCCGGTGGCCGAGGCGGTGGCGGCGGCGGCGGAGAGAGAGGAGAGCGTGCGGCTCAGGTCGTCGCCGCCGCCGGAGAGCCATGACTTTGGGTCCGAGCCAAAACCACTGCTGTCTTGCAAATCCAGCAAATGCTGCTGTTGCGATTCGTACAATCTTCCCTCCATTGATTTTGAAATGGTGATCGATCAGTTGAAGTAGCTCGATTTGAAGAAGAAGAAGAAGAAGAAGGAAAAGGAGATGCTGAGAATTTTTTGAAAGAGCAAGGATTTTTGCTTTTGAATATCTTTTTAATTTTTTTCAAATTGTGGTGTGACTTATATCTGAACTGGACTGGAGTGACTGGAATTTGAATTTATTTTTGGGGCTAAGACTTCTTGAAAAATCTTACCTAAATAATTGACCTCGCAAAAAAAAATTGTTGTTTTATAAATAATATTAAATGAACATTAGTTTATTTATTTATATATATTAAGATTTGAATCTATCTTTTATATATATGTAATTTTCAGATAGAATTGTTGATTGTTATTGTTGAGAACCGCTTTTCTCATCTGTGTCAGCACTCTTCTCCTTCTTCCTTCCTTTCTTTTAGGCTTTACACTTTAAATCTGTGGAATCTAGGATCACTTTACAACACGTTATCAGCATCGTTATTCTACCACTGTTGCTAGTAGTGATCCCTAGGAAAAAATCGTGTCTTTCCTTGCAAGGTACCATCCTTATAATTTGCGGTACAAATGTTTGTATCGTTTCCTTTATATGAATTTATTGTTAAAAGTTAAGAAACATGAATATGAAAAATTACAGATTTTTTTTTACCGTATTTTGTTTGTGATGGATGTGGTTCGTATATCCAGTGGCGGACGCAGGAAAAATTATTGGCAGGGGCTTCACTGTTCTACCCGAGATTGATTTTCCACTGAGTTAACAATCAATTCACTTGTAAAACACCAAGTGCCACCCATGTCAACAATATCCATAAAATTTTACATCATATTTTAAATTGAAAATACTATATTTTTTAATTTCTTCTCTTTTTCCTCTGCAATTTCAGCCCTTCCTCGTCCTCTAACTTCTGATAATTCCAATTAACGGTGTTGGCTAAGTAGGGGCTCGACATAAGTTTCGACAATTTTTTCAAATTTTATAGTAACAAAAATAAGAAAATAAATGGGTTGGCAGGGGCTTAAGCCCCTCCAACCCTATTCCTAGATCCGTCTATGCGTATATCTATCTTTTTTCCTTGTGCGGTTATTGAATTGAACCAATTTTTTTTAGGCTTTTTGGATGGATGTGGTTAGTATTTTTATTTTTGTCGATCTGCGTTATTCAACAAGAACCAAATTGTAGAACCAAGAACCAACTTCTATGCGCTGCCGTAATTCCCATATATCCATGCCTTTTCATAATAAAAATTCTTTCTATATTCTATTTTGATGATGTTTGAGAAAACCTTTAATTAAAGGGAAGAATCTTTTAATGCTCACAAATAAAATAAAAGTGGAAGGAGATCAACGTGATATTGTTGGTGCATTTTTAGGTGTATTAAGTATTTTAGTAAGCATGTTTTTCGATTTTTTTTGTTCTCTGCTACCGTTAAAGAGTTTGCATTTTTAACTTCCATGGCCAAATCCGTTTTTTTGATGCACCAGTATCTAATGATTAGTTGATTCCATGTTTTATATTTTCAATAGATCTATGATTATTGATTTTGTTACGTGATTTATTGATTAACTAAGTTTGTAATATTAAATTTTTGGATATAATGTAGAATTGCAAAATGTCGGACATTAACAAACGTGAATTTGCTGAACTCGCTCTGGATGGTGGAAATTATTTGACTTGGGCCCTTAATGTTGAGATTTATCTTGCCTCATGTGACCTAAATGATACTCCATCCGTCCCAACTAAGTTGAGGCGTATTCCTTTTTTAGCCGTCCCAACTAAGTTGAGGCATTTCCTTATTAGGATACCTTTATAACACTCACAACTTTAAATAATATATATTTC
>JAYJMF010000002.1:2434545-2446427 GCA_036873715.1 Salvia sclarea | reverse complement strand
TTTATTGATATTCTTGAAAGTTCAGGATATTTTTGGTACAAAACACATAGTTTAGGATTTAATTTGATATTTGCCCTAAAATCTTTAATATATGGCTTTCCAACCTTCGACAACCACCAAATTATGTCTATTCCCTAAGATTGATCTTTCCCCTCAATAAATTGTCGAAAACAAGAAATCAAATTACTAAAAGAATTCCATGTCCCTATACACCAAATCCACAATTTAGTTCCAATTATAACAAAAAAAATATTCCATTCATCAGGGTCGGTCCTGATAATTCGGGGGCCTTAGGCAAAAAAAAAAAAAATGGGGCCCTTAAAAAATAAATTTTGAGAACCATGTTTCTAGCGAGATATAGCTTATTATATTTTTCACATTGCGTGATTAATTATGTAATTTTAATATAAATTACAAAATTCAATGACCAAGAATATAAGGATCAAATAATTATATATAAAAAAATAGATCATTTAGCGTTTTGGAAAGTAAAATCATCAATAACATCATCATTTTATTTCAATACCTCATTTTCTATGCGGAAAATTAACATTTTCTTAAATATAGTAATACACAAATATGATGTGATTAGTTTTAGTTTTGAAAACCTTTTTTTTCCTAAACCTACAATATCCGATATATAGTCGACATATTATATATGGAATAGAAACATTAGAAAAAACTAATTTTTGATTATGTTGTTTTCACTTGAAAAAGAGAGAGAGAGTAAAAAGTCATTGCTATATTTTAAAATACAAAAATAATAATAATATGTACATATAAATTTTTAAATTTATTTTCTATATATATAATTTTTTATTTTTTATTTGGGGCCCCTCAAATTTGAGGGCCCTAGGCAAATGCCCACTTGGCTCTTAGCCAAGCCCGGCACTGCCTTTCATCCACCAAAGATATGCCACATTATGGTCGACACGGGTTTCAATAAAAAAAGTTGGAAGTGTGTGAATGGATAAAAAATTAACTTTAAATGTGTGGTTGATATTGTAAGTTGTGTGGGCCTTATTACTATAAATGGAAAGTAGTATATTTTTTGTGGACGTATCAAAAAAGAAATTGTGGCATATCTTTGGTGGACGGTGGGAGTAATAGATTATTTATTTCATTGCAAACTTTTAAAAAATGGTGTTTGAAATTGCAAAATGAGACATAATCCGTGATTTGTATTGACGATTTTCTCAATATTCAAATATAACCCGAAAATTGTTCCATTGTTACAAATATAACATTGACGTAGAAAGAAACATGGCATTGACTAACGAGCACGTAAGACAAATCAACGTCGTTTTGTCGACGTGGCAAGAATTAACTGTTGCATGTCCACGTCACATTAATTTTCTTTGATACAGTTAGAAAACTAGAGTCTGTTAATTTTGTAACAACGGTACCATTTTCAAGACATATTTAAATATTTTAAAATATGTGAGAATCATATTTGAACATTATTGACCCTTGTTTGGGCACTCAAAGAATTGGACCTTTCTTATGACAAGCTGCGGCGGCTGCAATCATAGGATCTGAAAAAGATCCGGTGAAAATGCGGTTTGCAATCCATTGATTTGCAGCTTCAGAATAATGAACACCATCCCAACTCATAACTGATGAGACATTCCCACAAGAACCTGCATATACTTCACTTCCATTAACTTTTCCTTTGTTTCCGCACCAAACATCGTATCCGATCCCATGATAGCCGCAACATATATCAAAACGGCTCGTAAATCCTACATCAATTACGTTCGTTAATCAAAACTATCTTGTGTACGTGTGTAACTATGACACACTTTTCGTTCATGGAGAAAAGGTGTGCGCAATTTTCGTTTTATGTCCGTCCCTGAAAGATGTGCGCATCTTTTATTCAGAAATCTACTTTACAAAACAGTCAAACAACCTTTAACTAATATACACACATTTTTTTTTCAAAAAGTGAGACCATTTCTCCACTCAAATTCATTTTATCACACTTTTTATTAGAACTCGTGTCATTTTTCAATCAGCACACGTTTCATGGACGGAGGGAGTATTATTTAACCGAATTTAAAGAGATCCATTTCAAGTGGGGCCCAACAAATCCAGCCACTCTATTGGGCCCAAGCCCAACTTGGTTGGCAATTATTTTGCAGATAATCTTGAAAAATAGTAATATATAGATGATATGAAGGCAAAGATAATGACCTTGATTGGTAGCTTGGGTGATCAATTCATACTTGGCAGCATACATATCCACATAGACTATAGCTGCGGCAGACAACTTTGTTCTTAGGTTGATGATTTGATCCTTGAGTTGTTTGTTGAATTGCATAGCTATTTGGTTTTGGGTGTTGACGCATCCGATCTCATCTAGATACCCCGGCGGCGGATCTCTGACCTTGGTCGTGGCCGCCGGCAAACATCCGATCGGCCCCGTATTATGTATCCAAAATGTTCTCGCCCCTCTCTCATATAGACCCTATAAATGGAAAACATTAGTTCTAAGCCCATTCTCCATCTTGCTAGTGATGAGTACTTACTTGGACTTGTGAGATAAACTGGCTCACTATGACGGGTACGGCAGCTTTTTGTAGTTCGTAGCTCAACGTTCGTATCCCTAAAGCGACGTCGTTTTGGCCTATGTCAAGTGTGAAGAGAGACTTGGATATGTCCCCATCAGGTTCCGGCAACCTCCGTCTTGTGCATTCATCCTTGCCTGAAAATTAATGTGTGTGTGTGTCTGAAGAGGTTCTGTCTCATCATAATAAATTAAAGTGCTTGTCATGAATTGAGTAGCTGACCTTGATTGTAGGAATAAGCTGCTCTGTCTCTAAACTGAGTGAAATGCTCAACTTGAATATCGAGAGAGAAGGGACTCATACCATTCAAAACCCATGACTCATTTGGGCGCTGAATGGTTGCACCTCCCGTTGCAAAATTTGCACCATGCTTGTAGTTGGATCCTATCGAGTCTAGGTATGGGCTTAGGTATGGTATCCCAAGCCTCTCAGCTTCAAAAAACACACACATCATTTCTATTAATTAATTTATACAAATCATAACATTAAGATTAATGCTTTTAATTTGCATGGGATTTGCTTTTTTTATTTTATTTTATTATTATAAATTACCGATGAAGTCGATGATGAGGCGGCCGTCGGATGCCCTGCCGGCAGGCCGATGGAAATAGGTGTTGCCGGAAGGCGGCGCCGGCGGATAAAACGCTGCTCCTATTCCTCCGGTGTCTGAGTTGGAGTCGCCAAAGTTGTATATTGCAGTGTAGTTGCACATCTCATTCTCATCACCCTTTGTTGTGATTGTTGATGATAATAATGAAATTAAATAGAATAGAACCAAACACATCCTATTGTACCACAATTTGTTGTTTTTTTTTTCAGATGTCGATTTTGAAGCTGATAGTTGAGAGAAAAGTAGGTATATGCTTTGATGTTGTTGGTTTTGTGAAGTAAATTTTAGCGTTAGTATTTCATATTGGAATATTATAATGAATTTTAATTTATAGTGCTGCAGCAATGATAAATTCCGGCATTCTTCAAAAGTCAAGAGTTATGATATCTTCTTTTATTATTACTATATATTAAGTTATTGTATATTTGTAAGTGACATGATAGTATTATGATGAAGTGGATAGAGTATATTTAATCTTAGTGACCCATGCACAATTTCTTATGTGGTGTTATTAATCAGATGGTGTGATGAATGATGATGTGTTGGTTGAAAATTCTTGATGGTTGAGTGCTGCCTAATGCATATTATTAGTGGCTTTGAAGCGCATTTACCAAGTCACTTATAATTAAAACATAAGACATAAAATTAATCGAAAATATATACTCCCTCCGTCCCATTCATAATGTCTTACTTTCCTTTTTTGGTTGTTCCATTCATAATGTCTCATTTCCTTTTTGCAAGAAAATACACACAAAAAGCATGTAAACCACACTTTACACTCATCAATTTTTTACTCCTTAATCTTTGTGCCCAAAAGTATGGGACATTATGAATGGGACGGAGGGAATAATAACTTCGACCAACACAATAAGCAACCCAAAAGACGTATTTATACAAAATATAAAAGTGTAAACACAAACCACTATAACTTATAAAATCTTTATATTATATATACGACCTATTTCAATTTTCAATTAATCTATTTTTTTAATTGGAATTTCCCAAAATAGCAAACAATTAACCCAAAAGAAAATGTAAAATTTTGTTACTTTATCACTAAAAATAAACACTTTTAATCCAAGTACAAAAATAAAAGGCCAATTAAAATGGAACCGAAGAAAAACTAAAATAGAGTTGTACAACACAATTTTCCCTCCAAAATTGTCTTCTAAAAATTATGCATGCAGCTGCATTTATGGCAAAACATCTATCGAGATACTTATTCAATTCGCTAGGCAACTAAAAAGTTATTTATCAAATTACTTTTTACAACACATTTCGGTGTACGTCTTAAATTAGACAGCTATTTCAAAAGTTTTTTCTACAACTTTAAAATTAATAATAATTACAATTTTCCTTTTTGCAAAGAAGGTAGTATCATGTTACTTGTTGCAGAAAAATACAGCGCATGTACTATTTTATGAAGGCAACTTTTATTTTATGAAAATTTTGAATTTTTAAAAAACATTATGATTTATGATCGCCTTCTTTTAGTTTTCCAACAGACTTATATATATGCCTCAAAGTGAATTTCATAATACCTATTGAAAAGACAAATATTCATGGCTTCTTGATTTTGCCAAATCAATTATCTTAATCTACAAAGAGAAATATAAGACTTAATTACTCCCTCAATTTCTCTCTCCTAAACCTTGGCTGCTAGGGTTTTGAGTGAGCAGCCATCCTTTCAACGCAAAGGTAGTCCTCCATGATCTTGCAAGGTTTGTCTTTTCCCTTTGTTTGTCGTTTGCAGCTGTTACGATGGATGCAGACGAGATTGCGCGATTGGTGAATGAACTACGTGTCTCCACTGACACACAAGACAAAACGATATCTATCACTAGCGATTGGAGAAAGCAGTGGTTGGAAATATTCTCGCGAAAACCGATCAATAGAGAGACTGAGAACGAATCTCCCAAGAATCCTCAGAGTTAGAGGAAGCACTGAGATTGAACTGGTGGGCAGAATCTCTTTGTCATTTCCTTCTCCTTGGAGTCAGATAAAAGAGCGGCGCTTGAAGATGGCCGTTGGCATTTCTTTTCAGATCTGATGATTCTTAAGCAATCTCAGGCTATGCAGGTGAAGTTTGACACCATCTCCTTATGGGTTCAATGTCACAACGTCCCGATAGAATGTATGGACTCCGCTATCATCAAACGCATAGACGAATAGGTGGGGAAGGTGGAGGAGGTGGATATCGGCGAAGGAGGGTTGTGTGTGGGAAAGTTCGCTCGAGTGAGGGTTTCACGACCCATAGAAGACCCTCGGGTATGTTGCGTATTACTAAAACATGAGGGGTCAAACAAAGAAGTCATCGTTATACTTCAATACGAGAAACTTCCCGAATTTTATTTTCTTTGCAGGCGTGTTGGGGTATATTTCACGCTACTGTAAAATCGAGAACACGGATAGGCTTAATCCGCATTTTGGCGGGTGGCTTGGGCGGGACGTGCCTTCACAGGAAGGAGGAGCCCAAACGTTGGCCCCCACTCTCCGATGGGACGGTCATTCGCTGGGGGCTCAGGAGATAGAGGGGTGGAGGGTAGCCGGAGAGTCGCGAGAATTGAACAGGCAAAGGATACGAATGAAGTTAGTGGAAGGAGGGAGACGGGGAGACATGATGCCCTAGTTGTCGCTGAAAGTAAAGAAGGTGGGTTGAATGATGATAGCATCCTTGATATGAATATGGCAGATTCTATGGAGGTGGTGGTTTCGGGCAGCTCTATGGAGGGGAGGCGGGCTGGGAAGGAAAAGAGTGATAGGTTTACTGTTGAGGAGGGTGAGGGGGATCCGGGCGGGGAGAGATTAGGGCTGATTAAATCGAACGGGAAAGGAAAAGGTAAATCTCCTGATAAGCCTCTTCTAAAACTCCACAAATCTAGAGGGAAGGGTTGGAAGCGGTTTGCTAGAGAAAAGAAAGGAGAGGCTAGCTGTTGCGAAGGGGGTGGTGAGCAGGAGGGGGCTGTGTTTGGTAGTTCGAAGAGGAAATTTCTTATGCCGGGAGAGGATATTGGTGATGAGGAAGAGAGGCCGAAGTACAAAGCCTTGAAAGGACAGGTTGAAACTAGGGGGAAAACCTAACGGTGGTGGCTGCGAGGCAGCCCCGCCGATCACCATGAATACCCTAATTTGGAATGCGCGGGGTTGGGGAGTGCCCGCGCATTCCATGAGTTCCGACGGCTGATTGCCGCGACCTCCCCGAGGTTAGTCTTTCTTTGTGAAACGAGGCTAACCTTGTATAAGTGTGAGTGGTAGAAAGCTACTCTTGGTTTTTCAGGTCAGTTCGTGGTTAATGCGGAGGGACAAAGCGGGGGGTTGATGCTCCTTTGGAATCAACCTATTGTTGTGAAAATTCTCTCCTACTTGCAAGGTCATATCGATTGCGAGGTGGAGGCGTAGGATAAAAAGTGGCAATTCACTGGTTTCTATGGCCACCCGATGACGGAGATGGGGAGGTTTTCCTGGCAACTCCTCAGGCGAATTGCGGATGCTAGAAAGTTTAATGTTTTGTCGTGGCTGGTGGGCGCTGGAGGGGGGGGGGGGGGGATTTCAACGAGATCCTCCATGTGTCAGAAAAACAAGGTGGACGGTAAACTCCTTTATCTTAACCTGACTCGACTAGATCTCACTTATGTTGTCCAGCAACTCAGTCAGTTTGTGAGCCGCCCTTGCGTCTCTCATTGGGATGCAACAGTTCATGTGCTTAAATATCTCAAGGGATCACCTTCACTCGGATTGTTCTATCGTTCTGCTAACTCATTTTCTTTTACTGCATATAGTGCTGCAGATTGGGGTACTTGTGTGGATTCACGTCGCTCCCTCACTGGATTTTGTGTCTTCTTTGGAAGTTGTTTGGTTTCTTGGCGTTGCAAGAAACAATCTACTGTCTCTGCTTCCTCTGCTGAGGCCGAATATCGTTCTCTCAGTGCTACTGTCCGAGAGCTCTCTTGGTTGTCTTATCTATGTACCGACTTTGGTATTCCGTTGCCGCTCCCGATTCCTCTCTATTGCGACAACCAAACAGCGATTCACATCACAAAAGATCAAGTCTTCCACGAACGCACGAAGCATTTAGATATCGACTGTCTCTTGGTTCGTGAGAAGTTTAAGGCTGGTTTTCTTACACCTCTTCATGTCCCAACGTCCCAACAGCTGGCTGGCATCTTCACGAAGGCGTTGCCAGGGCCTCGTTTCCTGTTTCTGCTGTCCAAGCTTGGAGTGGTGGATGTTCACCGCCTCCAGCTTCCGGGGGGGGGGTATAGGCAGCCTGTGAGTAATGCTGCCGATTCATCTCAGTCGTAGATATATCATTGATATAACGGCTCCTATCTTTTGTTATGATTTACTTGTAATCGTGTTTTATTGCTTTCACGTTTTTTCCTTAGAGCTATATATAGTTCATGAGTTAGTTGTAACGAACTGAGTTCAGATATTATTGAATAGAAATTGAGAGCTTCTTTTCATGGCTTCTACACACAATCTAGATCTAGAATTTAACAGAAAGATTCGCTGGCGGACTTGTTCACTCAGAATCAACCATATATAGTTGATTCAGGATTCATTTCTAAATTCAGAAACAATTCCAAACTTTTCTTTCCAGAGTTATTCGTAAACTTTGTTTCAGTACCTAATCCATCAAAAAACTAATTTAAATTAAATTTAATATAATAAATACATTGGCTTATATTTAAAAACTCATTTTCCTATAAAAAAGCTAAACATACTTCTTCAATTTGCATTACCTTACATTCCTTTCAATCACATATAGACAAAGAGTTAATATGTTTTTATTCTCCCACAAAACATTCATTTGATTTACCTCCTCTTCTGAAGGTCCTAATTGTCCTGGAACGGAATGTGGCTAGTGTAGAACATAAGTCTAATTTTGAACATTTTGTTTCATGTTCCACGTTCCGTGTTCAGAAATGAGACTTATATTTTACACAAGCCACATTCCGTTCCAGGAGAATTCGGACTATTGGAAGAGAAATAAATCAGATGAACTCTTGATGGGAGAATAAAAAAAAACATATTAACACTTTGTTTATGAGGGAAAAGTAAATACACCAAGTTATATGAGATTGAAAGGAATGTAAGGTAATGCAAGTTGAAGCATGCATGTTTAGCCTTCTTATTAGAAAATGAGTTTTTAAATGCAAGCCAATGTGTTCTCATATTCGAACCAAATTCATTCATATTTGTTTTTGTAATGAATTAGGTACTGGAGCAAAATTGTACAAACAACTCTTGGCCGCAAAAGTTTGGACTTGTTTATGAAATCCAACCATGGTTAAATTTGAATGAACAAGTCCACCAACGAATCTTTCTTATAGATGAGGATGGTGGCGAAGTACGTGGAAACGAGGGCAGGAGGGAAGAGACTGTAAAATTCTTATAATGCATGTTTTGACATTGTCTTAATTAATTTCTACTGTATTAGGTTCGAGAGCAAGGGAACCGAGGGCCAAAATGATGACAACACTTTAAAATTAAGGGGATGGTTGCATCAAGGAAACCCACGAAATATAAATTAATTAATATAGCAAAATGGAACATAACTGAGAGTTTAGTACAAATTGTTGACGAAATACTAGTAATTTAATTTCTTATCGTGCCAAAGGAAAAATCACGAATTCGAACGGACCTTGCCAAACAGCGACGCGGCCCTATTGAAATGTTGTTATTATCTAACTGTGCTTCTCTTTATAATAAGGATGTTTTTGTTGATGAGTAGCTAGCCTAAATAAATAAAAATAAAAATAAAAATAAAAAATTTAGTAGTCCATTTGTTTGTATATATATATATATAAGCTTTGAAGAAACGGGCATGTCCTTAACCTTTATTAATTGAGGTGTGAAATGAAACTGATTTAGCCTTCAATTCATTAATTGATATTGCAATTGCGTGGCTGTTATCAGTGGGGACCAAATTAACCGACATATACTTTGTTTATCAATTATCAATGTGTTTAATTTGTGTTATTTTTTTACGTCTGAGAAGAAGGTAGGAGGAAATTAGAATACAAATATGTAGTTGTTTTTTACTTGTGTATTTCTCTAATACATGTCCCCCCAAGACCAAAACTTTTGAGAGAGATCGAGAGACTGACACATATTGTAGAGTTGAGTATGTACCTACCTATTTAATTAATTAAAACCGATTTGTGTAAATTTAATTCTTAAACCTCATACATGAAGAAAGTGATCACGATGAATAAGACTCCACCAATCCGATAGTCAACAAAAATCAAATAAAATAGTTAATAGAGACGAGCTAGCTAAAAGTTGTAAAGAGCAAAAACAAAAAGCGTAAAAATGTAATGCAGTAGTAGAAAATTGAAAAGTAAATAAAAGGATATATATATATATGTATATCTAGTGTTTGAGACATGCACGAGCAATAGGCGTTATTTTTTGTTCTTATAAAAATGACAAATTAATTTCATTGAGGGTAAATCTAACATTGACATAAAAAATGGGTAGAGGTTAGTGTTCTATGTAAACTCTATAATATGTCAAATTGCCAATAAATTAACAACAACGACACATCAACTTATAATAACTTATAGTAGATGATGAAGTTGGTACCTCGAAGATATAGATCAATGTTTCTGGATTTGAATTGTTGAAACTGCCGCATTTGGATGTCGAGTGAAAAGGTGGTGTCATTCTTCCTGCAAATAGTTGACCCTATCACAATTTACTCAATCAATATTTATGGTAGCGTGCAAATAATAGTAAAAACACCATGAATTGCAAGTGGTAACGATGAGGCGGCCGTCGGATTCTCTTCCGTATGGCGGTGTCGGAGTTGGAATCACCAAAGTTGTAGACCGCCGGAAAATTACACGGCGGCCTCAGATTAACACGTCTTCCTTTAGCTCTAGTTAATGAAATCAACACCAAACTAAATAGCACTTGGCATTATTTCTTGCTCCAATTCATTGTTGTTTTCAATATATGTGAATTCACATTTTCAATATTTGAGATAATTGTATTAGTTGGTGTAAATCCTTAAATATAGGAATTTACCCTCTTGACCGACGCTCGCACCAGGGATAGAGCTTCTACATTTTGTGCTGGGATATGATGAACATGACGACCAGGGCGGATCCAAAAATTAATTAAGGGGGTGGGCTGAAAAGTATATATTTCGGGCTTATTAAATTACTTAAATATCAAAATATTTTGACGTGTATATAAGTTGTGCTTTTTGTCTTGTCAGACTTCAAAATATAAAATTTATCAATAACTAAGTCGATATTTATATCTTTAATAATTTCATCTCAATATACAACACTGGGAAATTTTCAAGTAGCTAGATTAATCCCCATCATGTTATGAAGTGTTGTCATCACATGATTCATTGTAAAAAATATCCATTAATTTTAGCAGTAAAAACATGCAATGTCAAAATTAGATGTTAACTTAACCTTCCATGCACATAGAGCTCCAACTTTTTACTCTTAGGGCCCATTTGCTAGAGTATTTGGGATGAAGGTATATTAGTTAATAATAATATAGAGTGATGGGATGTATGAAGATGATTATTATGGTAATTAAGATGAGCATCTAAGATAAAAGTAATCTTCTATGTGGTACACTATATTAAACACAAGATGAGAATATTAAATTACAAATTTGTCCTCCAGATATTTCTCTATTTTCATTAATCTAACCTCAATCATAAATTAATGCCCAACAAAATATAGAAATCTGAAAATATGCTCATTCACTATTGGAGAGAAGAACATCGAATCGACGAGGAAAATGGGCTCCCGACCAAAAGAAAGGCGAAAACACTATTCCCGACTCATAATTTTTATATCATCCCCTTGGTGGGTTTCACAAACACCTACAACTAGAATTATCATCTCGGCCCTAGCAGTTGAAGACGGGCCTCATGGTTGAGGCATTATGCTACCAATTGATAGATGGCAGTGAATAAATTTAGTACAAACATCTTCAAATAGCCTAGCAAATGCCCCCTTAATAAGTAGTTCAATTTACTCAATAAATCTAAAAACTTGAAATTCTTGCATCATATATCACATCATGTTTATAATATCTCAACTCAATTATAATGAAACAATATTTTTTATTGTGAAATTTTTTAAGTATAGAACATTTTTTTATAAATTTACAAATATTATTCTCCCTCTGTCCCATTAAACATGATACACTTACTATTTTGAGTTGTCTCATTAGTAATGACACAAGCCGAAAAATGAAATAAATTTGCCTTAGAAAATTAGTCAACAAAAGTGACTAATGATTTACAAAAATTCTTATGATCACGAGGAGAAAATAATTCAACAAACAATAATTCTTTTTTAATTTTAAATTATTTTGGGTTGGGCTAATTTTGAATTAAAACCCAATATAATACACGAGTATGAGAGAAAATTTGGGGGTGCACGGGGCTGGAGCCCGGTGCAGCCCCTACTATCATCCTCCGCTAATGACGACCCTCTTGACCGATGCCCGCCCAGATCCCCACGCTTCTTCTCAAGTACAAACAAAAGAAACACAATGTTATGTTAGGAAATGTGTAGTAACTTGCCGGGCGATTACAATGTAAAGAAATGTAGGAGATGAGAAATACACGGAAATAACACAGAATTGAAAAACAACGAAACAAACAAAACCCGTATAAACTAATGCCGAGTCGAGGAAGGCCTCTATCCGCAAGACGAGATACGCCC
>JAYJMF010000002.1:2412332-2425660 GCA_036873715.1 Salvia sclarea | reverse complement strand
TAAAGAAAAATCAACAAGCGAAGTTAAAGGGGTAGCTGATGCGATTAATGCTAGAGCAGCTGCAACAGTGATGATGGCGAAGGCAATGAATGCAAAACAGAAGGCAAAAGAGTATAAAACTCTAATGCTAGACACCTCGAAGATGACGGAAACCCAACTACAACATCACCTTCGCTACTGCGCTCAAATCCAAAAGAAGTGGGAAGCAGAAGAACATGATGACTAGTCGTACCAATAATATTATTGTGTGTTGTATTTCAATTTCTTTAATTTAAGTATTGAACTTTATTGTACTAGTAGTATCATTCTGTGTTGTATTTTATTTTAATTTATGTATTGTACTTTATTTTACGAGTAATATTATTGTATGCTGAGAAGCACTTTATTTATTTTGACCGTTGCAATAATTTTAATAATTCAAATTTGGAATGCTTGAATTTTCTTTTTGACCGTTACAGACAACTTTAATAATTCAAATTTGGCATGCAGAAGAATTTTCTTTTTGACCGTTGCAGACAACTTTAATAATTCAAATTTGGCATGCTTGGATTTTATTTCTTTTTTACCGTTGCAGACAACTTTAATAAATTGCATCCTATACTTTTGACCGTTGAAAACTCATTTTATCTATAATGTACATCCTATAAATTGCATTCATCAATTACATAGAAATTTAAACCTTTCTCAAAATCTCAATATGTCCTCATCAAATAAAAGCTCTAGCTCCAGTGATGATGAATATATTGACGAGGAGATTAACTCAATTATGGAGGATGAAGCTGCAGAAGAATACTTACTCCAATTAGTCGCACAAAATACTTCTCGTCAAAGAAGATACATATATCGAGATCGTGAGGCTGCACATGAACGATTAATGAAAGATTATTTTGTTGAGAATTCAACATACGGTGAAACAGAGTTTCGCCGACGGAATCGGATGCGCAAAGAGCTATTCATTCGCATAGTGAATGCTTTGGAGGCGCACTCCCCCTCTTTCCAGCAACGACGTGATGCTGCAGGGAGAAAAGGTTTTACGCCAATCTAGAAATGCACGGTGGGATAAGACAACTGGCGTATGGTGGTCCAACTAATCAGTATGATGAGTATTTACGCGTTGCTAAATCAACTTGTATTGATTGTTTAAATGATATTTGCAGGTGTGTGATTGGAGATTTTGGGAACTACTACTTGAGGAAGCCAACTGCAAATGATGTTCGAGGATTGATGAGAATGTACGAGGAGAAGCACGATTTTTCTGAAATGCTCTGTAGCCTTGATTGCATGCATTGAGAGTGGAAGAATTGCCGAGTAACATGGAAAGGTCAGTTTACTCGTGGTGATATAAAAAAACCTACTATTATGCTTGAAACTGTTGCTTCTCGAAATTTGTGGATATGACATGCCTTTTTTAGAGTTGCAGGTTCAAATAATAACATCAACGTGCTCGGGCAATTACCATTGTTCAACGACTCTCTACAAGACTTTCTTCTCTGAATTCCGCCGTTGTGAGAGAGGAATTCAAATTCATCTCACAGCCGATCTTCTCTCTCTCTTCCTTTGCTTGAAGTAGTTCGGGTACTTCTGTAGGATGGAGAGGCAAATTGCAGGTCCTTTAGCACGAAAGAGGAAATTCGCGCGTCTCGAGAGGAAGAAGGACAATTTCTGCAATCTTCGCACTAAATGCTGTTGTCCTTGAGTCAACTGCTTCAACTTTCCACGTGGTAGAGTGTATCTCCAATTTTATCTTCATTCACTTTATATCAGCTTCGACAAAGAGAATGTCGGGATACCTTAAAGCTTCTTCAATGATGTTTAAGGTTCTCTCGATTTGAAACTGATACTTGTCACTCAGTTTTTGCTATCAACGTAATCACCAGTTTTGACTTGAGGATTTGCTAGTCTCTTTCAAAAACTGATAGACATTAGTCTTGAGAAGTAAAAACTGACTTAGTTGATGTCAGTATCCAGACCACCGGTTTCTTGTCAATAGCAGTCCTTGTAAAATCCTATATTTTGGTATCATCAAAACTGAGGAGGGATATTTTCCTTCATTTTCCCAACAATAAGTATTATTATTTGTAAATGAAACTTTTCTTAAATATATATGAGATTTCCCAAAGGAAGAGAGTGAGACATTTTTCAAGTGCGACTCCGCGGTCGAGTTGGGACTAGATGCAGAGCCCCATCCCCATCCACGCGAATGTATGCATAAGAGTTGGGATTGTGTGCAGAGTAGTATGTACTCCCTACGTCCTAACTAAGTTGATGCATTTTTCTTTTGCACAGATTTTAAAAGAGTTAAAAAGTAATATAAAGTGGTGATATGAGTATATATTATTAAGTTGTGTGTGTAATAAATGTACCCTAAAAAAGAAATATTCCAACTTAGTTGGGGCGACCCTAAAAGGAATATGCCTCAACTTAGTTGGGACGGTGGGAGTATTTTATATTCATAATTTCAAGAAATCTTGCATAAATTAGCTTTAAAAAGTGCATAAATCTCAAATTATATTGACTTGTGTATTCACTTCTGGAAATTGATTATTTTGGACGAAAACAAGTGAGAGCAACTATAAGATCAGCACAAGAATTTTCCAATACTGCCCAATATGTTGCTTAAGAACTGAAGAATGATGTGTTGTTTTGAGTCCATTGTGATGCAGTATTTAAATTATTTTGTTAATTGAGAATTTCGTTCAGTCTTTTTTGGGCTTGAACGAGTGGATTGAGCTACAAAATTTTGAAACGATGAAGAATTTTAAATACTATACACGAAATTTAAAATATTGCACTAGTAAAATAAGATGTATATAAAAATGGAAGGAAAAAAAAAAAACCTTGAAAGCACATGCCACTTCTAAATCGAACCTCAAACCCGCATGGCAAAAACCCAAAGGGAAATACACCATGTAGAAAAAAAGAATAATATATGATTTGAAAAACAAATACCAAATCGGCTTACAAAGAGTAACAACAAAGAACAAAAGCAATGAAAGCAAAAGAAGAAAGCCTAACAAAAGAGGCCATAACAGTGCACCGTAAAAATGTGTAAAAACCGATAGGGAAGAGAATAATTAATCTATAAAATCTTCAAGTAGAAACATCCTTGATCCCCACCATCCATCCAGATAGCCATTCCTCTACATACAATTCAGAATAAATTAAAATCCCCACCTCTTGATGCAGCACCATAGGCCCTTACCCAAAAAGATCAACCAACATTTTTTGCATTATTATTATCAAAATTGCATTTTTTTATTTTAGGGTTTATATATGATTAAGATTTAAATCGAAATACAGTATTTCCTTTTCAGTTAAGATTATTGAAGATTAAGTGCATTATTCTTGTTGTTTCAACATACCATTGGAGATGGTATAAAATACTAATTTGGCAGGTATCCAAAACTGATAAGTATGATAGATTGTGAGAAAGAAACTGAAAAGATTAATGTTTCTCAATAATAAAACATAAACAAATTAAAGAATAATCTATGACCTAAATAACAATAAAAGAAATCAGGACTCTTCTTTCATTATGTTTGAGTGTTACAAACTCACACACACTAAATAACTCGGATCTCCAATATACTGATCCGAAAGGAAGTGATTTTGAAATTGAATCTTTATGCCAAGCAGCCCCTATAGCTCAGTGGTAGAGCGTCAGTCTTGTAAACTGAAGGTCTGTAGTTCGATCCTGCATGGGGGCATATTTTTTCACTATTATTTTTCTTTTTGAAAAACTTAAAATCGTTAAAATCAAAAAATGACAAAGTCGCTTTACGCTTCACTGCTCTCTTTTCCTCCTTCCCTTTCCAGTTCCAATCCCCTTCAAAAACCCTAATCAATTGAAATGATCCCGATCTCGCAAATGAATTGAGTCCTGCAAATTCTCCAGCTCTACCATGGCGTCTTCAACTCTACAGAAGCTTCTCAAGAACCAAACCCGACCCGCTTCCGCATTCTTCACCCATCTCCACAAGCCCCTTTCTCAATCACCCCCTTTTGCTCTCACCCAAACCCCCAATCCCAATGATCCGACCCCAGCTCAGCCCGCATTTGGTCATTTCAATCCCAAGAATCCTTTCTGCGCCCCAGTCTACCCTACTTTCTCATTCGAGTTTCTTCTCAACCCGGTTTCCCCACCCCTATTGATTCGACCCGAAAGCGACGACCAAGTGGATGACGCCAACGTGATTCGAGCGGATAGTGTGAAGAAGAAGAGGAAAAAGAAGATGAATAAGCACAAGCTGAAGAAGCTGAGGAAGCGGCTGAGGAGGAAGACGAAGACGTAATTCCGATAATTTCGCCGTCTCGGTGAGATATTGTTTGCTACTTTTCGTTTTTTGACATTGCCAGATTCGTCCTCGGATTCTAGATTATTTTGCTCGCGTAAGCCACCATTGAAGGAGCTCTAGTCCATGTTAACGAAGGACATCAATAATTAGTACGTTTTGTGGTGACATATATTGGTTTTTTGCTGTCGAAATGGATGTGCACCACATAATCTTTTGTGTTCATCTTTTGTATTGATTACTGATATGTCTCGATTGGTTACTATGGGTTAATTGGGTGCTTATAGCTGTAATCTACATTCCAGTTATAATTGAGGTGGGTTTGCTGCCGTTTGGTTATGTTGTGTAAACTGATGAGCCGATTTATGTTGTTGGAATTGATGTTTTGTGTTGGTTTTCTGCTGACTGGATGGAGGTTGGTGACTATGAGGTGATTAGGCGAAGGTATTTGAGTTAAAACAGTATCCTACTGCAATTGAATAGAAAATATTTGATTGAATATTTATTTAGAAAAGCTCAAGTTTCAAAGTTGGAGGGTATGAATCAAACAAGTGGGATATGCTCTAATGGGGGTGTGGGAAGTGTTGTAGTCTTGAAATCTTTAGTATCCTTAAACACATTGTAAATGTGTTAGGAATCAGGGGATACACTTATCTGTGGATGAAGCACCTTTCATGTGTTTCCTGTGGGTATTATCTGTTAAAAAGTGGTTGATTCACCTATAGAACTTCCGTAGTAGCTAAGGGTTAAGATCATGGGTTCCTTCTTCGTTGTACATTAAACTGTTTGGGTGCAGTCTTATGAGGCCGTTTGTAACTTGTGAGATGGTGAAGGGCATGGTCGTGGACTCTAGGGAAATGTGAGATTGTTTCACAATCTTAAGGCGACTTTTATTGGGTTACGTATGTGTAGTTGTGCTCCTGAGCTTACATGATTATCAGTCATTGTTTCAAGATGGAGTCATAAAGTCGAAAAAATCATTGATACGTACTGCTACCAATGCCTCAAGGATACAGTAGAATCATTTGCCATTGGTGGAGAAGATATAACTTTTTGATAGGACAGGCTGATAGCAAGAAATCACCGTTCTTAAAAAGGTGTACACAGATGAACCAAAGAAGATGGAAATTTTGGTTGATTAAATTGACTAAGTACGATCATGAGTGGATGTCCTTTTATGTATTATCTCATTAGGGCCATTTAAATTAAGCATTTAGGCTTGATAGGGAACTATTCAGAGATTGATCAAAATACTTTGTTTGATTTTATATTGATCACTGTGTCATTAGATTGTTGAAAAGAGATGTCTTAGAAGTTAGACCATAGACTGTAGGTTGTTATTCACCACAAAGTTGAAGATTATTCTTATGCTTCTATTGTATCTTAGATGCTTAAGGTTCTATCTCTGGTATTTGTAGATTGTAAACAAATAGACCATCTTTTCCCATTCTGTTATGCATGCTCCTGGTTATTTTGTTGTAGAAACAACCTTTTTTCTTTTGAGGTAATTGTAGAAAGAACCTATTTTTGAGGGAGTTGTAGAAATAATCTTTAACTTATAGTTTCTTTACTGTATGTAAAAAGGTGGATACCATGCATACCTATAGAATAAAGTAATTGGTTTCACTGTAGGGAGCACTCCATAATGCAAACCACTAATACAATGTGGTCAAAGTGGTCCAATATCCTTTAGGGGGCGTTTACTTTGAGTGAGAGGATATAGGATTGAGTATTCGAAGGACAAGATGGTCAAACATGTTCAAAACTAAGCAATCCATCAAACTAAACAAATCGATTAGCTTGAATTACTTTTACCTATCCATCCTATCACTCAAAGTAAACACCCTGTTAATGTATGCATGTTACTCTAGCATGTGTAATTTTTGCATCATTAGGTATTTCAATTGCTTCAGTGTTGTTGGTCATGGCTACAGTACCTTATTATTATAAAGTCCCCTTTCTGGGATGTGATTGATATTGGATATTTGAAGTGCAACTATTTAGATGCTGAAGTTAAAGCTGTCTTCTGGTAGAATTATATGCGTAAGAGAATACTTGCTGATAAACTCTCTGTTAATTGTTTAGTCGCCTCTTAAATCTCCCGTCTCATGTAATATATCGTTCCACACCCAACCATAGTTACATTCAATCAAAGCAGTGAGTTTGATCTGATCTGAGGACCACAACATCACTAGTCTGCAACTGCAACTGGAAAGCTCATGGATTTATCAGTGGCTTGACTTTTTGGCCTGATGTCTTTGCCTTTTTGAAATGCAGAATGCTGTCTGGCCTGTTTTTCTTGAACAATCATGTTAGTGTTGGGATAAAGTAACCTTAGAGTTTACCATTGTTTGCATAATCACTTACTTTTGAGTATTCCTTTGGTGTGCAGCTGTTTGCTAATAAAATGAAATAGTATTTTCTAGCAAATAGATAAATTTTGGAATAGAGAATTTCCTTCTTGTGCTAGCGGCTAGACTACGACCCAACAAATTCTTGACCACTAATTCGAGCTAGCACGAGTCATCATTATTTCATCATCATACATAATGTGTGTGGCCATTGCTTTGACATATGGAAACTGGAGGCGTTTGCACATGCTTTGTTTTGCATTTGTTGAACTTTCATTTCATACCTCTCCAACTCACCCTACCTTTTTTCCACCTAATGATTTAAACGTTGTGGACTTGAAAGAGAAAAGGTAAAATACGGCACACTTTGCCTTTTGCGCCTCCCAATTTGATTTTTTGTGGCTTTTCTTATATACTTGCTCCTAGTGTAATGATCGACAAATTGTAAGAAAAAAAAGAGTATAATTTTGGACCCAGAGTATTAGCATAGTCTCAATTCTAGTCTACACTCTAGGTTTGTATATATAATGTGTTATTCTTAAATTATAGTATGATTTTTTAGTCCAAATTTACAAATATTATAATTAGAGCTTGTTGTACTTTCACTTAATAGTCCAAGTTAAAATTTCAGACTTACTAAGTCTCATATAAAATAATACTAGAAATCAACTTTTGGTAATACATGCCCATTTTACTTGGGCTATGAGTGAATAATAAAAAATAAATTCAGGTCATATTTTTAATATTGCATATTTAGGTTGAAGAGTGACAATGAGATCAAAAGTTCGAGCTATAATTTAAGAATAATTCTTATATAAACTGAAGTAAAAAATATATCCCGGTTCAAATCTATATGTGATAGTTGGGTCCAAAAATTGTACTTTTTTTATAAATTGTAATATGGTACAAGATCGGGTAGTTTGGCGACTTGCACTATGAAATTACACTTCATTTGCACTGTGCATCCAAAATGAAAATTTTGGCATTTTGCAAGTGTCTCCGACTTATTACTAGAGCAGTTAGCATTTGAACTATGAATTTACTATAAATAAAGCATATGATCAAATACAATAAAGCATATGATTGAGTATTTGAAGATAAAATAGTCAAATAAAGTTAAATTAATCAATCCATTATCAATCTTTGAAAGCAAATGGTAGACCAATTTGAACCATATTTAATAGGGTGCAATTTGCAAAAGAAATTCCTAATTCTATAATGCAGCCTTGGAGTTTGATTATGTGTAAGTTGTAACAAAGTAGTGTGTTTGTACAATTTTGGATTAAATTTGCTCAAGACAACAGGTATAAATAAACTTATTATAAGTGAGTGCATTGTAATGATTAAATCTGTGAGGTTGATAGGTAAAAACGGTACATGACAAATATTTCAACATATCTTTTGTGTAATTTATGTTAGGTTGTATGTTCAATAATTCAATGTCCTAACGTGTCACTATTACCACATTAAATTGTAAAGTTTGTTTATATCCAAACAAGCACTTTTCTGTATCATGTTTGGTAAATTTTTTACTCTGTCAAGCAATAAAAATTCTTGTAATCTATTACTCTTAAACATAGAAAAGAGAAAAAGAAGAAAGGAAAAGGAATGACTGTCTCAAAAGAAAGACATACACAATCAAGGATGAGTTACTAATCTTTTTAATAAACACAATATACAATATGAAAACATCTTTTCATTTCATATTATATATTATAAACTTCATTTGAATCCGGACCTTGAGTTCCATAAGAAGGACAAAATAAATAAAATAATATTATTGTGTGTAAAGGATATCAAATTATTTTGATTGTCTTATTTATGATTGAATTGATTGGTATTTTAATTCAATGTGATCCATCCCCTCATTTATCAACTGTTGAAGATTTCATACAGTCCAGAATCCAGATCTTAGATCTTTTGTCCTAGAGTTTTCTTATGTCATACTATTAATATAATTACATACACTAATTGTTGAATATCAATCCTAAAAAATAATAAGAAAAACTCAATAATTACAAATTGAATGTAAAAGATAATGTAAACTCTAATTGAATTAACGAATTCTAATTAACAATTGTAAAATCAGACTAAAACTTTAAAGATTGAAATTAAAGACAAAAAAATAAAAAAATAAAGTGGAACACGAGTGCTACAAGCCTATAATGAATATAATTTCTCAAGGAGTTGAGAGACATTTAACATTTATTGATTTCCCACCTAAAATAGAGAAGTTTCGAGTTTAATTTATGATCGAGTATATTTTTGTGAGGTAGTTAATAAGCTATAGGAGCGCAAAGAGAACACGAGGGATTTAACGTGGTTCGATCTATGGGTATAGATCTACGTCCACGGAGCGAGAAAGAGAGCTTTTATTACTAGTATGCAAGAGATTACAAGAGTATGAATTGAATTGTTTCAATGGCTTTATCCTCTATTTATAGATGAGTAGACTGAGTTCTTGGAGAGTTAGATCTCCTCTCGAGGTCTTCTCCTAGTAGGATTCGGCTTAGAGTTTCACTGTGATTCCTCATATTTATCTTCAAGTGGTTCGAGCCTATCCATGCTTTTGTTCGGGCTTCTTGGGCGCTGATGGCTGTAGGTCACCTATTGGGCCGATGTTGTTGCGCCGAGGTCGTTGGTTCGAGGTCGGAGGTTCAAGGTCGGTGGGCCGACCTTGGTGCCGAAGTCTTTGTGCCGACCTTGGTGCCGAAGTCGATGTGCCGAGGTCGGTGGGCCGATATCCTTTGTTTTGGGCTTGACCTCGGTAGCTTGGGCCTGGTAGTTGGGCTTGGCCTCTGGGCCAATATCCTATCAGACTATGTGTGTGTGACGCAATGGAAAATTTTATACACATATTTATTACTGTACGCACGTTTGGTTTGGTCTATAATAATGTATGAATAAATAAGTTTGATAGGATAAATAATGAATGGACTATTAATTATTTGTTTCAATTATTCAATTATAATTTATGTGGTGTAAATTTTGTGATTATGATCAAATATTGCGTAAAATTAAGATTGTTTTTTCGGTTCACTTTTCTTGTGTTTGGTTATGATTAGAATAAATTTGGTGAAAGTAGTTTTATAAATTTGTGTTACGGATTGAAGGTTTGATTACTAATCAATCCAAATTTGAGTTGATTAATAATCAAGCAGACTGATGACCATATGCGGCTGAATAATCCAATTCAGATTCAATCATACAGACCAAACATGTTATTATATATGCTTTATTATTATATCAATCAAGATTAATCATGCAAATCAAACATTTCCTACCCGCATATGATCGAAATTGTGAGTATTGCTATAGGAAATTTATTTTGAGGTATACAAGAGCATTCGTCCTAATCAAATTCCAAGTAATACTTAATGCAATATATTTTACACCAATTGGGCATTAAATTTCAATACGTACTATTTGTATCCAATTTTTTATATTCTCCTTGTTCCAAGGAAATTGTTACCTTTCTTTTGGGCACGGAATTTTAGGAAAGTTAAAAAAAATATTTTTAAAAAGAAATATAACAACTTCGTTGGGACGATCCGAAAAGGAAAACGTAACAACTTCGGTGGAACGGAAGGAGTATTGTTTAGTTAGACTTCAAAATATGTTGTATAGTATTTGGAAGTGTAGTTTCTTACTTTCTTTTAAGTTCCGTCAATTTTAAACTCTTTTAAACGGAAAAATGTATCTCTGTGTTTGTCTAGTGGTAGTTAGCTTATTATTTTGAAGCTAATGATCTCATATTCATATTCATTATTGTGCAACTTTTAAAATTATGATTGTTTACCCATGAAAAAGAGATCGACTGATTTACTAAATCAAATGTACCTATGTTTCTTTTCCTTTCTCCTTTCTCCCACCATTTATAAAGAAATGAAAAAGCACTTATTTTATTTGTGGTCATAACAAAAAAATAAAACACTAGTACTATTATTTGCTATGAAGAATTGAATGAGAAGGCAGGCCACATGCATCATTTGATGATGACTTCACAAACATGGTTGTTGGTATGGCAGTTGGTAAAGTAGATTGCGAAATAGGAAAATATCTAAGTCCAGTGTTGATTCATTAAATATTATACGTACACATACATATCCTAAATATTTTTAGTTGGGGAATATATTGGGGATTAATGCTCGAATTCAATAATTATTTTATATTAGTGAAAAAACTTTAAGCTTTGGGTTAATTTCTGTAAAATACTCCAAGTTTGAGAAAAATTATCACTTACACTTAAGTTTAAATTTTAAAATAAAATATATAACTTTTAACCTTGTTACTTATTTCTCACATATTTAAATTTAAAATTGAGGAATTGGAAACTGACAGCCATGATTTGGTTCCAATGACAAGTCACAACCTACCTCTCAACTTGCGACGATAAGGTTAGAGGAAATTAGGAATTTCAATCGATCATACATAAGGTTTGAAAAATTTCGTAGCAAGAAGAGATAAGTATAACCTTCTATTGACAAACAACATTGTTTGTACCTATTTCACATAATTACTACACAAAATAAAATTTTAATTCTGCAACCCAAATTTATCAGAAAATTTCATTGCTATTATAATAAATAGAAAAATTGAATTTGGTGTATTTTCTTTTTTAAATTGCAAAAATTGTCTGTAAAATTAGATTTTGCTTAAACTTAATATAGTTTACGACAATTAACTCTGCAAAAACAATGATGTGTATTTTTTGAACAATCGGTTAATGAATATTTTATAATATCATATGTAATTAACCTTTATCATTATGTATGATTGGGTTAACTCCATATCCATTTTCATGGCCAAGTTTTATCAAATTTGGATAATTTATTATCAATTCATGGTAAATTTATTGTTTAGTGAGCACATTATAAGTTGCACAAGCATATTCGATTGCAAACGAGCTTTGTAAGTATATATAAATTCAAATAATATTTATTATTTTTAAAAAATAAACAAGTCCTATCCTAAAACTATAATATATATATATATATATTAATGAAAACAAGTCTAAACAAATAATTAATACATTCATCATTAATCAAAATATAAAGTAAACATTAGTAATAGTTATACATTTCCGAACTAAATCAAAAGTATGGATGTTGATAAGCTAATGTGTTGAATAATAGTATTATACTTGAATTTATCTAAATATGCTGATGTACTCATTGAATGAGTTGAAACGAACTTCTAGAGCTAACATCTAGTTTGCGTTGTAACCGATAGAAAGTTGGTTGCCGACGCCATGACATCTAGCGAAATAGACAACTCTGAGTTTGGGTTTACTATTGCAAGTTGTTGGTATCTTCTTGTGTTTTGTTATAGTGTTCATGTAAGATATGTTAGACATAAGGCCATTGTTGTTGCTCATAGACTAGCTCAAAGTTCTTTGAATTTTTCTGAAAAGTATATTTGGAATGAACTTCCGATTTATATGGAGCACTGGCGGACCGACATGGGGGTACAAGTGTACTCCCATTTTTTTTTTTTAAATTATAATTTGTCTATACAAAAAATTTCAAGATTTATTTATTTGTATCCACTAATTCTTTTAAGCTTTACTAAATATTGAAAACAATAGAGAACTAATGAGTAAGAGGGGAAATTTAAATCCTAGGTGTATTATTTATATTGGGTTGATATTCAACAATATATGTTATGAGATGTAAACTTTCCGTATCATATATTTTGTGTATATTCATATCACCGCTTTACACTATTTTTCAGCTTTCCTTAAATCACGTGTCAAAAAACAAACGCTCATCTTCGACGGGACGAAGGGAGTAGTATAAATTTTTCTCATCACTTTACACTATTTTTTTCAATGCTCCTAATACCCTGTGCCCAAAAGAAATGATCTAATTTTCGCGGAACAAGGGAAGTATTATCTTACCCCCAAGTATAAAATCACGGGTATGCCATTGATATAGAGGATCTTCTCCATGCATGCGTTTGCCCGTGATAACATCCGCGATAAAATCTATTAGTTTCCTAAAAAAGGATCTAGTTTGCGTTCAATCTAAAATTATTTTATTATTTTTTTCTCAAAAATAAATAAAAAAATCATTTTATCATTAAAATGAATTAGATTATTTCGAGGCCTTCAATATGGAGGTTTTGGGCCTACAAAATAGGCTTATGCCATCGCGAATTCCACTGCTGAATTGGAATCTGGGCCGAGTACTCAGGTTTTGAAACGCATTACGAAAAATAGCACAGACTATTTTAATAATATTAGTATTAGTATAACACAACACACACACACACACTATTTCGAAATTTTATTCAATAATAACGTTATATGTCTAAATTTCAGCATTGAGAAATCAATACGTAATCCCAAATATCTAATGTGGCACATAATTTTCCATAATACACAAGTATTTTACGTCAGATTTCATCCATTGGTTTTTTATGCTAGAATTTTAATACGATGACATAATTGAAACATTATAAACAAATGAATAAAAAATAAAAGGTTGTGGTATCGTTGAAATGGAGATTAGACACTGCGAAAATACGTGCTTTGGAAGAAACTCTTTTAGGGGCCGGATGGTATGCAGGAATGGAATGGGCATTCCTGCGCCCATTCCCATTCCTGTGGCTGGTAAGATTTTCATAGCAGGAATCACCATTCCCGTAGGAATGGTGATACCCATGAACATGGGTTTAGCCATTC
>JAYJMF010000002.1:2388900-2404092 GCA_036873715.1 Salvia sclarea | reverse complement strand
GCCTGGATTTGGTACTTCTTTTCCACTCCTTGCTCGCATTGAGCTGGGCCCTTGCGGGGACTAGATGCCATGCCTTGTATCAGGTGAAGAGAGGGGGGTGGTAGGCTTAGTAGGGCTCGAACCTACAATATCACCGTTATGAGCGGTACGTTTCAACCAATTAAACTATAAGCCCTTACGGATCTCTACATGCAATTCGCTCACTTAGGGAAGAGCGGATGGAAAGAGGAGGCCTTTGCTTTATCTGCTTCTTCCTCTTCTCAGGAATGAACAATTGGATAAAAAAATGATTTCTCTATTTTATTATTGTTTATAGATAGATATAGAATATTATATGTCTATTATTATTATTATATATAATAAAATTATAATATAATTTAAGCAAGCGGCCCTTTCGCGACTCACCGCTTTCCGGCTCGCAACGGCTCAAACGGGCGGGGGCTCTCTATTTGCTTGCAATGACGGCTGTTCGCCTTTAGTTATTTAGTTAGAAGTAGAGGGTTTTTTGTTTTTGAACACAATTTAATTTAAAAGAAAGTAAAAAAGTATGGATGAAGTCAGAAAAAGTACATATAAATAAGGAGTTCGAAAGAAAAACATAGAAGCCCACAAAGGACTTAGCGCCGTGACAAGTGGTATCAGAGCCAAAGGTTGGGCCAAGCCATGGCTAGTGGAAAGAACCCGTAGGCTAGTGCCATCGAAGAGGCTCGACGGAGATGGTTCGAATCAAGCGAAACCAAAGGCATTCGTTGGCACCCGAGATGCTAAGGGTCGAAAACTCACTTTTGGGATATGGAGCGGCTTGTCGGACGTAGTCCGAGGAGGCGTCGGTGATCAATCGAAGAAGAAAGAAGTCCTAATCCAGTTTCATGGACCAAAGGTTGGGGAATCCAATCCAGCAGCAACAGGGGGAAGTTACAAAGCAGTCGTCCTATAAACGCTAGCAGGCAAAGCTGCAAGACCAGAAGATAGAAGCAATGCATGAAGAATGCCCGAAGTCTTGTTCTTAGATCTTCATTTTGATCGAACGAAGAGGGCGTCTCGTCTTGTTATAAGGAATCTTCATGGAAAGGACTCACTCATGTATGAAGAGAAAGGTCATGCCTCGATCTTGATGTTGAGATATGCCTCAACAATTGGCGATATTGGAACATTGAAATCTTGGTGCTCAAAGGTACAATCCTTAACGACCGCGGGGATAGTTTCCGGGAACACGAAGCCAATCTCGATATCCTAACTCATGGTACACTTTCACTACACACTTGAGAAAATCTAAAGATTTGTGACTTCACAAGCGAGAAATGGTTCTTAACCACCGTTTCCCGGCTTCGCGAGCCCATTTCGGACTACACATGGCTCAGCACTATGGGCGGTGAGCAGCTGATAATCAAACCGATTGACTGCCCAGCTCTATAAGGTATTCCAAGGTGGATTTTTCCAGATCAAGAGTGTCATGAGTGGGAGAAGGAGTTGGTAGAGCTTTCTCTCTAGTTGACAATACTTCTTATCCACAAACTCTTCCTAGTGTGGCATGCCATCCTCGAATCTAGCCTGCAATCCTTTGATTGCTTGTTGTACTCCTTCTACCATATTCCTTTGTCTTTGCACTTCAGTCCCGGATCGACTAGTTGTCTTCTTTGCTATAGCCCTCTCGTCTAAGGCCTAAAACTGATGAAATCAAAGCCTAGCGTTTCAGCCTTTTCTTTTCAGCTGCCTAATCCGATAAGCCTTCCAATGGTCCAAGGAGTTCTAACAATCGGGGAAGCTTTGCCCTGGGTTTAGTTAGTTTCCCTCCTTACCCGGTAGTTCCTGGCCTCGGCTCATTGCCTTCCGTTTTTAAGTGAAAGCGCGGTTTCCTTTTGTATCAGCATTGGCAATTGATTCTTCCTTCTCATCAGGTCTGCCTGTCAGTTGAGTATTCGATATCGAGTGAAGTGTAGTCACCTTCTTTTGCATTACCGGACTTTTACTTAATAGGCGTCTCGTATCCTTGCTTCTTTCGGCCTTCCACTGTGGTTGTTGATGAGAAAGAGGGATTTTCTGGAATATCTCACCCTGTGGGCTAGCCTTTCCCCTTATCTTGCTATGCCCAGACTACTATGGCTCTTGTCTTCCCCCTGAAACCCCCTCTGCCTTAACAGAGTGGTTTATTGCGAATCAAGTCAAGGGCTTTGACTGCTCATTCCGTTTCAGAGGTGCTGGTTCTCTTCCTCCCAATTCGAGGATCGCCGTGAAGCTCAGTTTTGAAAGCGTAGAACAAGCTTAAGTTAAGCCTTTCTGATCCCTTCCGCTCCTTGCCCGTTCGTTTCACTTACTTCCGCTCCGCTCTTCTCATCGAGAGTAGGTTTTTTCAGGTACAAAAAGAAAAGAAAGATCCTTCCGCCTCTTCTGACTTTCCGTTTTCCAACAGCAATTACACATTTCCTCGGCCTCTGATTACAGTCGAAGTCCCTTCTGTTCGAGTCCAAGGCCGGTTCAGTCGTGCAGAATGAGATAATGAAAAAAGATAGTGGTTCAGAGAAAGTTCTTTTCATCTATCCTAGAAAAGCTGTCCAGCGAGCCTATGTAATAAGGTAATAAGTCAATCCTTTTTCCTGCCTCACAGACCTGTGATCAAGGAGCGATAGAATTGAAGAAAGGAGCTTTGGAAGCTTACCTTATTACTTATTAATATTAATAGGGTTCCAAACCTATCTTACTAATAAGAAGAAAGGGGCAAGCTAAAACAAACCTACTCCTAACAGGGTCGAAGTATTGCATTCTCTATCCGCCCGACAGCAGCAGAGGGGGTTCGATTCCCGTTATACGCGATGTGGCGAAAAAGACTGATTCAACGAGATATGCCTTGCCTGCATTAAGATTTAAAACTTGTCGTCTACTTTCAGGAAATGTTTGGAACAGAGAACTTACAATAATACAACGCCGCATTCTCAAAAGATTGAGAAACAAGAAGAGATCTATTAAGAGAAAGATTTATTCTCGAAAAAATCTTAACAGTTACATTCAATCACAAACTACACGAAAGTTGTCCCTTTTTCATGGAGATTTACCCATCACAGAGATGCACAGAAGAAGAAAACGATCATATATCCCCTTTCTACTCAATCCAGAAACAAGATCGGACGTTATTCCGGTTCGTCTCCATTTTCGTGAAACTATTCCTCAAGCAAGGCAGCCGATCAGTCATCGAAGGGTTTGTGTGAATCATAGAATGGTAAACATTATTCATTTTAAAGTGTCCCACGGTGATATAATATCTTTTCAAGAAAATGATGCGAGAACCCGCGGTGAAGAAATAAGGAGATCTTTCTATATCGAAATATCAGTTGAAAAATTCATAGGAAAATTTATGGATCGCCCGGTCAGAATGTGGAGAAGAACCAAAACAAAATGGTTCCGAAAACTCAAAACTAAGAAGGAATGCCGCCTACTACTAAAATCCAAGTTTTTGCAACAGTTGCGTTCTTCTATGCAAGAAGAAGACACAAAGAAGTTTGGATCCAAAAAAGTATGCTTAGGCAGTTATTTCGATGAGCACAACAGAATGAAGAGGAATTTGTATCATTTCAAATCCCTATTCTTATCGAAGAGAAGGAACGAGAAAAACCGAAATATTCATATTCCTACTCAAACAAGAAATCCTATAGTTTACAACTCTTCTTTATATAGTAATTCGACCTATTGCTCCGCATCCCCCCATCAGTTTACTATGAATAGAAAAAGAAAGAATAGAAAAATCAAAAGAATCGAACTACCTACTCATTATTCGGAGGTGAATCATAGAACACCAAAAGCTGTGGTATCTTATGGACCTAACATAGGTCACATCCCTCACGACATAAGATTGAAAGATCCAAACCTTCTTCTTCGGAGCGGAAACGAACGTGGCCAAAACATATAAAGATCGGCGTAGTCGCTCATAAGGGACATATCTATCCGGATAGAGGATAGTCTAGATCTATTCATAGATAGATCTCTATCCATATAGATAGGTATCTTCGTGGATAGAGATAAAGATAGGGATCCATCTAGACCTTGAATCACTATTTCCATTTTTTTTCGATTGATTGCCTTTTTTTGTTTTTGACCACAAGTTTTAAATCTTAATGCAGGGCAAGGAAATCTCGTTTTTCAATTATTATTATTATATTAGGGTCGGAGCGTAGACGAAGCGAGCAGAGCCCAGGAAACAGGGAAGCCCGTCATAAAGCAGTCGACTAGAAGTCGAAGACTGCTGGCCTGAGAGAAGGCGGCCTCTCTCGGGAAACATGGCAAAATTTCTCTTCTTTCTTTTTGCTTTTTTTTTTTATTTTGTGGGTAGGTTCAGTAAGAGCAGAGGAGATCAGATACACGGAAACGAAGACCTTCGAGCACAAATATTGGACCGGGAAGAAAAAAGGGGAAAAAAGGAAAGTCTAAGTACGTATGGCACGAAAAGGAAATCCAATTTCGGTAAGACTTGATCTGAATCGTAGTTCAGATTCAAGTTGGTTCAGTGAGGGCGACCGCGAAAGGAAAGTCACCGAATGGGTCAGTCTTTTCCTTCAGTTTGTCCCAGATTTGAAATAGAAAAGGGCGTGGGAGGACGTTGCGGATGTCCGGGGCGGACACGACTTCTTCTATTCTTATTCTAAGGCTAGAAGACCACTGAAAGACACCCAGGACTAGAGCATGTCGTGAAAGAAGCACACTGGGCGGGCGTGCTTCGACCGTGTCTCCGGGGCACAGTTGAATGTAGATATCATGAACGCGAGGTGCAGGATACCAGGCCGAGAAACCCGGGCAACCACTCCCCTATGTGCCAATCGCTAGCGAGGGAACTTAGGAGGGAAGACTGCCCACATGCTTGTGTGCTCGACAACGGTAGGTCTAGCTCTCCCAAGAGATGAATGGAATCATTATATGGACATTACTTTATTTATTTATATATATATTTATATTTGAATCTATCTTGTATATACATGTAACACCATATAGAATTGTATGCTTAATTGAGAACTGCTTTTTCATCTGTGTCTGCGTTGTTCTCCTTCTTCCTTCCTTTCTCTTCTATGTTTTACATTTTAAATCCATGAAATCAAGGATTACTTTATAACATAAGCAAAACAAAAAATGTGAAAATTCAAATTATTCACCCTTTCGTTTTTTCTCTCTAATCCCTAATTGACGCAATATGTTTGAGCCTTTGGGCTCTCACTCTCTGCGCCGCCTGCCGCCAGTTACCAGCCACCACCTTCGGTCGGCGCTGCTCGTCTGTCTCCCACGCTCGCTCGCCAAAAGAGTTGGGGAAGTTTGAAATGTGAAAATACTTGAAAGATGTTACGACCACGAAACGGCGACGTTGGCTTCCCATGGAACACAAAAAAACAAATGTTGGTAGACCCATCCACGTCCTCTTATTCCCCTCTCCGCTTCTAATCTTCTGCCACGTCATACACTCCATTTCGGTCTTCCCAAACTACCCTTCACGAATCCTCCTCGCCGCCATGGCCATCTACATAATCCCTTGAGGCCCATTTCCGTCATTCCGCTCTGTCATACTGCAAACACACGCCCCAATACTCATCATCCATTTTAATTTATTTTATTTTTACCCTCTCTCTCTAAATTCCAATCAATGGCGACTGGATTGGTTCGACGAGCGATTACAAGGGTTCCGGCTCTGTCACCGGCGGCGAGAGCTTTCACCTACCGCCAGCACGCATCAGAGGCGGATCAGCAGGCGAAACCGAGCTCCACCCCCAAAACCTTCCAAATCTACCGATGGAATCCGGACACGCCTCAGAAGCCGGACCTCCAGAACTACGAGATTGACCTCAAGGAGTGCGGCCCCATGGTCCTCGACGCCCTAATTAAGATTAAGAACGAAGTCGATCCAACCCTGACCTTCCGCCGCTCCTGCCGCGAGGGGATCTGCGGCTCCTGCGCGATGAACATCGACGGCCGGAACGGTCTCGCCTGTCTCACCAAGATTACCTCCGGCGCACCCACGATGGTCACGCCTCTGCCGCACATGTTCGTCATTAAGGATTTGGTGGTCGATATGACCAACTTCTACAACCAGTACAAGTCGATTGAGCCCTGGCTCAAGAGGAAGAGCCCTCCGGAGAACCCGGGGAAGGAGAATCTGCAGACCAAGGAGGATCGGAAGAAGCTCGATGGGATGTACGAGTGCATTCTCTGCGCCTGCTGTAGCACATCCTGCCCCAGCTACTGGTGGAATCCCGAGTCTTACTTGGGTCCTGCCGCTCTTCTTCACGCCAACAGGTACCTCGCTTCTTGCATCATTCATGTTTGATATGCAAAAATACTATTCATCCTTTAACAATTTCTTGCCATGAGTATTGATGGTCCTGTTTTCAATTATATACTATTTGATTTGTGGCCTATGTCTTTAAAGAGTCTTTTAGCCATGTTACAATAGTTTGAAAGTAAATTTACTGAAGCCAATTTACAATATTTTGAGTGTTAGATTGATTGAGGAAAAGTGATGCAGATCTATTTAATTTCATCTCGTTAGGTTGATAAAAATAATCCAAGCGAATCTATTATTTACTTTGATGGATAAATGATGGATTGGTTAATTTTGAACTAGTTTGTTCCCTTTAGTGTCAGATCAAATATAGTTTGATGAGTTTCATCTTTGTTGATCTCCCCATTCCTGTTGCGTTAGCTTCAAATTGCTGCTGTAAATTGGAATCTGGTGTAGGTTATGCTTATTCTGTTAGCTGTTAGGCTTAAGGTCATAGTTAGCACATTCGTTCGATGGTAATCTCAAATAGTGATACAAGATGTCCTAAAAGCTTGTTAAAATCTTTGCATGGACTCCCAGGTGAGCATGAGCCTGTGCTCATTAAAATTGGCTTAAATAGTTGTTAAATGTTTTAACTATTGTTTTGAGCGTCGAGTTTACATGTTCCTTCTATAGGTATCCATCTTTTTTTCAGCATGATTCACTGAAATTACAACTAGATCAGTATAATCATCAATCATCCTCTATGATAGGTAGCTCATAGCTGTTTTACAATAAGCTTGAGTTAGACACCCTCTATGTAAACTCTGTTTATATGTCTTGATGTTGTGAGCTAAAAAAATTGTGCTCATCTTTTCAACACAACACACTATAGTCATGTAGTTCATTTAATGCCCAAACTACAAAAGCATGGGAACCTAGTTCAGGTTCAGAAAGCATTCGGGAATGAGATGGTGCAATTATTATTGCCCTTGTGTCCTCCTACCTAATAAGCTACTAGGTATGATTCAAAACCTTCTTATAGTAATGGTAATGGTCATTCTTGAGGAGTGTATCTTTACGTGTAGCTAAATCAACATAGCATATGTGCAACTGCAAGAGTAGTGTATTCTTGAAGTTATGGTTGTAAAGAATTTGACTAGTAGTGATTCAGCCAATTGTGTGGTGATTTATCTATATTGCTGGTGATGTGGGTTGTGCAGATGGATAATGGACAGTCGAGATGAATACACAAAAGAGCGACTCGATGCCATCAACGATGAGTTCAAGCTGTATCGGTGCCATACAATCTTGAATTGTGCCAAAGCTTGCCCCAAGGGACTCAATCCTGGTATGCAAATCCAGAACATCAAGAGACTCGAGCGCACAAATTAGGTCTTTGGATTCTTGATTGATTGATTAAGGTTGAAATAATGACTATTTTTTGCATGATTTCAAGTCATCGGAATTAGTATATTGTTTGATTGTTTGTTTATCTTAGCAAAGTTTTACTTATTTGGTTTTCATCTCTCGCTATCTCTGTCAATACTTTCGAGTGACGCGCTACATATGTATTTTGCTTATTTACCCTCTCTTTGCATTATTTATTTTGAAAAACAAGCTTGTTGCTGTATTTTGGTGTAGAAAAGGAATAAGTGCGTGCATATACTGTTTTTAGGATGTTTAAACTTTAAAGGTTCAATTTATACATAGTTATATGCTTCTGCATTTTTTTGTAACAAAAATTGTCAAATAAATCAGGAATGTAATTTTAGCACCATTCTTAAATGTTGGCAAATATGTTGTCTTTTTCTTTAGGGAAACTTGTTAATCAAATCACGAACTATGCCCTAAATTGCAATTATAACATGACTTTTGAATCTTTGTAATTAAATACCCAACCTTTCAATTTTGTGCAATTAAAACACGTCCAAATTTTCCGAGGGACGTGTGAACTTAAAAGTTTCACGTCAATACGACATCATTTCTTATATGAGAAATCTAAACATTTTGTTTTAAAAAAAGTATGGAACGATGTCGTTTCATTAAGCAAGAAATGTTCAATACTCGTTTTTAAGCGGAGAACGACGGTGTTCCATACTCTTTTTTAAAATAAAATGTTCAGATTTCTCTTAAAAGAAACTAAATTTTTAAGTCCATACGTCCATCGGAAAAATATGGTCGTGTTTTAATTGTAAAAAATTGAAAGGTTAGATATTTAATTGCAAAGATTCAAAAGTCGTTGTAATTATATTTTTTATTTGCAATTTTCCCTTTTTTATATTGACGAAGCACTCTCCTAACTTATCTACAATGCTTCCCTCCTCCACTGAGCAGCGCCAGAAATTCGGCTTGTGATTCTTCAAATTCAGATTTGTTTTTTTCACTTTTCGATTATTTTGGGGGGTTTTCAAATTTCCTTTTTTTTCTTTTTGCTTTTCCAATTTGGTGAAGCGGTAGAGGTGTTTTAAATGGATTTAGTTGCGAACTTGCGATTCCCGCGAAATATATAGCGGAACGCTGTATTAATTTATTGCGTCGCGCATTTATGCTATGATTTATGGCCTATAAATAGTATTTCAAGTACAATTGTTTTTCATTATTTCAGATCCAATTGACTTTTGCTGATCCTCAACTTCAATCTCAACTCATCTATTTCTACCAAAAAATTTACAATGAGAATTTCCTCCACTCTATTCAATACAAGACAAGAAAAGTGCATAACAAAATAAATAAAATTAGATTGAATTACAAGAATGAGCTAAACACATTACTACAAATGGTAAATAAAGAAAACTGTGAGCATATTTGTGTCTAAAATAAAAAAATCATCTAGTAGAACGATGGTGTTGAATGGTGGGCATAGTTCTGGTCCCAGAAGCCGTAAGCGCCCTAACATGCCCCACCATTGACACCTGCAGCGCCTCATCCTCATACGCCCGCCGCTCCATCTCCTCCATCCTCGCCTTCTTCTTCTTCGCCTTCACCGCCACCGCCACCGCCAGCAACCCCAGCAGAAACACCCCCACCGCCGCCCCTATGCTCCCCCCCACCGCCATCCCCCACTTCCCCCCCTCCCTCCTCACCGGCATCATCGGCGACTCCACCACCACCCCATAATGCCCCTGCCCCCGCGCCACGCACACGTGCGCCCTCCCCTGCCCCCACACGCTCACCTTCCCATCCTCCCCAAACCTCGCACACAGAGGAATAATCCCATCCCCCGCCGCCGCCACGCCGCCGAAGTCGATCGTGATCGGCTTCTCCCCTCCCTCGATCTCAAGCTCGGCGGCCGCGTTGCCGGCATTGTAGGCGAAGAGGCCGAGGACGGGGGAGACTAGCTCGTAGCCGGAGAGGTCGTAGTTGTTGTAGTAAAGGGAGGACCAATTGGAGCCGAGGTTTTGGCGGATGAGCATGAGTCTCCTGGAGGTGCAGGGGCGGACGCGGGTGCCGGCGCTGACGTGGAACTCCTTGATTTTGACGCCGTAGCGGCGGAGGCTGCCGCAGCGGAGGCGCACGGAGTCCACGTGGATGCCGGAGAGGTTCCAAGGGAGGTTGATCCGGTGGAGCTTCCCCGTCCGGAAATTCCTATTTTTGGTGTATGATTTGAATGTGTAGTCGCGAATCACCAGATCCAGCAGCCGCGCGGATTTTATCTCTTGCGCTTCCATTAATATCAACGACTGTAACACAAGAAGGAGAAGAAGAAGAAGAAGAAGAAGAAACTGAGACTCCATTGATATGGATATCCTATTATTCAGAGAGGGGAGAAACTGATCAGCTTTCTTGTTTCAATTTTTTTGGGGGGTTAATTGGGAGGAATTTGATTAGGGAGTTTAATCAATTTTAGTGTTTGATCAACTAACTATTAGGAGGAATTAAACTAGCTTGATTTGAGTGAGTCTAGCTAGCTACTTGGTTAAAAGGTATAGGAATAGAGATTGCAATTATGCATGGAATTATGTATGCTTTAAAGTGTAGTACATCACAAGTGTGATATATCATGCTAACTTATTGAGTGGGCAATGCGGATTCAAGATGTAAAAGTTTAGGATATAAGCAACATCACTTTTTAGCCCCTAATTAAGTAGGAAATTATTTGATGTGCGAGAGATTTATAGGGAATATCAAACACGGCATTATGCGCTCGGTTTTATTTCTCTCATTTTTTTATTTCTCACTCTCGTTTCATTGTTAATTCTTTTTATAATTTATGTGTTTTTTCAAATTTGTTTCTTCAATTTCAATCTCTAGTCATTTAGGATGGCGACATACAACCTTAATTTTTTGATAAGAAGTTTTTCCTAAAATTAATAAATTGGGGGGTTCAAGTCATATAGAGAGTAAATGTGTGAATGTGTTTTTCTTTTTTTTTTCAATAATAACTTTTATTAAGAAAAAAAACTCTAGTGCGATCTAGTTTAATTAGTTCTATAAACCATTTTAATTAGGGTTTATAAATTCAATTAGGATTTATAATTTTTGTATGTTTTATTTTCAAATTCTAATTAGTAATTAATTGATATATAACCTTCAACATTTAGTTAGTAATGGTTCATTAAATAACTATTATTCAAATAGTGAAATTGATATTGTGATGCAATAGAGGATGTTAATGTATATCTAATTAACTCTGAATTGGGAATTTTAATAAATCTGACCAAGTTCTTGATTGTCCATTTTATTTTTTATTTTTTAGTGAATGCTTGCCTTAAAATGCAGTGCACGACTTGGAGAATCTAAAGGTCTTGGGGGAATGATTTAGGGAGCGTGGGTTCGTGATTATAATTGATTCAAAAGTAGGCAGAAAAGGGGAATGATGAGATGGTGAGAGTGAAGGTGAAGGTGAAGTAGCCTCTGGCTCTCGTCTCATTTCTATTGTGCTTGGAGATAATAATATTATTAATAACCAATATACACACACACAACAAATTTAATAATTAATATGATTGTATGTTTTGATTACATGTCTCCCACTCCAACCACTTTGTGGGCTACCATGCTCATTGCATTGCTTCTTCTAATGGGGACCATTCTTGCTTAATAATTCTCCATCCTATAATTAATTGAAGTCCTAGAAAGTACCTCAATCGCCTCGTTTCACTTATACATATTTTTTCAATTTTTGCAACCACTAACCTTGATCAACTCTCTTACCATACCAAAATCTTGAAATAATAATTTGAAGGTCCACATGCATGTGCATAAATAAAATTGGGCATCGGCACTATTCGAATCATGCAATGGCTTCTCATTTACAAATTAAGTCACTCCAACGGGCAATAAGAATCTGATCAAGGCTAATTATTTCAGATCCGTTGCGCCTTCTTCCATGGATGGACTTAATTAATTATATATGATTGCACGCGCCTTTATTAATTAGTAGTAATTGATTGGACATGTAAACAAAGTATATTCAATTTTAGTTACAACAGTAGCTTTGATAAATTAAAGTTAAATGCTTATATGCATGAACTACGTATACATATATAATGTAGATAATACTTAATCAAAGATATATCTAAGCAGATACGCAGGAATATTGGATATGGATGATTTATATATCTCTTATTTAGACTTCAAAATGTCGCTTGCTCATAATTACGACATTTCAAAATGGCCACTTCTTTACATGATCAACGAGCCATTCTCTTACAAAACTCTATGCCAAAATAAAAAGAAAATAAAAAAAAAAAAGGAGAGAAGAAGGGCATGATGATGATGATTTGTAGATGTATATATATGGGAAGGTATGAATTAATGGAAGTTGACATTGGAGCCATAAGTGATTCCGACACGCCAGTTGGAAGGAGCTACGTTGTAGGCAATGATGGTCTCATGAGAAGTGTACGAGGTTATCTTGAATGAAAGCGACTGGCCTCCGAGAGTGGCGAAGGCTTGGTAGGAAGCGCCCCAGTTGTGGCTCATGCTGATCCACCCGGTCTTGCTGCCCTTCACCCACATGTTCTTGATGTCGCCTCCGCCTCCCACGTTCATCACGTATACTAGCAGCCAGTACCCGTTCCCTTGGAACGCCAGACGCACCCCACCCTTGCGCACGCACGTCACCCTACGTGTATAAAATGACACCATCAATCAACTTATAATATATAGTTGAAATTTTTAATGAAAGTTTGTGATTTCTTGCTTTTACATGTTACATGTGAAAGTGTTACAAATTTTATGACACTTTACTTGATGTCACTAGCTAGCTAGCTAGTAGACAATTCCATTTTAGTATCAAAGTTGATATGTGTCATGTCTATAGTTCAATCATTTATATATGATTAATTTTATAAGTTGAAATTAAGATATAGTATGTGATTTTATAAATCATATTCGGATTCAAGCCTATATATATAATATATGTACCTGCGGAAGAGGACGGGGACGATGCCGGCCTTCCACTGGGCGATCTTCATGAAGGCGGGCTTGGCCATGTCGAAGTGGGTGCGGGGCGGGTTGCACCATCCCCCGTTGTTGGAGTCCTTGGACCAATTGGGAGGGCAGAGGTTTGTGGCGGTGATGGTGGCGATGGGCGAATTCCTATAGCAAAATTGCGATTTCACGCACCGGATCTGGAAGCACTGCCCGCACCCGTACCCGTTGTTGAATAGCACTGAGCTCAGCGCTGCCGTGTTCGTGCCGTATCCGTTGGTGAACAAGTTTCCGTACCCACAAGCCCCACCTGCAGTCATGCATCCAGTAATTTCACTTCTTTTTCTTCCAATTTTATTTTTGAGTTACGACTCACACACGCACTATTTTAGGTATAGACAGTTTTCGTTGTATATTGCATATTATTAATTCTATAATCTTATTAATTCGAAATGTAAAGTTATTTTATATTTATCATTGCTATAGGCTATAGCCAACAGTTATTGTATGAAGAAAAAAAATCAAAATGGTAATTTGTAAACATGAAAGAGAGAGAGAGAGGTATTAAAACGGATATTAGAATGGAAGAATAACTATTAGGTGGATTCCATTTTCCTAAGTAGTTATAAGTTGCTTTGTTTAAAAAACCATTTACTTTTTAATATTTTCACTGTATAATATTTATACACTTCTTAATGGTCTTTATTAACGACAACAAGCAATTAAAACCCAACTATTTAAAGAAAATCAATTAAGCTAATTTAATTTCAGAAAATAAATTGTAACGCACCCATAGTTTCAGCAGCTGTTTCATCGCCATAAAATGTGGCGTAGGCAAGTTTCCAAGGAGTTGCGTGAAACACCGGCGCGGCGTATCCCGCCGCGACGGCCTTGCCGACGGCGGCCAAAGCCAAGAAGAAGATGATGAAGCGCCATGAATGAAGCAAAGAAGCCATTTTTGGTTTTCCCTTAGCTTACTTTTTATCTAATAGATTTGTGATGCTAAATTGACTTGGAAATGAGATGCTTATATAGTTTTGGAATTGTACATTTAGTAGTGTACTACGTGAGCTTCACAAACATGCAATTCCAAGTCAAACATTTTAATATTTTATAGATAAAGAGTGGTTTGGAGGAATAATTCATATAATTATCTTGTAACATAATAGTCTAACTGCAAGAATTTTTTTATGCCCTAAATTGTATGAAGACGTGTGGGCATGTCTTGTTGTTCTAGGCGCTAGTATTGGGTTGGTGATATGTTTTTTGTGTAAGTTAGAGTAGATGTTCAATGTATGGAATTAATCTTATAATTAAGAAAATTGAGCAAGAAAGATAGTCTTCTAAATTACAAATTTAGGGGGCGGCAACCGGATTAATTAGAAAATTGGACTAAATGATAAGGTCTATTAGGATTAAATAAGATTGTGGCGATCTAATAAAGAGGAATAGTATGTGTGCTATTCTTTTAGAAGAATAAATATGATATAAATGTGATAGGTTTTCCTTTTCCTATGTTAAAATGAAATATTTTATGCATCATGACCAATTATGTTTCTCAACTATATATGTAATTAATTTGATTTTTGTCATTTCAAAAATATTCTGACTTTCTTGTACTTTCACTTATTAAAAATGAAAACGGCTATACTTAATTTTTATGGATATGTTTGTTTTCTCTAACTTAATTTATCTTTTTTCTCATTTATATGCACTTGTCCTTTTTTCTGCTTTCGCCACGTGTGGATGTTGCCACTTCTACCTGACTACCTCTAGTTTGTTGACTTTCTTTTTTGTGTTTTTCTGAAAGCTTTTGTGTTTTTTTAAGGAATAGAATAGTTAGAAAGACAGAAAGACTAAAATATGCATTTTCTTATAATAAAGTATAAATATATATTTATATTTACTTTATAATTGTTACTTTAATTCTAAACTAATACACTGCTCAATGCGCGACAATTTTCAGAAAATTGATAATTTAAATAAAATTTTGATATTAATTATAAGTAATGGCAACAATATAAAATCGTGCTATTATATATTTTGGAATGCTTTTACCAAGATATAATATCGATCAAATCTTTAAAGAAAACTTATACCATGATGAATAATTTCTTTTATATAGCACACATTATATTACTCCAAAACGTTGCAGAAAACGACAAACTCTATAACGTTTCCAGAAACTAATTTATATTTCAGAAATTCTAATTTTTTAAGAAATCCATGAAGTATGTGGTCATAAGAAACTGAAAGAAAAATATAATATTATACTATTATTATCATATATTATTTTCTTTTCGCTTTCTAATTTGGGTTGGAAAGGTAGGTTACCACAATGAAACATTGAACTCTGAGATATCTTCCTTTGGTGCAACGAGAATCAATATAACAAACTGAAAACAAGAATAACATCAGAGCTCACAGTTAGAATGATTACTGTATATTTTCTTAGACCAATTGAGACCAACGAATAATGCTAAATATATAATATGAATATAATACAACTAGTAAGTAGCCCGTCGAAATTCGACGGGAATCAATGTACGTCATAAATATGAAATATAAAAAGTAAAATTATA
>JAYJMF010000002.1:2338713-2361267 GCA_036873715.1 Salvia sclarea | reverse complement strand
ATAATTGTTGCCGGTCTCATTATCTATATATTAATTATCGAAGCCGAAGGCGGAGCCGTTTGTTGTTTGCCGCCCCTTATTATTGTTGCCGGTCTCATTATTTATATATTAATTGGTTGTTTGCCGCCCCTTATTATTGTTGCCGGTCTCATTATTTATATATTAATTGAATGGGCCTAACGTTAGGCCGCCTAACGTAAACGTGTCTCCTCATTCCCAGACGAACACCTCCTAAACCAGTTTCAAACAAAATTACTAATGTTCTAGTAATATAGCAAAATTGAGACACATATTCAATATTCAATATTCAATATTTGCATAGTTCAATTCAACCCTCTCAGTCTCGAAACAACATCTTCTTTGCTATCTACAAACATTAGCCAAAATTTCACAACCATATATATTGAAATCCTTTGCAAAAACTGATCGATCAATCAATCAAACTATGCATCAAGAGTTGGAAGCAATCAACAAGTCAAAGATGAAGATCCAAAACTGTTGAGCAAATCAGACTCCTTAGGGCGATGAAGAATCCTCTCAAACATGTCTGCACCACCTTCGTCACTGAGCATGGCTTCCATCACTCTGTCTTCACACACTGCACCTTCTTCTTCCTCTTTCCTACCACTCTCAAAGAGCATCTCCGAAACCCGATCCTTCTGCGCCTGCCTCGCATACTTGTCGGCCTCCATCATCGTGATCAGGTGGTACACATACACCATCCTCTGCTGCCCCACTCTGTAAGCCCTGCACACGGCCTGCCTCTCGACCGAGGGGTTCCACGACACGTCGAGGAGGACCACCCTCGACGCGCCCACCAGGCTGATCCCCTCGCAGCAGGCTCGCTGCGAGGCCAGGAGAACCCTGGCCTCGCCCCTGCTGTCGTTGAAGGAGGTGATCTTGCTCTGCCTCCGCCTCATGCTCAGCTGGCCGTCGATGTAGACAACCTCGCGCCCCTCGTCGTAGCCGAGGTTGGACTTGAGGAGCTTCTTGATGTGGAGAAGTGGGTTGATGAAGTCGCTGAAGACGAGGACCTTTTCTTGGAGGGTTGATGAGATTTGGATTAGATTGATCAAGAAGCGCGTTTTGGCGCCGGCGTTTGGGTCGGATTGGAGGGACTGGAGGAGGGTTTTGTCGGGGGCGAAGGCCGGGTGGGACGCGACGAGGGAGGGGTGGAGGGAGATGAGGGCCGCGAGGTTGGATTGGTGGAGGAAGCTGTGGGGGAGTGTGGTGTTTTGGTTTAGGAGCTTTTGTTGGAGTGATGTTGGTTTTAGTATGATGAGGGAGTGTTGGAGGCCTGGGAGGGTTTTGTGGAGGATGGTGCCTTTGTGTGTGTGGATGAATGGCTTCATCATCTCTTTTAGTTTGTCGATTTCTCCGGCGTCGATGGAGTTGGTGAGGTTGGTGAGGTTGGCCAATTTTGTCGAGAAATCGGGGTTGATGAGGGAGAGCGTGTTGTGGAGCTCGAGGAAGTTGTTCTGGAAGGGGGTGCCGGAGAGGATGATGCGTCGTCGCGTGGCGAGCTTGGTGAGGAGGTTCCAAGTCCTCGAGTGGCGGTTGCGAGGGGTGTGGCCTTCGTCTAGGATGACGAGGCTGGCGGATTCGAGGAGCGTGGCGTTGAAGGGGTGGGATTGGGCGAGGAGGCGGTAGCCGATGCCCAGGAGGGTGCCGCCTTGGAGCCAGGAGGTGATATGGTGGTTGTCGTTGTGGTGGTTGTTGTTGTTGTTGTTGAGGTTGAGGAAGGGGATGTGGGAGCGCCACTTGGCGAGCTCGTGGGCCCAGGTGAGGAGGAGGCCGCGGGGGGCGACGAGGAGGGGGCGGCACCTGGGGTAGAGCCTCAGCAGCGTCTGGAGGAAGACGATGCTGAGGCGGGTCTTGCCCGTGCCGGGGGCGTGGGAGATGATGCACCCCCGGCCCCCGTCGCGGGGCAGGTTTTGGAGATTCTCGAGGCTGATGTCGCCGGCTATGTTCCTCCACATGAACTCCAACCCCTCAAGCTGGTGGGGATACAATTCCTCCTTTGATGAGGTGGGAATTAGGTCAAATATTGTGCCTCTAGTGTTTCTTGATGTTGTGCACTCCAAATTCCCACAATCTGGGATTGGATTTGAGACTTCTTCTTCTTTCTCTTCTTCTTCTTCTTCTTCTTCTTCCCATCTCTTCTCCATCTCCCTTTCTGGGGATTGGGATTCCACACACTGCAGCAACAAATTAGTTTGTTAAGCTATGAAGTATTAGTATATATATATATATGATCATATTGCAATTAATGTTGCTTACAAAAGGGGGCAAGACGTATTTGATGTGGAGTAAAAGGGTATGGCAAGATCTGCATATGATGCCAATTTGTTCATCAAGAAATTCATCGTGACTGCATCTGGTTTCATCATCATCATCATCATCATCAACAGTGAGATGAGATTGCCAGATTCCGAGTTCCAGATCATGAAAGAGACGATCAATCTCCATCTCCGGCTCAGTTTTCTGCTGCTTTTCATCATCATCATCATCATCATCATCTTCAAACTTGAACTTCAAGGGCAAATCATCATCATCATCAAATTCTTGTATATTCTCTCTCACTAAACCCATAAAATCAAGCTTCTTCTGAGCCCTAGCTTTCTTGGGAACTCTCTTCTTCTTCTTCTTCTTCTTCTTCTTCGTCTCCTCTTCATCATCATCATCATCATCATCATCATCATCATCATCATCATCATCATCAACCCAGATCTTTTCTTCTTCTTCTTCTTCTTCTTCTTCTTCTTCTTCTTCTTCTTCTTCTTCTTCTTCTTCTTCTTCTTCATCTTTCTCACATGATTGTTGAATATTGTTGGGATTCTTGATAGTGTGGTGGAGGCGTCTGTAGAAGGCCTCCGATCGACTCCTCGTCCGCCGCGACACCATGCTTCCGACCTCCATCTTAATTTCTGGAATTCGGCGAAGAAGATTACAACAAGATATTTATCAAAAGAGATATGCTAATTTGGTTAATGCAATCAAGAGGATCTTGTGTTTCACGTCCAAATCTTTTTCCCCCAAAACTCCATCCACTTTTTTTTTTTTTTTTGCCTTCCATAAATGAGTACCATCCTAGATCAATTAAGGTTTTGTAATTTATTTCACCATAATTAATTCACTTTACATGGATAAATAAATTTCAATGAGGTTTTTTTGCAAATCGAACCGATTCAATTTAGAATCGATTTATCTAAGAAAAGAAAATTATTATTCCTAAAATACTTTTTTACGTAAATTTGTTTTTATTATTTTATTTTATTTTTAAAAAAGAAATTAATATTTAATATAATATTAAAACTATGCAAGGGATTAATTACATAGAGAAATTCAACTTTAAAATTTTTAATTTCAATTTGAAACCAAATTTTAAATGTGGAAGATGATAGAATTGAAATACAATTAGCACACTAAGTTTTGAACTTAAATTACTAATAATCTATTAAGATTACGCACTAAAATAGTCTTGTATGGCTAGCCATAGTATGATCAAATAGATTTATTGTTTCAGTTGCGTCATGTGTGATGCTATCATGACAATTTCCTTAAATTTATATTGCACGATTAGTTTTAATTTCTTCTATTTAAGTAGTATGAATGTGTTTTAGTTGAGCCAACCTCCGGAAATCTTAGAATAAGGCATTTGATTAATTAATAGCTTTTGCGCAATTGACACTCTTTAAATTTTAAATATTCTATAAAATTTTCTCTATTCTAGTTAATTATAAATTCCATTATCTTTACGTCAAAACAAAAATAGTAGTCTTACTTTTCCTGGAAGAGATTTTTAAGATAACGATTAATTTTTCTAATATATAATATAGCATCTGAGGTGAAATTTGAATTCTATCTCGTTTATTGTAAAAAAGAGGTACCCAAATTATTATACACGCCGGCAATTAGGTGAAGATTAGAAGAAGATATTTTTATGATAAAAGATACGCTTTGATTGCAATCACAAATTAATATATTGCCTTCCATAAATATGATTATTAATCCTACTATAGTTATAAAATCTAGGGTTTGTTTCCCATTATCCCCAAAACTCATACAAGTACTCTATTCTCAAATCTCTTTTTTGTGAATTTTTCACATAAAATTACATAAAATTTTAATAAAAACCGATAGAATACATAAATTTTTTAATAAAATAAAATCGACGGATATACCTATGAGAAGTAAATTACCTTCCTAGTTATCCTTAATTCACCATATATATATATTATATATATAGTATCTTAAAACTATTTTAAGAAAAGAAAAGGATGTACGTGTTTTTTTTTGCTTTTAATTTATAAGTCCAATCAAAATTTTCAAATTTTGTAAACTATATTCCCTAATTTTAATAGTATATTTTATGTAACTTAAGATAGACTTAGAAGTAATTTTCTCAAAACTATGAATTTCTGATGGATTAGATTTCGATGACATTTAAGAGAATTCCAAAGTTTCAGTAATTATGATAAGCATAAAAATGTATGTATTTATCATTATCTCTTTTAAATTAAATTGATCATTTTTCTAAATCTCTAGGAATCTATTGCCATTAGGATTCTTAACTTTTTAAACCTATAAATATGCGTGTGCTTCAAAGAAATTGGGGGGACATGATTTAGTTTTCAGTTGTATTCTCATATTCTTTGCTAAGTTAATTTAATAGTTTGGTTATATCACTCAACAAAGTTTTTCAAGAAAAATCTTTGTAGTATAGTTCTTCTTCTTCTCACTAATTATCTTTCAATTTTGCATGTCGAAATGTCGAAGCAGCAAAGCAAGTTGTTTGTTTACTTCTTTTTAAAGATTTTTTGGAATATTGTTTAGAACCTCAAGCTTAGTTTCTTTCAGTTTATGATTTAATTCTTTTTGTCCACGTTATTTTATTTAAGCTTCGAGATTTTCTTTTACTATAAATTAGTTTTTCTTACAGACTTTGAACAATTTAGTATGTTCGTGAAAACATATTTTACTTAAATAGTATAAGTTTTCGCATTTATAAAAGTAAAAGTTATAGTGAATGGCATGGTTCAGTCAAAACTCGTGGAAAAAATTATTTATTTCCTCGCCAAAATAATCACACTTAGTTGCAGTTAATATAATTCGAATTGCACAATCCATTAATATAACCAAATAAAATATTTATGGAGTATTTAATTTGTTTAAGAGATAAATAAAAGAAAATAGTTAATTGTCTCATTGTCGTGATTTCAAGATTATCCAAAATGTAATGAAGCGGGAGAAATCATCTAATTTAAAAGTAACTGAAATCCGGATTAAAAAAATAGTCACTTCATCTTAATAAGAATAAATAGTTCCTTTAATTTAATTTGATCAATATTAATTTTGAAAAAAGAAATAATAATAAGCATTTTTCGGAGAGAAAGATAATGACTTTTGTAAGATATATTTTATTATGTTAATATTCTATAATTTTAAATGAACGTACTCAAATAATCAGTGGATTCCTGAGATATTGGATCAACTCAATAAGTCCTTGTAAAAAATAAGTGTATTAATCAATCCTTTTACTTTTAATTTCTACAACATCAAGTTTATTTTTAACGGGCTTAAGTAAGCTGTTAAGTTTTCTGTCAATTAAATCCATGTTATCAAATCATATTTAATTATATATTATTCTTTAATTTCTTCTTTCTTGAAGGGCATTCGAGCAGACAACATTCTCCAACCTAATGTGTTTGATATGAGCTAATATTCTCATACATTGCAGAGAAAGGCTTTACCGATGCCACATATTCCATTGTTCTTGTTCCGACTATGAACTACGACTCTTCGGCGAGAAAAAAATAATAAATACGGTAGAATGATACAAGATCGACGCAAAATCTGGGGAAAAAATATTAACATTCAAATTAATGTAGTATACCATAACTAGTCAAAACTCATCCCCATAAATTAGGGAGGATCGGTTACATGAATGTGTTAACATTACACAAAACACCCTTAGCTAATCACACGTGTGAAAATCAATCTTTGATGTGATATAAGGCTCCATTAATAGGATCCGACATACAATGAATGACTATAATTAAATCTCAACTCTCACCACTAATAAGTAATCTCAAAGGATTCTGTTCTTATATATATATATATATAGTAAAAGTAAATAATTAAAAATATTACGTATTTTTTTGTATAAGTATATATGTAGATAGATAGATGATTTAAATATATCATATCATGTGGTCCAATTGCACGATCTAACAAATTCCTCATGCCTTTAGTTCTTAACTTCATTTAATTTACATATTTTTCTTATCTTCTTATATTTACTAACATTTCTCAAACCCGTCAATTTGGTTGACGAATTTTCGCTTACCCTTCTTTCGCTTACAAAGAAGAAAAAATACATTCCATAATATACTTAAGAGTTATTTAATTTCTTTTCTCTTGTTTTATGAAAACATGCGAACTTCAAAAAAGATGCAGTAACATTATTTAAAGAAATTTTTTTCCACAGAATTTGAACTGAATAAATAAATAAATAACGAGAATGATCATTCAACGTATCCATATATAAATTTGGGTTCACAAGAACTATTAAGTCAGTTAGGTCACAAATTAAATGAAAAGGCAGCAATGTTAATGTTGCAGTCCTACTATTAATTAGGCCACAATTACTAATTGCATGTAAATATATATCGATTAGCGTGATGTTAAATGGAGACCCTACATTTCTAATTAGGATCAAAAGTACGTAACTAATTAATACTAATCCACAAATTAGGACGTAATTAATGCTAATCCACTTTAAAAGTACTTTGCTTACAATTTTATCCTTCACTGTAGGCTTCAAAATTTTACTCCACTTCTTACATCCAACTCTTTGTTTTAATATAATAAACGCATATTCATAAGGAATAAGAATGTATAATGCGTTATATGTGGAAAATAAAATAAAATAAGCTTTGGTTCTTTGTTAAAAAAACACACGTGCTATTCAAATGGGGAATAACTAAAATTCAATATATAAGCATCAATTATATGAATAATATGATATTTAATGTTCATGAGTAGTTTTAAAATTATCACACACACATATAAAAAAAATTAAAAGTTTAAGACGTTTCAGAATTCTAGACTTTTAATATCGCAAAAATACTCTAGTGCTTCGATAAATAAGTAAGCTGTAACAATAAAAGAGTGTATATTGGTGCACTCGTATACTTATTATTTTCTTCCCTCTATTAAATTTCATAGTACAATAATTAAGTCAAGTGCAAAAATAATACTAGTAGTAAACAAATGCTGAGTATTAATTAACTGTCAATTTGAAACTAAAATAAAACTTGATGAGATTTAGTAGTCCACAATTTTTGGTGTCTTATATTTCATTATTATATCTATTATTTTAAAATTATTTTTTTAAATAAAAAATTATTATAATATTAAACATAATATTTAATTTTTTATTTTAAAAAATTAAAGTTAAAAAAATTAGGGTTAATAGTGTTTTATGTTTCCATCTTTTAGTTTTTTTCAAAATATGTCCCTAACTTTCATTTATTCATAATATGTCCCCATCTTTCAACTTTTTCCATAATATGTCCCACTTGACAAATTCCTGCAACGGAAACCTCGCCGGATTCAAATGCGAACCATTTTTTTCCACGTCAACGTCAAAACGACGTCGTTTTATTACCTAAAAGAACCACATAAATTAAAATCCACCTAAACTAACTAATATAGCAACACAAAAAAAAGAGCTACAAAAATGAGATTTTAGCTATGTGCTAATTAGTATAGCAACACAAATAAAGAGCTACAAAAATGAGATTTTAGCTTATGTCGATTTTTTTTTTAACTTTAATAAGACGTCGTTTTGACGTTCACGTGTAAAAAAATAGTTCGCATTTGAATCCGGCGAGGTTTCCGTTGCCAGAATTTGTCAAGCGAACATATTGTGGAAAAAATTGAAAGATGAGGACATATTTTAGAAAAAGCTAAAAGATGAGAACATAAAACACTATTAACCCAAAAAACTATATACCCTGACTTCGAATAATGAAACATGAACAACCAAGAGTAAATTAAACAATAAAAATAATTATATACTCCAATCGGATGGAATGAACCCTTATTAATAATTACATAATTATACTATAATTTATAAAATTAAAATTGAAAAATAAAACACCAAATGATGTTTGGATCTTCTATTATATGAATATGTAACATCTTGATCTCAAGTGACCTTAACAAGCTACCTCTACCTTTAGCTATTTGAAGCTATATTCGTTCATATATAAAAGACTCCCAAACTCATTGATGGTTGAGGTGGATTCCTCTACACTCATGTATATATACATCGCTCACAAAGTATATTACCTTCATATCCCCATCATCCTAAATTATAAGATGATGTATATATACATCAGGGTACAAGAGTTTTTGCCTTGATGGGTTTCTTTTATATGAAAGACTCAGAAAATCATTAAACCTCTATTTATTATTGCAATCGGAATCGATAGATTTTTTTTTTCTTTCAAATTCCGAGTTGGTAGTTAACCTTAACCACAACATTCTCAAACCTATATATATATACATACTTAAAATAAAACAAAACAAAACAAAAATAAAAACTGTTCATCACCTGATATATATATATATATATATGCTCTCTAAACTCCTAAACCGAGAGCTGTTTGGACGTCGAGTTTCCATGCAAAGGCAGCTGCAAATTCCATCCTCCACACATCGCAGGCCACAATTTTATTCCATTTCTGCCCCTGGTCTGTCTGCTGCACCATCCTCACCGTGCATGCAAAGGCAGGGGTAAAATCGGGCAACTCCTCCGCCGCCACCACGAGCCTCACCAGCGCCGCCATCCTCCGGCACGCCTCGTTCGCCCAAACCACGTTATTCGCGGCATCTGTCACGAATCCGGGGCACGCCTCCCCCTCCAGACTCCTCAGGATCTCCTCGTCGGACAAATACCCTAAAGTAGCGTTTACTTAGAGTGACAATATGCTAGCTAGACTGATAAAAGGGGTAATTGCGCCAAAATACACGAACTTTAGCCAAATTCTGATTTTGCACATGACGTTTAAATTTTTTTTTTGTAAATACGCCACCTTAATTTCATTTCGTTCTAATTTTTCACACGCATAAAACTTTCAATGAAATTGGAGTTGATGTGGAGGACGGAAATGCCTACATGGACATAATGGACGACGAAATAAACGTCGTTTCTTTTAACTAAAACGACGTCGTTTCTCTTGAAATAAACGAAATATTAGAGCTGAATAATTAGTGGGCTTGTTCTGGGGCAGCTCATCTCTCTTGATTGAGCTCTAAAATTTCGTTTATTTCAAGAGAAACGACGTCGTTTTAGTTAAATAGAAACAACATTGTTTATTTCGTCGTCCGTTATGTCCATGTCCTCCACATCAGCTCCAGTTTCACCGAAAGTTTTACGCATGTGAAAAATCAGAACGATATGAAAGGTGGTGTATTTACAAAAAGATTTTAAACGTCACATTCAAAATCAGAATTTGGCTAAAGTTCGTGTATTTTGGCGCAATTACACCTTGATAAAATATAAGATTGAATATTTAAAGGATAATAGACTATAAAATTAATTCAAAATAGAACAATCCATCATTTATCTATCAGCAGTGGCGGATCTAAGAAGAACCCACCATGGAGGGGCTTAAGCCCCTACCAAATAAAGAAAAAATGATTTTTATTTTTATGAAATTATCAAATTTTTGGTATTTTATGTAAGGACCCACCATGGAGGGGCTTAAGCCCCTACCAAATAAAGAAAAATTGATTTTTACTTTTATGAAATTATAAAATTTTTGGTATTTTATGTAAGTTATTTGTGCAAAACTACAAAAGCCACTGCCACCAGAATAAATTATAGGAAAATTATCACATTAAAATTTTCAACTAAATATAGCTCTGCTAATAATTTTTTCTGTGTCCGTTACTGTCTATCAAAGTAATTAAACAATGGATCAGACCATCATATCATGCAAAGTAAACGTTACCTAACCCTAATCCGCGCGTGTCCATGACTCGCTCCACCACTATCCACGTCGCCGCCGCGCCGGATCGATACTCCTCCGGATCCAGATCTGGATCCATGATCAGATCCCGAGACTTCGGGGTGCTGCTGCTGCTGTCGCTCTTCTCGCTCTCGGATCTCTCCGGCAGAAGCTGGAGAGTGACCGCCGGCGGCGGCGGCGGCGGAGGTCGGGATTTTGCGGTTTGGCGGCCGCGCGCCCTGACGTACTTCCGCTTCGTCCGCCGCCCGTATTTGGGCGGCTCGGCGGCGTCTCCGCCGGCGGGCTTGGGCGCGATCGGCCGGAATCTGAGCATGAGGCGGTTCGTGAGGAGCGGATGCTGGCGATTTTCCATGGATTTTTTACCAATGAGGTTTGATTGATATCTGGAAAAGCTGAGATTTATTTATTGAAAATGCAAAGACAAATGAAGTTGGTGACACATGTGAAAAGAAAAGCAGGCGCCATAGATGAGGATACACGTGGACAAGGTAAAGAAATCATGCTAAATTTTTGGTTACTAGATCAGTAGCTACCCGGCCATGGGAACCTTCCAGAGGATCGACACGTATGTGTTTACATTTACATTTACATTTATATTTAGGGTTTTTCATATTAGACTTGTATATATACATCTATATATGCTAGCTTTTAAAGTTAATAGTCTATTCCATAGTATTATGTATATATATACGAGCACACTAGGGATGACAATCGGGTACGGCAGGCATGGATAGTGACTATCCACACCCCATCTACGAACTAAATGGATAGTAAATTCTACCCACGGAGCTATCCATGAATATCAAGTGCCTCTCACACTTGCACCTATTAGGGTTAGATATCTGCGGGTAACTTGTCATCCCTAAAGCAGACACTGCAAATTCTTGCTTGGGGCTACTTTTTGAGTTGGAAGTTTTGAGACGTTAATTTTAATTTCTGCGATTCACTATATGGTGATGGACTCCATAACACTATATGTATATACACAGGGGCAGATTAGGGATGACAATCGGGTACGGCGGGCGTGGATAGTGACTATCCATACTCCCACCCACGAACTAAATAGATAGTAAATTCTATCCACGAAGCTATCCGTGAATATCAAGTGCCTCACACACCCGCACCTATTAGGGTCAGATATCCGCGGGTAACTTGTCATCCCTAAAGCAGACACTGAAAATTCTTGCTCGGGGCTACTTTTTGAGTTGGAAGTTTTGAGACGTTAGTTTTTCTGCGATTCACTATATGGTGATAGGGACTTCTGCATAATGATTTATAGAAAGTGCCAAATATTTGATAATATTATAAGAATGAAAAGAGGAAATTCTTTTGCTTGGTAGGAGCTTAACCCCCTCCTCACCTCTTCTTGTGTAGGTCATTACTATATATTAATGCATCTTCAATGTTTCCATTATTTGACATAACGAGTCATACACCTACGTGTCATTTACCCTAAATTGCGCTATACAAATCCCCTAAGATTCAAACCCATAACGTTTAGCCACCTACGACTACTTGAGAATTTTAATTGCTAGTGAGGTTAAAATTTGTATGAATGTATGTGTATACATCTATAAATGTGTGTGTATATATATATATATATATATATGTATATGTATTGGTGCCATTAGTGTATGAAAGGGTAGTGTGTTACGTACGTGGAGGGATTGGGCAAAGGCCAAACAATTAATTCAAACAATTAATTAATCATCCACAATTATTTAGAAATTATATATAATTATATTTGACCAATCACGATTCAAGTATAAAATCGCACTCATCGACACGTGTTGTCACTAAATATGGTTGCAGGAGAGTTATATGATACGTCCATACAAAACACATACACACATACATGCATATTTATATATAATATATATTATATGTGATAAAGACTTCTGCAATGTATAAATAAATTGACAAAATTTGGGAGTATGCTTGGTTCTCTCTCATTTGCTATCTCAACACCAATACAAAACCAGAACGTTTGCTCCTTTCTTTTTTCAAAAGCATATTATTGTACTTTTTTTGTTCCATGTATAAAGATCGATTGAAATCCAAATCCAAAATCCTATATCTAGATTCTTCACTGCACGAATCACATTTGATTAGATTGCTTTTTGTTATAATTATATATAGTATATGATTATTATTTATCTGCCCGACTAACAATATCTATCCACTTTATGTTTGAGAACTCCAATATAACAAACACTCGGTACCTAATTAATTCTCCAAGCAAATAGTATAATAGTCCCTCCTATGAATGGCAATGGGTCGGGTATCCATCCATTGAGCATTTCCCAAATTCAAATCCGTCTAAAATTTTCAAATCCAAACTCGATCCAAAACCCATCACAGTTATTAACTTTGTAACCCATACGCGATCCGATCCCATTGGGTAATACCCGCTAATTACCTACCCAAACCCGTTTAAATTTACAGAATAATTAAATATGAACTATCATGATATTTGATACATAATGATCAACTAGTGAAAATTATAACACTATAAAATAAACATGATAATAATAACAAGACGAGTTAACATACACTACCTGTAATTTGTGAGCATAAAAAAATTTAAAATAACAAACAAGAAACCAAAAAAAGAATATGACATTTTACAAATTGGACCCAGTAAGAAAAGAAGAGTTATCTGCAACGTCTTCTTTATAAAAAGAAAAGAGATGAGTGAGTAAAGAAGATTAAAGAATTAAGATTGTTTAGAGTTTTGGATAAATTAATTATCATATGAGAAAAAATGTGGTTGAGAGATGAATTGAGACTTGACGTTACATAATGCGGAGCACATGCAATATGTGTAATGTATTATTATGTATATAAAAAGTGAACATATATATAAAATTTATATTATATATAAACGGGTTCGGATAGCGGGTATCCATAGTTAATTTCTCAAATCCGTCACTGATATTAATCTCCAAACCCATACCCATCCCAAACCCATTTGGTATTTACCCAAATCCGACCCAACAAGGTTTGGTAAGTGCGGGTATCCTCGAAAACCCGACCCGTTGCCATCCCTAGTCCCTCCATGCACAGAATTAATTGTGCACTTTTGTGGACGGTATGAATTTTAATAAAATACTAAATTCTATATAGTTATAAATTAAAATAGAGTGTGTGATCATATTCTAAAAAATAAACTATGCATATTTTAGTAGACATCCAAAATAACAAAAACTACACATTCTTTTAGATGGAGGGAGGCACACAACAACTAACCGATGAACATGTTGTGAATGAGACTCGGTCCTATATATATGTACACGCACATTAGTATTTAGTCTTTTTGTTGCATTCAAAATGTCTTATTTTTTTATTTGAATTTTCCTATTGTTTAATTAGATAAAAAGAAAATGTGGGTCTTATACTCTATCCATATGATGTAACATCGCTTTACTTTAATTTAACATTTTCCTAATTAATTGTCTTAAACAAATTAATACTCCCTTTGTTTATGGGCCATTTGTCATCTATTGATCGGTAAGGGTTTATAGAATTTTGTCGTCTTAATTGGTAGAATGCGTTGGGAGTTTACTTTTGAAAGAAAAAAAAAATCAAAAGATTATTATATATGAAAAATATCCAATAATTTGTGGATAACTATAAAAAAGAAAATATGACAAACAGTTCATAGACGAAGAGAATAACAAGTTAGTTTCGAAGGATTGGGTGAGAAAGTAATGCTATTTATTGGTGCAAGTGCAAGTGCAAAGCAAAGGATACATTACATGTGATTACAGTTTCTAGTTTCTTCTATACAGAGAGAGATGAATATGTGATATATATGATATGATTTCCTTTCAAATTTGTAGATGATGAGACGATTGTTTAAAATACAATAATGTAAAAATGTTATTTATATAAAAGTTCATATTTTTAATACTCCCTCCGTCTTTTGGGCACGGAATTAAGGAAGTGGTGTTTTTGTGTGTTAAATGGTGGGCTCCACTAAGTTGGCTAGTATTTTGAAGGCAAAATTCTTACCTTTTTTAGTATATGTCATTACTAATGGGACAAACTAAAAAGGAAATGTTGCTAATACTAATGGGGCGGAGGGAGTATATTTTTCAGTATACAGAATACTTGGGTCTAAAAAGTTCGGCTCTAGAACTACCATCCCCGATCGAACCCCCGAATACTTTTAGTCCACATTAAACCAAAAATCATGCTACGCTCCTAAAAGCAAATTGCAAGTGCAAAGCAAAGGCTACATTATATGAGACATGAGTAGGAAAGGAGAAGGGTTGGGAGGTTGAAATTGATTTGGGAAAGAGAAAGGAGTGAGAGAGTGGACAGGTAATGATGAGCAATTGAAGTGAAACATCATACGTGGCAGATATTTTCTGACATCCTTAAATCATCAAAGCTGTCAGAGACGCGTGGTTGTTTTTGTTTAGATTGTGTTTGTCGGATCGGATTGGCTCACTTTCACGGCTTTCATTAATACTCTTCTACCATCCTACAAAGTGTTATAAATACTGATATTATTGTTTTGGGTCTCAAAATTTTAAAATATGTTCCTAATTTATAATCTTGTATAAAATCTTTGCCGGAGTAATTTTCTTCATAATATGTTCTGCATCATAGAATTAAACAGCGGAATGACAATTTATCTTACCGGATTTCTACATGGAGTTTTTTACACGTCAACATCGAAAATGTGTTATTTTATATCCCTCTCGAAAGTAGAAATTAAATTTTGTCGGAAACCTAGGTAAAGAACTCAATAATGTATGTGAGCAGCACATATTATGCACATGTCTGACGTAATATATGGTCTTCTACAGAGTGGATTTTTGTATAAAATTATGCTTATTTGATGTTTATGTCGCCAAAAAGATCGATATAAGAATCAAGCGAGACAAATTATTATTGGATCGCCGGATTCTATAATACGGGACATCTATACTATTAACAAAAGGAGGATCACCAATTTCAAATAAAATTGAAGTTTGTTTCGAATTAACTTAGATGGCAATTTTGTAAACTAAAAAAAATTAATGACTTATATATAAAAAAATGATTTAGTCTAACCACAGACTAATTCATTAGCCTGTAACAATGATTAACCACCGACCCCACGATTAGTGGGATTCGTCCTCCACTAGTGGCTCAGGTAACGGTTAGTAATTTTACTGGCTAATAAATTAGTTATAAACCAATATCGGAGTTGTAATGATTTTCACGTAAATTATCAAAGCTAAGGACCTTTTTATCTCTCCATTCAAGATTAAGTAATTTTATTATCAAAATTACATATATAAATGAATTTAATATACAAGTAATGAAAATACTAGTATATTTAAATTGGTAGTTAAAATTTTAACCCTTACAGAAACTACACATAATAGTATACCCTAGTACAATTCCACTATCTAGAGTTTAGTGTTGTGTGCAACTCCAAAAAAAAGTAGTGTTGTGTGGGACATTTTTTAGATATATGTCTGTTGACACTAGAGATGAGAACTAGAAAGCGTGCTAATTAAGAGAGGAATATTCTTTTGATAGGATTTTATTTTTTCTGAACAAGAATTGTAAACATAAATAAGCTATTGAGAAAACAAGATTAAAGGTATTGGGTTTGAGTCCTCTGTGACGCGGCCTTTAAATTTCTGTAATTTAATTATCAAAAAAAAAAAAATCTTGCTAAAATACCCAAGACAACATTTCTAATTTTCAAATAGGCAAGACGAGGAGGGTAAGAATATCATATTATAATAGCTTAACGTAAGACTTTATTGCTCCATCAACTTGTATAAAAACACAAATTTTAGTGAAAAATTCTATGGTGCAAACATTGTAGGTGCAAACCTCTATATATAAAAATAATATTATTTTCTATTTATTTAAGGATAAATATCAATTTAAATTCTAATTATACCCTCTTTATAAAAAATATCCCGAACTTTAATAAATATTTTTTAAAATCCTATGAACTTTTTATCAAAAATATCCCGACTCCATTTTCCGCACACCGGAATTCTTACGTGGCTCACCGGATGACACCGTATAACTTTTAATTATTAATATTAAATACATGACACCTAAAATAAAAAATAAAAAAATCAGTGTCATGTTTTGTGATTTTTTAATTTTTATTTATTTTAAGTGACATGTCATTTAATATTAATAATTAAAAGTTGTATGGTATCATCCGGTGAGCCACGTAAAAATTCCAGTGGCTGGAAAATGGAGCCGCAGTATGTTTGATAAAAAAATTCATAATTTAGGGCTTAAAAGTATATTTATTAAAGTTTGGAATATTTTTGATAAAGAGGGGTATAATTCAGAGTTTAAATTAATAATTCTCTAAATAAATAGAAAAAAATATTTATTTCTATATATAGGGCTTTGCAGCTACAATGTTTGTATTTTTATCAGACCACACATCTTAGGGCATATATTTGCAGAGAGACCTGAAATAACATATAGGCAAAATCAATAAATATCAGCCAAATAAATTTGAAAAAAACCAATATAAACCAATTTTGTAAGGTCATCAAGCAACTGAAGAGACACCACACAAAGCAAAATCACATTACAATCTCTTCATTTTGACAAAGAGCTCGATATAAATGAATGCTGAGCTGCGTTATAAAGAGCACAGAGCAGTAACTATCACCATGCAGGTACGAATTCCTTATTCTTCACCAAATTGGGAAAAAAAAATATTGTGCATTACCAAAAATGGCCAGCCTGTTTTAGGCAGCACTCAAAGATAGAAAGTAGTGTACGCAGGAGAAAACATAATTATTGTGCGTTTCGTGTCCGTGAGACGCGGAGGGAATCTAGTTGACAACGTCGAGCACCAGCTTGCGCGACTTAAGAACGGACCACCTCATTCGCCTGTAATAACCCGCTTGAAGAAGTGCTAGTGATAGGACAAAGATCCACTTGAATCCCATCTGCGGAAAATTTAGCATGACGTGTCAAATGCTGACGAGAAAAACTCATCTCCATTGTAACAGTAAATATGCAGCAACAAACTCACCAGCTTTCTCTCCTCCATTTCAGGCTCCGCGGCCCAGGTCAAAAATGAAACGACGTCTTTCCCCATCTACAGGGACAAGCAAGGAATGTAACAGATGAGATGAGCGCGGGTATCAAACTTTGACGTATTTTATGCATGTAAATGTGTGTGTACAACGATAACTCCATGCATCCTGGAAAACTGATGAGCTCACCTGAGCTTCTGTTGCAGGGGTACCATCTTCATACTCAACAGCACCATCATTAAGCATTTTAGGCATGGCAATAGCACCACCAGGGAAGTAAGGGTTGTAATGCAATCCTTCACGAATCTAAAAGAAGAAATATCAAGTTAGCAAACTGCAAAATACAGAGAGCCAGAGTTTACTTTGATAGAAAAGGCAGCATCACTACAAGGAATTATCATTAATGAAATCGAACTCCACTGGGCTCAGATGTCAGACGTTAAGATTGTTAAACAAATAACAGCCACAATTTTGAGAGAAATTAATGTACTGCAATACTTCATCATGAGTAACAACAAAATGTATTTGCAGAAGGCAAGTGCCAAACAATAACATGCATTCAAACTGAAGCTAAAACCACAAGCTATATTACTGACTCAAAGTAATGATGAGCTTATATAGGATTTGTCAAATTACCAGTCCTGTGAAAAGTTGTCAAGATACATACTCTCTAGCAAGATCACATATGTTTTATGACGTATGGATTTGTATAAAATGTTCCGTAAACAATAGTTCGGGCCAGTAGGTTCACACGCAGGCTTCTTTTCTCGATTCACCAAGTTAGATGACTGGTAAATTTTTATTTCACTACTTATTTTATCCATTAGACAAGTTGCTATTTGCTTCCCACATGAGCCAGTTGTACTGGAAGTAAAACACGTAAGGAAAAGTTGGATAAACTTACTGAAACACCGGCAGGAGGATCACGGTATCCAGTTAGAAGGGCAAAGACGTAGTTTTGACCATTATGACGAGCCTAAGAATGCAAAAGTCTGCAATTAGCCATGAAAGACATAGAGTAGTTTCTAAATAAATTGAGTTGATGAAAAGCCAGGAAATACTTTTGTAATAAGACTTAAATCTGGAGGATAGGCCCCTCCGTTGGCAAACCTAGCTGCTGACTCATTTGCATATGGCTGAGGAAACCGATCACTCAGTTTCCCTGGGCGACTAAACATCTCCCCCTCATCATTAGGCCCATCAACTACCTCAATCTCGGCTGCCATAGCCTTAGTTTCCTCCTCTGTGTATGCAACACCTACCAAGTCACGATATGAAATCAAGGACATGGAATGGCAGGACGCACATACTTGTTGGTAAACCTGGTGACCACGGCGAATCCTGTTTGGGATGGGCACAATATGTCAATTCAGTATTGATTCATCGGAAGTAGTTGCACAGTGCATCAGTGTTTTTCAAACTAGTCTCAAGGAGATCTAATTTTTATCAAGTTGCAACTCTTGTAGAAAAATCAAAAATAGACAAATCTGAATTTAATCTAGAGATGATTTTATATTGCGTAAAGAATATAATAATAAATACTAGATGAGGATATGAAAAACTTACGAGGCATGATCATAGGAACTTAGAATGCCAGCATGTGGCCAAGGGTAGTTAGGGGATTCCAAACCATGTTCTGCCTCATCACAGGATGCCATTGTTGCAAAGCTTAAAAGCCCTGATACACCTGCTCCAAAGAGGGCCAATGCCCTCAAGGAGCTTTTGGTAGCAGATTCAGCACCCTCATGCCCTTTCTTCGAAATGAGAGATGAGAAAGCTGGAGAACTCTGAGAGGAAAAGTTTGAAGTAATACCCCTCAGTGGATTGTGGTAATAAACCCAACTAGAAATAGAAAGTAAGTTCTAGAGTTCTTACAGTGATCTTCGATTGAAGTCTCTCTCTCAGCAACTGGTGAATTGCTCTACCCCCAAACATTGTAAATGAGAACCCTGCACATTAAGAAAAACAAGGGTAGATACTTAGCATATGAAGCACAAAACTCTAGCAGAGAGAGAGGCGGAGAAAGAGAAGGGAGGGTGGGGGAACCCTACTCGAAGGAATTTTTCCTATCCCTTCTGAGTTAAGATGAGTTATTGGATGGAATCACCATCATTTACATAACAAACAGAAATAATACAGTTCTGTTTGATGGAGATGTATGAAGACTCAGTAAGGTTCTCAAGGGAGAATGACAAAAAATAAACATGAGATGCTCCAAATGAATCCAGAATGATATTTCTTTAGATAACATGGATACGGGTAAATTTACAACCACAATTAAGTGTGCTGTAAAAAATTATCCATATATTCCTTTTAAGATTCAGTTTATATGCAATGCGTCATACATGGAAGCGATTTATTGACTTCCTCTTCTTTCCTATTTCATATGCATGCTTATATGTGGAATTACGTCAAAGAGTATATGAAAGTCCAAAGCAAAAGTATGGCATCATGAAGCATTGAATAGCCTCTGTCTTATGAAACATATCATAATTTTCAGTTTCTTACCCTATTTCTTTTCCTACATATCATGCAACTATTTTTCAACACCAATTATTAGATATCCCAACCAGGAAGGAGGTTACTTGTGGTTTCTCCATGACTCCATCTGACCATAGGTAACAGTGGGCTCACTATCTTAATTATATCAATTCCCAGTTGAAATAGTGATCTGCCCTGCTACTATCCTACAGCTTATTATTCCTTCAAAAAGGTTTTGCATTGTAATCACCATACTTACTAAAGCTAAAGAACAGGAAAAAGGGGGAACATTATCTGCACTGCTAACCGTCTATTCTTTCCCTTCACAATTATCTCAGTTACTGAGCAAATAGACAGTCACTAACTCATCAGATATGCGAGACCTATTTCCAAAAGAAACTAGCAGCCTTGAAACATGAGACAGGGATAAGAACTAATTTCTCAGCTGCTATAAATCATCTTTCCACTAACTCAAACAGCCATCCACCAAAAGCACAGATTGCTTTACAAAGGTGCGTGCAAAATTAAATATGATTCGGATTATTGCGAGTGAAACAACTCGGAGATCCTTTAAAACAATAAATGTAGGCAACCCAATTACCTCAATCCATTCGTTGCACCTAAAATCCTTTTATTTCTGCAAAAATTTACACATCTTGTCCAGGATTCTAATGGAGCTAATGGAAAAAAAAATCCCCTTTTTTTTATCTGCAGCACTGATTCTATATTAATAGGAACAGTGCTTTCCATGAGAAAATTTTCAACCTAATTGTCTAATTGGAATGTAGGTCACATTCGCTCAGGCTACCGGCGACACTCCAGTTAAACGCCATCCTCGTCGATTCTAATTTTACCTACTCCCAAACCAGTGCCAAAGAGTAAAAGCGAGGGCAAAATAAAACGAGCAAATACATCGCGCAGTCGAATCTGAGTACAAAGCGCATTAAATATTTCCATCTTCCACACTCAAAAGCACAAAAAATCACACAAAAACACAACATTTACAGCTCCAATCGAGCTTCGATACATAATCCAATGGATAAAAACATTCGGTGAGGCAATCGTTGACGAAAATCAAATTCAAAGCTTCACAGAGAATCACAGATCGAGGGAGAGAGGCCTCACCTGGAACAACGGAATCGATCTGCGGAGATCCAACAAAGGGGTGGGAGAGGGGAACAGTCGTCGGAGATTTACAGATTGTTTTGGAAATGGTGAAGTTTAGAGGTTTTTTTTTTGGTTTCGAGAAGTCTGGGCTGGGCTTTGTGTGGGCTTCATTGGCCCATTTGGTTTTTCTTTTATTCAAGTTTAGTTTGAACGATAAATTATTTTTAAAGTGTTGAATCAATTACATTTCGGATTTATTTGTATTTTTAAGTTAGATTCACAATATATATAGCAAATAATGAAATTAGTATATATTATATACATTCTTCGTACAAATAAAACATTTTTTTTATTGGGGTAGGGAGAGCGGGGTGTTTGAATCGTTGACCTTACACTTATAAAATGGAGGTTGCACCGCTTGGATGTCCTCGAGGGGACTCGTACAAATAAAACTAGTATAAACCAAAATATAATTTCAAATAACATTATTACATATTCGATTAGGGATGACAGCAAGCCGAATTTTCAAATGTACAATGCACGCATTACTAGATCTTGATTGGGAAGTTTTTGGTAAGTATAAGAATGAAATTGATTGGGTAATTAAATTAACTATGGATATAGCTATCCAAACTTTTTTCATAAGATACTGTAACAATAATCGTGAGTTACCATTTCATAAGGTCTCAATTGTAAGTAATCTGAAACACTGCTACATGATTCGAAGCTACAAGAAAAACAAATATAATAATAGATATTCGCAGTTGTAAAATCAAAATTTTGTAGTAATTGAAATATGAGCAGAACATTGTATCATCATGATAAACTATACACAATTTTAAATTATACATTATGGCATAGTAATTGCATGTAAATGTATATAAATTTTGCCAAAATTCTGATTTTAACCAAAATCTATTATTTTGGTCAAAAAACGCACAAAGTTCACAAAATTTTGGAATTTAGCCTAATTCCAAATTTCTTTAGCCAATAACATGATTTTTTGGAGTTTGATAGACATTCTGAAGCTATCGTTAGAAAGCTCTCAACAAATTACTATAAAAATAATTTTTGGTAATTTAGGGTTTACAGTAGTTTCGGATTGTTGATTGAACTCAAATAATCAAGTTATTACTAACAAACTTTAGACTTATGTCAAATTTCAAAATGTTGCAGAATTCAGGTACTGTACTTTTTAACCAAAATAATAGTTTTGATTAAAAATCAAAATTTTATCAAAGTTTATATATCTATAGACAATTAAACCTTAAATTAACCGCATATAGTTCATTCATAATAAACTACCAGCATTCAATCATCAATAAGAATACATATTAATTAGCTATCCTATGGTTTGTTTCAAAAATCACAAGAGGATATCAAAGAAACTTTATTGGTGAATCCACATTGCATTTGGAAGTTATTGTTTACTCAATTTTTAAATACCTTCAACACCGTCTACAAAAAAATTGATTCGTAATTATAAAATCAAGATTTTATAGTAATAAAAATACTGAGTAGAACATTGTATCATCATAATAAACTGCACTCAATTTAAATCAACTGCACATAATTCAGCATATACTGCTTCATAACAAACTACACACATTCAATCATTAAGAAATTTTATTCGATCTAAATGCAAATCTACACATATATAAAAAGCAAAACTACAATAAAAATTATTTCCCCTCCAAAACAACATTTAATGATTTCATTAAATTCTTTGACAAAATATTTAATATATTATTAATCATCATTAATTCAACTACAAATTAATTACTTATTCATTACATATGTATAGGATTTTCTTATTCAAATATATAACCACACAACATATTTAATTAATCATTCAAGCTTTAAATTATTTTTTAGGTATTTAAATTATATTAATTTTT
>JAYJMF010000002.1:2303037-2315144 GCA_036873715.1 Salvia sclarea | reverse complement strand
AGCAACGGAGCCAATCCGAAAAGTTCGACCCAGTCAACTTATTATCCATCAAACATTTAAAAGGTAAAGCTGACATTTTATCTGATCGAAAATAAATAACGTAAATTAGAACAGAGTAAAGATCACATTCATATCACCAATCAAACAAGGGTTTATTGTTTTTTATTACCTCCCACTAGTTTTGACATATATTGCACCCCCAAAATACAAAATACGGATTTAAATTAAATATAAATCTTAGCGGTCCAAGATCCAAGTCAATATTACTGCAGCCTCTGCTTTGGCTGATGACCACAATGATATCACCTAGTAGGCCTCCAAGCCAATTGCACTCATAATTTGTAACAATCCAAGTCTATATTATTGTAGCCTCTGCTTTGGCTGATGACCACAACAATATCACTCAGCGGATTGTAACATAAATTTGCAACTCTTGGTTTATTAATCCAATTAATATGCATCCACTAATTATTTTGATCGCTTTGGCGTTTCAAAATAATCAAGCAAGTCAACCCCATCACACGACGCCAACTATGTCTATGAGTGAGCCTTGGCCTCGTCAATTTGGGAGCAAACACTTTGGTGTAAAACTCTTGGTCGAAGAGGTTAGGACACTCAAGCAATTATGATGGACGATGCATTTTGTTTCAAAAACAAGACTTGTATTAAGCGGGGATAAAAGGTTGTGATACTAACGGTTTAATTTAATATCCAATATTAAATCCAAAACAATTACTAGGTGCCGCCTACCTAGGCATAAAATGCGGATCATACATAATGGGCGCCGCCTACCCAAAATAAATGCGGGCTATAACTACTATAGTTAAAAATAAGCATAAGATAAAAAATCATGCTTATCACATAACGAATCAAACAAGGCTCAACGAATAAATTCATTAATCAAATTAAAATTTAATTCTCTAATTAAAAGTGGATTTCAAATTTATATTAATTCCAAATTAATATAAATAAATATTTCTTATTATTATTTCGAAAATAATAATAACTAAATCAAACTTATAATCTATATTAATTCTAAATTAATATTAATGATCAACCAATATTATCATTTCAAAAATGATAATAACAAATCAAACTTATTATTTCATATCAATTCGAAATTCATATGAATAAATAAACAATAGTTTTATTTCAAAATAATAATAACAAGTCAAACTTATTAATTTATATCGATTCCTAATCAATATAAATAATCAACCTCATTATTATTTCAAAATAATAATAAAGTAAAAGTTATTATTTTATATTAATTATAAATTAATACAAATAATTAATTATTATTAGTTCAAAAATAATAATAATTATGTAAAATTTATGAATCTAATCAATAAATTAATTATGTAATTGGTTATCTTAATTTTACTAATTCAAAATTAATAAAATTACGTTTACTATTATTAATTCTAAAATAATAATAAGTCAATGTTTATTAATCTAATTAATAAACTTGATTTTGTAATTGTGATTAAATTATTAATTCTAAATTAATAAAGTAACTCTTCAAAACGTGATCTTTATTAGGTAAATAAAGAAATATATATTTTCCTAATAATGGGAGCCCCTTCGTGGGCTGTCATGTTTTAAAAAATTAGCCCATTTCGCATAGGCCTAGAGCCAAGCAGCCTAGCTGCTGAACAGCCCAGACCCGGACCCGCACCGGAAGCCTTGAACCGCGCGCCCAAAACCAGCAAGGGTTTGAGATCTGCGCGAGGGCACCCCTCCACCTGCTGTCGAGCCGTCGCCTCATCGCTGGTCTCCTCCACGTCGGCGAAACAAGCGTGGATCGGGAGCAGGGCGCGGTTTCACAGCAGCTTTGCGACGTTACCTATTCGTTTTGCCCGACGTGGCAACGTCACCGATAGCCCCAGGCCGTCGCCGACTTCGCCTGCCGCAGCCCGCGTCCGTTGCCGACCATCCCCACGCCGGGAATCTTTGATTCCGGTGTGAAGAGTCGTCTCACGACTGAGTTCAGAACATAGCAGCAGTTCACGGTTCGCAGCAGCGGCAGCCTCGCGGAGGCAGCACGCGTAGGCGCCTTGCGCCCAGCCACTTGTCCTGATCTCGAGCCGTAGCGTGGCGACGCACGCGCGCGCCTAACGCAGCGTCGTTGACCGCCGCCTCTATCTTTACGCCCGATAAAGTTTGGTGTGAGGAGACGCAGAACGCAGCAACAATTGCTCAGAGGCGTGTGCCTAGCACCGCTCCGATGACGACCTTCGCCGCCAGCCCAGCTACCGTCTACCTTCTCTATTCCGGCGAGAGTACCGGCATGAGAAGTATTCTAATAGCTGTGTAAACACAGCAACAACAGCAGCGGGACTCGGCGACTCTCGCCTAGCGCCGCAACGGCGACTAAGCGTCGCCTCCCCAACTTCCCGTCGAGGGGTTAGTTTGTTTGATTGTTGCAAACCAAGTTTGTAAATCAAAATCCAATTTTCTTTCACTTTGAGTTCTCGCCCCTCTCGTCCATCCATTATTTGATTTTTCACTATTTTTTTTTTTTTCTATTTCTCTTAAGGGCTGAATCTGGAACAACACCTTCATCAAATCATTTTCCACGATTTTTTCATTTTTATTTTCTGACGTGTTTAAATGATGTGGAATTAAATGTGGCACTCCGGCGGGTCATGTGTATGTTTAAGGTTGACATTCAACCGACTGGACGTAAGAATATATTACTTTCAAGGTGTGTTCTCTTTGCTTGTAAATTTATCATAAGAAAATGAGAAAAAAAAAGATTGGAAACACGTCTTAGCGATATGCATTTTTCTATCTTTTATTTTATGGAGTGGAAATCATCCCTATTTTTTCTCTCTCATGTTCCTTTTGAAAACAACCCTTCACTTTTATTAAGAAGTCGTTTATATGATGGGTCACGGATTGTATCCGACTCGAGCGCATGGACTCACCCATGTTTTTATCTTTGCTATATAAATGGAATAACGATGATAAGGATTTCGAGAATTGCATGAAACACGAGAAGCTTCTAAAGCCATCAGAATGTGGAAAAACTTGGTGAATTTGATAATTATAGAGTACTTGAGCATATAGTTAATATAACTACCTCAGCTATACAATACCTACCCAAACCATAAGATCTCCAGAAAAGTCAGCAAACACACGAAGCATTTGGCAGAATTCTACATCAACTTGGTAATCAGCCAACTCTAGTTTGAACACAAGAAATCCGGAAGACCCGATGTTGGGAAATATCGGCTGTGTTACTTTTATTTGATTTGAACAATATCTCCGTATTTCAAATCAAAAAACAGCAACGAGGAACATGTATGGCGGTGTTGAATTCTTCCGAGCCTTCCTGCTATCTTTTCAGTTGTTCTGATGACTGGCCTGGTCTTTTGTCCTTCTGAACCGCTCGAGGGACGAACGTGAGACCTCGGGTGTGGCGACGGCCAAAACTGATCGATGAAGGAGAATCTGATGTGCTTAGTTTGGAGACTGCAGAAACAAGGCTGTCAATGTTTTCTTCATCCACCTGCATTGCAGTTGAGGCATCTTCTGTTTTGTGCATTGCTTGTTTACGCTGGGTTTTCTGCCTCTGTTTTTTTGAAGGCCTCGACTTCTTGAAGAACTCAAACGAAGAAGGAAATTTATGCTTGTCAACCAGATGCTGCTGTCGGTTCTTATAGCTCTTCAGCTTCGCATCACAGCCTTTGACGAGGCATTCATACTACAGCATATAATTACATACAACATTAACGCGAAAAATCAAAGGAACACCTAGAATTAGTCATGCAACAATAGAGACCAGCCAAAAGTGAATGGGAAATCAGTGATCACAATATAGTAATGGAAATAAGAGAATAGATTAACAACCAATGAAAGACATTATACATAACTCTTAGAAACTGTTATATTGCAAATTTGATGGTTAGCACTAGCATGATGACTCAACAAAGAACGGAGAGCAAGAATTTACCATAGAAAATCCACGAGCAACTTTTGCCTGGAAGAAAGAATCGTGGGCCTCGGAAACATGTATACTGAGTAAATGTGACGTGGGATATACTTGTGAGCAGACCGAACAAGATGCCATGTGCCTAGCAGTATAGTGATCCTCAAAGTCCTCCAAAGATTGCAGACACGCTCCACAACCGACAATAGGGCAATAGACTTCACTGATCAAAAACAGATTTCGAAGGTAAAGCATATCAGATAATTTTGGGAACTAAGAGAATACCACACATGCATGCACACAGATTGTAAGGTAAAATGGTCACATGAATGTCAACAGCAAACAACAAATGCACAAGGATTTGGTACCCAAGTAAGTGTTCTGTTCAAACTTTTGCGGAATGCCATATGCAAATATGACCGTTTATATAAAGCCAAAAATGCCTAGGAAATAAATGCAATCGCTCCTGATTATTTTTTTCTGTAGATTTTCCACTTAACAGTGCTGAAAGATGACACAACATTCATTTTAGACTGATATCAGCAGCAAACAAATATGAGTAAATAATTGGTCTATGTTACATGCAGTTTGTTTCTATCTTTCTTTTCAAACTTTAAGGTCTATGTTACATGCCAATATCAACACAGGAAAAATGCTTAGGAAATAAAGGTATCCAGACATGATTAAGGTTTTCCATAGACTAAACAAGATTAGCCACTTAAAAGCGCAAGAGGCTTAACAAAACATTCAATTTAGACTGTCATCTAAGGCTTCTCAATTGACAGCAAAATGATGCATGTCCTTTAACCATATATATCCTTTCTTACATTTGAATATTGATTAGTTAATCTAAAAACCCTAAGCACTAGATCACCAAGCAAATTATTGTTGTACCTGGTCCCCCAATCGTCCATGCTTCGTATCTGCTGCTTTTCTTCATCCGTTATATCCAATGCAACCTATAGACAAATACTTTCATGATCATCATAATTGAAATTTTCTTCATCCGTTATATCCAATGCAACCTATAGACAAATACTTTCATGATCATCATAATTGAAATCGCCTTTAAACAACAAGGCAATAAATGAAGCATACTTGAGGAAATCACAGTGCTGCTGGTCATTTCACTATCGAAGCTTATTATCTTTTCTCAATCATAATATTATTACGAGTTTAGCCTGTTTTAATTGCAAGGGCTATTGGAGTTTGTCTTTTATGATGGTTTCCTGGAAAGTGTGTAAAATAAAATTTTGAATATGAATAGAGTACCAGTGAAACAAAATTTCTATTGGAGATAAGAAGGGGAAATCAATAGAGAACAAAACTTCTATTTCTCATTAACCTAGCAACCACCCTCGAGAAGCCCTGCTCCTCCATTGCCAGTCATTTGAGGAATCGGGTCAAAATAATGATTTCCATACACTGCCAATTTAAAATGTGGCACAAGTTCTGTACTATGCTCCTTTATCCTTACAGGAACACTTTTGATTCTTCCAGAAGACATCAATTTTGTCGGCCTACTACTAATATGTTTCTCATAATTTAGTACTCAGCAATGCAAGTATTAAATACAGCATTCATTCATATTCAAACCAAGTTTATTGATTCAACTTATACAACCTTCATCATCACAAGGCAAACATTTTGGTGGCTAGGTTATAGATTAGTTTGAGAAAAATTAAAACCATTCATTTAATCGATTAGGTGGATCAGTTAGCTGAAATCTTTTACCGCCACTTGAAACAAATATAATTTTCAAATTGAAGTCATTTAGTTCGCTCTTTCAAACAATCAGGAGCTAAGCCTAAATTGTCTTCTCCTACTCATGCTTATTATGAGCAACAATGAACTTCTAAATATCATCACCAACAAATCAACCACTCTCAACTCAATCACTCTAGATTTATGAACAAATTCTTCAATCTGATATACCTGTTTAGCGAGGAGTTCTCTTTCTATGTTGCCAGCCTCAAAGAAGATTGCGTCTGGTCCAAAACGTCGTCGTACCGGCTTCAGAAAGGGGAAATTCAAGCCTCTTCCACTCACTTCCACTTCCATAGCCATTTCTCCACCTCTTCGGAATGTGAAATTCGACGCTTCTCTCCTCTTGAGCGTAGTGATTTTGGTGGAGATTTTTTCATTTAAAAAATAGTGATAATTGGGCTGAAGCTGAGTAAGATGGGCTCTACTGCACTTGTTGTGGGCTTTATTACTATTAATGGGCTTGATTTTTCATTATTCGTTTCTGAGTAAATATATTATCGACTTTGTAATTTTATGTCTAATTTTATGTCTAAGCTGGGTCGAGCCCATAAATTCCTTAACAAATTTGGCAGTGTTTGTTTCAAATTTGTTCATTTACGAGTCTAGTGATTGCGAATTATTATGTAATAACGTCTGTTTAAATAATTTATGAACGAAACGATTAGTTGTAAGTGTTTTTCTTATTAAGATAAAGGAAAGGAGGACGGTGTTGATTGAATCCAAATTTTTTCAATAATTTTCGCAAGTTGCATAAGAGATCCCCATTATTTGAGTGTTTTGGAAGGGACCTAATGATATATATACTCAGTTGAGATTTATATTCAGTTGCGTTACGTGTTTGTGCTCTATGTGCTATATGAATTGAAATATGTAAATTAAGTGAGGTTGTACTATGTGTTTGTGTTGTGTGTGCCAAGATTCAATAGAATATGAAATAGACTATCAAATTTAAAATCTCTGCTACGAAATAATGAAATATGCCAAACTCAAATATTTAAAATCTGTGCAACATAATTATTCTGATTGTGCTATATACATATGAAAGATGTGCTAGATGAATGTATTTTTCCCTATATTCCTACACTAAGAGATTTCTCACCATAACTCACCCCCATCCATATATATATGAAATAGATTTATGTAGGCCCCTTTTGTCTGGGCTTAAAGATTGAAGGTAATATTTTAAATAGACCGTCAATTCTTCCTATATATAATACATAGTGTAAAAAATGGGGCCCTTCTATCTTCAGGCCCTAGGCAATTGCACTCGCATCCTATGTCCATAAACGGCCATGTTTCGAGACGAAGCTGTTTCATTTTTGGGGATGACACGCTTGATCCAGGAAGGAAGACATCTCGACTCGGCTATTCTCCACGGTTTTTGTTAAAGTTTAATTTCTATTAAATTTCAATTTAGTTCTTTTTCGTGTATCTCCACTTTGTATCTTTTAAGTTTGTATCACGCCCAAAAGTTCCATGGGTACATTTTCTAACAATATATAAATAATCGGTGATGGTAATTATATGTTGATTTAGGCGCATGCATATTGATGTTGTTTGTTAGGTACTCAACCCGTTAAAAAATTATGATGAATTGACACGACAATTGTTTAACTCAGGTCTGGGATAATGATCTATAACTTGTTTCTTACGTGTATAAAGTATATGTAAAGTTTATGGTATAAATTACAAGTAGCTTGACGCATTTAGTATACAGGCGTCAAGCATGATTAATTAATTAGTCATTTCATTGTCTATGAATCACCACTAATCGTCAGGTAAACATACCTAATGCTTAATTAAGTTAATAGAAATAAATTGTTCTTTTGATTGAGGGTGCTAATATTTTGCTAAATAACAACATATAACATATAGTTTCCTTATGGCGACGAATTAATTTGCCTAGTTCTACATTTTTGCAATTTTTAGTGGAGGTTACTTTCACATTTGGTGTGGAGACATATAAATGAAAAAACAAATAGATTTCAAGAAAATGTTAATCGTTATAGTTTTCTCATGCATCTCGATTTTTTTTTTTTATCCTGGAAAAGTAAAATTTTAGAGTATAATAATGATATTGGATTCGTTTGGTACTAGCTAGTACAGAATTAGATGAAATAAGTTTGATTATGATGCTTTTATTATGACAATACTAGTAAGAAGTATCAAAATATGTGAATCTTGTAATATATTATTTGGTAGTGTGATTTAAATTTAAATATAATTAATATTTATTATAATTATAATTTATATTACGTATACCATTTTTGTAGAAAATATGCATAATCATACAATTATGTATAAAATCTTCGAGATTTGATTTATAAAGGTCTACATATTTTCTATCAAATTAACAAAATATTTCTTCGAGATTTGATTTACAAAGGACGACATATTTTCTATCAAATTAACAAAATATCAGGATATCATAATTATATTATATACCCTAATAATGTGTACCAAAAGAAACAGAGATGCGTTATATTGAAGTTTGATTTATTATTAATATCAAGTGTGCACAATGCAACTCGAAAAGTAAATATCAATTGTGATAGAACTTTCAACTACCATCAAAGTTGACTAATCCTAAGGAACAATTTTTTTTATAACAACAATATTCGTTTTGGCTAAATAACTAATTTTCTTAGCTTAGTTGCTTAGTTGTTTAGCGTTTCAATTTCTGAGGATCAAAATATAGTTGGAGAAATTTCTAATATTGGATTTCAAAAGTTATAACATTCAGTATGATTATGCGTAAATGATTTTAACGCATTCACATGAATACAATTATTTATATGTATCACATGTGATCACACTATTTTTTAATATAAAAATATAAAAATAAATAGGTAAGTCAAATATCATATATTCATATGAACTGTATTATGGAAAGAACTGACTAATTACCATAGAAACATCATTATTGTTCGGGCAACAATTAAAAGATGGAATTTTAAGGACTTTAAAAATCAATTAAAGTCAAGAATTAATTAAAAATATGTTAATTAAACAAGTATGTGGAGAACTGACCTTAGAGATGTGTTAATCTAACCAAATTATGCAATTGACATGTTAACATGTTAATCATTTTAATCCAGCCTAGATGAAAGATCACTCAATTAATTATATATTCCAGTTACGGTAGTTTACAATTATTGATTACTAACCTCCATATTACCCGTAAGTATTAAGGTAAGAATTAGTAACTCCCAACAGCGCACTAGAATATTCTTCCTATAGATGTTCATATCTCATTTACGATTCAAGACTTACTCGTATTCTGCATTCAAGATTAATTGACAATCAAAACTGTTGAGTATTCAGTTAACAATTATATGCATTAAAATCGATCATAAATTAACACGTGAAAATAAGTGTTGGGAAAATATATGAAAATTGATATATCCTGTTTTAATGATCCCAAAACCCTTTTCAGATTTTGTCTTAGTTATTTTATAGACCTAAATATTTTGGTCTTTAGAATAGACTGAAGTTCTGAAGAATAAAGACTGAAGACTCGAAGACTGAAGTTCTAAAGACTGAAGGCTCGAAGACTGAAGCTCAAGAAATGCTTGAAGCAGTGAATGAAGTTCTACACGTGGCAACTAATTCTCTCTAACTTCAGTATAAATCTTCTTAGAAGAAACTGAAGTTGTCCTCTTAAGTTACTAGGGCCACGTGGAAAGCAGTCTGTTCAAAAGGAGAGTTAGCGCATTAAATGCGAAAGATTTAAAGATCGTCCTCTCTCCAGAAATAGCGCGAAGACCTTACCTTTTTGGTGCAAAATATTTCTAAGTACTCTTTGCCTTACTTCTTGGAATCACGCCGAATCTGAAATATTAGAAAGAGAAATTCAAGCTGCAGATGTCCTCCCAGTTCCTTGTCTCTCAACGGCAAATTTGAAGATACGATCTCCTCCAACGGATCTATTTTTGAAGACGCCTATAAATAGAGGACTTTTCCAACACTTGAAGTTTACCGACTCAACGTATAAGCTAAAGCTCTGTTAATTTCAAAAGCCAGTCTAATCGTTCAAATTCACATCAGTTTGAGTCGAAGAAGAGAACCAAAATTTCAATTCTGATATTCCCAGTTCTATCTGAGTTTTACTCTTGTTCTCTTAGAAAACCTAAGCCATCAGATTCCCATCCCAAGCTTAGATACCCAGATTACAGAGAGCCTGTTCTCTGTAATTAGTTGGAAGTTTTTCAAATCCCTCATTTTCAAAGTTAGAGAAGAGTGTGTTTGAGTGAGTGTTCGAGACAGTTGTCTGAACATAAGGTTCCTAACACCCGCAAACTAAGTGTTTTGGCTTTCTTAGTGCCCGTAAACTAAGAGGAGAAATTCCTACACTGTGAGTAGGTACTGACGTGTTTGGTCAGTGTAAGGTTTGCTGTGCACCCGTAAGCACAAGCTCAGAGTGATCGACTGTTTGATCAATAGTCCGTGGACGTAGGAGGTGTTTCTCCGAACCACGTAAAACCTTCTGTGTGCTTTAAGTTTTAGTTTTCTGCATATTTGTTTATATTCTCTGCAAACTGAACCTCTAAAAACTGATCACTTAATAATGATTGTCTGTGTGATAATTAAAGGCTAATTTAAATAATTTCCGATGTTGAGTTATTAGTCTAACTGATAAATTTAGATAGTCAGTAAGATTCATAACTCTTCTTTCTGTTTTCAAAATCGAGACTGAATCTTTTGTGAACTTCAGTTTGTCAACAAGTTTCTCATACTGAAGTTACTCGACTGAACACTTCTCAGTCACAGTCTTATCCCTTTGTAAACTGAACTCTGTAAACTGATATTCAGTATCAGTTTCTCTTTGTGTTTTTCAAAAATAGCTACTGGCGTATTCCCCCCCCCATACACCAGTTCAGTAACCCTCCAGGACCCAACAAATCATAGACTGAAATGTAAAACAGCTGTCAACAAGCAATTACACAATTCAATTAAAGCATATAAGCTCTAAGATCAGAAAAGAAATTAGCTACTCATGATAAAGAATTCAAGCTTAAAAGATAAGAAAAACATGAAATTTCTATTAATAAAATCCGTGGTGAAATGCACAAATAACAACCTTGAACTTGAATATGAATCCTTGCTTGCAAAGTAGAAATCTCAAAATCAAAAGTAAACTACGCTAAAAATAAAAGACGTTAAATGTAAAGGTTGGGAACCGATCACTGTATTTCCTAACAAATAAATGTTAGTATACAGGGTAAGTATATTATCATTCTCCCCAGGGATTGATATGACGATATCACAGCAATAATCCTAATCAACGCTTCATGACGAGCCGTTTTTCGTGCTCTTCTTTAGGGTGTTTCTTGTCCAAGGAAGAGTCTTTTTTTCTTGTGTTTTGTTTGGTCTTTGTGTCTGGGAGGACACGTTTGGGAAATGCAGGAGTAGAGGAGAATCTTGGCAAATCTGGCCACTTCCGAGGAGAGAGGCAAGGTACCGGAATGAAGACCTTGGTCAAGGCATCCAAGACAGAGTACCGCCTTGGAGCTGGCCAAGACTATCTAGTTGGGAAAGTCATGACACATTCAATGAACGAGGCAAGTTCTCGAAGGCATCACCTTGGGCAAGGCGTTGCCCAAGACATTGTACCGCATGGAATCTGAGCCTGACATCTCGAGCTGGAGAAAGGTGAACATCATGACCAAGATGCTGGGCAAGTCAATGCAAGCCCTTGGGCAAGAAGAGTTGCATTCCACGAGCGAGGCGAAGTTTGTCAAAGTCAAGACCTTGGGCAAGATGAGTTGCACCTTGCCCAAGACACTGTACCGCGTGGGGCCCAACTCAACCACATGACCTGATAAGAAGAAGAAATCAACAAAACCGAGGTTGAAAGAAAGGACAAGAAGAAAAGTGGAGAGGAAGCTAAGGGAAAGTCAAAAGCACCTTGGTCAATGTGTCTGCCAGGGTATTACCCGAAATGGTAATAAGTTCGTCCCTTGCCCAGAACCCTGCGCAGAGATGCTTTGCCAAATCCGTGCAGGTGCTGAGGTCAGAGAAGAAGACAAGGAAGAAACCCCAGCTGCTCCCAAGACAAGTCAAGTCCCATGCCCATCTCTACCCTAGTATTTATATTCGAACTTTACATCATTTGAAAGGGGATTGAAGGGAGGGGGAGGCACCATTTCATTCTCTCCTTAGTTTAGGTTTTGCTTTCAATTTCATGAGTGTTGGTGAGGAAGAAACAAACCCTATGGGTACCTTTTAATTTCGTATGTATTTATTTGCCTTGACCGAGGTTGGTCTTGCCAAGGGGCTGCTTTAAATTCAAGTAGTTTTCTTTTCAAGTATGTTTTCCCAATTCATTCTCATATCTTGTCTTTACATTATGTCTAGCTAGGTTTGTATGCTTGGCTCGGGGTGAAATGAGTTGAGGTTCGGTCGT
>JAYJMF010000002.1:2272022-2287971 GCA_036873715.1 Salvia sclarea | reverse complement strand
AAAATAGGAGTGCATAATCTTTGTGGACGTCCCAAAATGGCAAAAAGTGCATTATCTTCGTGGACGGAGGGAGTAGTTCATAATCTATTTTTCTTAACTATTTAGCTATTTCACTATACTTAACTCCTAGTTTTATTTTATGAGATATGATAAAATATACTAATAAATGTATAAGAAACATGTTAACCAAAAGTCAATTTTCTACTAGCTAGGCATACGAAAAATTAATAAACTTGTTTTTTCTTGCATCATCTTTAATTTGCTAGTATTTATATATAGATATAAATTCAAGAACATGTATAGTAATTGAAAATTTCGAGTGTAGATCAAATTGGTTTATATGAATTAAACATTAGTTCATTTATCATTATATGTGAAGGAAATATTTGTGAATATTAATGTTAAATATAATCAATGTATTATATATTATTGAACTTTAATATTATTGTAAAGGAGGCTAATTAAGTTGACAACTTAGATCGTAATGAAACTACTATATTATGTATATGTTAGTTGTATTATTATTTATTTTTTTGACAAATATATTCTTAAACAATACCATATCATTATAATTTTATTTTATTCTAAGGTTTAATAGTATAAATTAATTCAATGGAAAAATAAGAAATCATTGTTTGATATTGATTTTGCTTGTTAGAAAAGAATATAATTATATTTCCCCCAACTTTAGTATTGCTAGAAAAGTCTATATTCGATCAATTACTAAGCTATAGTAAGTTTTATTAAATACAAAATATTACATCTGATATGTGAATATTTGGTATTTAGATTATGTAGTATTATATTAGTAATTAATTAAACTATGTGATAATAAAAAATTATATCTAATATGTGAAATTAGTAATATTTTTTGACTTTCGAATATTAGTAATTTATTAATACTACAACAGAGTTAATATAAAGTTTTGTGAAAGAAATTATAATTAAAGAAAGTTACATCTATTAAATGATGTAGTAGCTCAATTGGTTCAAAACGCAACCTACACTAATACTCTCCAAATTCGACTCTTGTGATCAACAAATATTAATTTTTTGGCTGCTCCACGCGAATATGGTTCGAGCTCAGCTCGATAAAATAGTCGGGCTCGAGCTCGGCTCGTTTATTATCGAACCGAGCCTCGAACGAAGTTTTTTCGAGTCGAGCCTCGAATAGTTCGCGAGTAGCTCTGTTCATTTACAAGACGGAGGGATGGTCAGCCAAAAGTTGAGATAGCTAAATTTAGTAATAAAAAGTAAACATTTTTCGCACTTCACATATCATATTCTAATATTGAGAATGTTGAACATATAATAAACTCCTTGGAGACACATTTACGTTAGGCCCGGCCTAATTAATGTATAAATAATGAGAGTGGCGACAATAATAGGGGGCGGCAAACAACAAACGGTTCCGCCTTCGACTTCGATACTTAATATATAGATAATGAGACCGGCAACAATTATGCTTTTACGGCTCACTCCGGGTTCGCCTTCGGCTCTCCCTTGCTCGACTCATGGCTTAGAATAGGACGGCAAACAATTGGCTTAACATTGGGCCGGCCTAACGCAAATATTTGTCAACTTGTTAAAACAATTTATCTAAAGTTTGAAAGTTTGCCTATAAAAATATTTGGGGGTCATTGGATCTATAGAATGAAATATTTACCTATGGGGATGATTGAGATATACAGCAGTTGTCTCAAAATTTTTTATTCGATCATAGCAAAACCAACCACACCAGAGAGGATGTTTGAAAATGTCAATGGCCAAGTGAAAGAAGCATTGGTGATTGCGAACGAAGGTAAAATCAATTGGATCCGAACTCTGTAAATATACTTGTGAGTTGTGACAAGTGTATTTATTTTGAAGTTCAGCTACAAATTCAAATAATTTAGAGACGATTCCAAAATCATTTCCAAATTAGGAAACAAACTCTCGCGCTACATCAACGGTGAGACTGCACTGCTACAACTCATCCATGGAAGGCACATTTGGGAGTCCAATGAAGGAAGAATTCAGTCCCAGTTTCTCATCGAAAACATGGTCCATTTTTACCACACTGCAGCTTATGATTTGCATATGCATTCTGGATATGGGTTTTGGTAGAAGGATTCCTCCAGCCGCAAACGCACCCTGCCCTTGATTCCAGGCGGGCCACTTCCTCTTCTCCGAGGTGCACCAAACCTGCAATTAGCAAATGCAAAAACCACATGTTTCAATGAGTATCAAGGAAAATTATACTTGCAACTCTATACTTCCCACAAGTCACAACAGATTAGGGTTAACAGAGTTCGATTATATGGAAACTTGATGATAATCCTAGGAGAAGTGATTACTAGAGAATCAGATAATAACGTTGATGTGTGAAAAAGATTTACAGAATTCCATTCCTGTCGAAGATGCCATTTTGGTAAAGGAGATCTACTGTTGCGATCTTCTACATTAAGGGATACGATAAATTCATAAAACATAGGATTGAGTATTTAAATAATAAGATGGTCAATATAAGTTCATAATTAAGCAATCCATAATTAATCCATCAAAGTAAATAGTGGAATAGTTTGGTTATTTTATTTATCCATCCTATTATGCAAACTAATGCCTCCCTAAGTATCCTAATTCGTAGTGAATGTTTAAAGATTGCTTAAAAACTAAGTGAACTCCTGCTGCACAGGCAGTTTGGCGGGTAACAGAATTAGCAGGACTGAGCTCAAGAAGGACAAACTTGACATATTGATATGTGACAGATAATTAACAAAACTATTACTCAACTGCTCAATTCAACAACAAAATGACTACCATATGTAGGAGATAGAGCAAATATGTAATAAACAATAGCAGGATAAAAAAGATGTACATATAAAGATATATGCCAGTAAGACATATATGAGGATCAAAGGAAACTGACATCATGCATCATTAAATACCTTTTTCTATGTAATTGCAACACGGGGAAATTTAGAGATGACTCTTCAAGCTGTCCAGCCTCCAATTTATCAAACAATTGAACTAAGCTTTTCCTGCACATTTACCTTTGTAAATGAAGGTTACCCTACCATGGTTGCATTAATATTTCCACAACTCTTGCAATTGCAAAACTTCTTTTATGGTCATATGAGTTGATATAGTTGTTACGTCTTTATATCAGCAAAAGAGTTGGAAAGTAAATATTCACAAAATACATTTTCATAACGGCATCTCTGCAGTCTATATATTTCAAAGAGTTCGGATGAGATTAGCATAAACACCCAAGTGCACACTTGAAAATGAATTGGTACTCTTTAACTACATTTATGTTTGTATGTATATGATTTCAAGTAACTAATATCAAAGCAGCGGCAAACTGACTCCAGTGCGACTCTTAAATATTCATATACTTGAAAACCATTATTGTGTACAATTAGGGCGAGCAGATCATGCCCACAGAAACTGGCAGTACTGCAATTCCAGCATGTGGAACAAGAACCATAATTTCAAATACAAGAAACCAGCATGTAAGAAACAACTTTACTGGATGTCCAAAAACGGAGCAAAAAGAATGGGGGAGGAGAATGAGGGATGGATGAAGGATAGGACTATTGAAGTATCAAAATCCATTTGCATGCTAAGCAGAGTATTACCTAAAGCAGCGTATTAACCGGATGGCAGTTATACTAGATTGGGAATGTCTAACATATATGTTCCATTAGAAAGGGAAACGTGTATGAACTGGAATTATTACTGTTTACCAGTTGCCAGCTACCTAAGTTTTCCAGATGCAAGCTTAGCCTCCTTAGTCCTTACATGTAGGACAACTACCAGAACTATCAAGTAAATAGAAAAACTGAGAATTAGCAATACTACAATACCTGTCTGGCGTGATTGTTTTGCGGTGTCCTAAGAATCGGCGATGACCTTCAACAGCTCTTGCCATGTTCCCCGAGTGGGATGGAACGAAAATGTCACTTTCTATGGATAGTATGTAATCTAGGGCTGCAGTTTGTGATGCATGATTGGAAAAATCCTTCAGTTCTTCTGTGGTTGCGAGCATTTCCTGTACAAATGAAAAAATTAGCTATGCTGCCAGAAATAGCTTAATTTGCTAATTGCTCTTTATAGTTTTGAGTGATGAATCAATCCAAAACACAAGCTCAACTAACTTTGAAAACTATGTTAGGAAATCGAGAAGTGAGCTCTGAAAGGTGTGTGTCACCACCATAAATTTCTCCAGCAGCAATATATATCAAGGTAGATGGTGGATAACCAAGAGCTTTAAGAAATATCCCAACTTCCTTCGGAGTTAAAGGGCACAGACCAGCATCTCTCTGTTCTGTGGGGTTAATGTTCTTCACTTTCCAGTGGCTTGTTTTCTCTCTGGTGAAGGCAATTTGACAAAAGCATTCCAGGTATAAGGAAAGGAATGAAGAAGAATTGCGGGTGAAGATATGCTTTAATGGAGCATTCTGGTACTCTAAATACAACCTATCTTGCACCTGGACCGCATCAATTTTTTGAAAACGCTGAAAGGGATGATGAGTTACTTAACACAAACCACAAATGTATGGAAAAACAGCCTGCTTCTAACCCTGGAGGTTTTTATGGCAATGTTTTGCATAAATAAACTAAAATATTAAGTATCATCAAGTATCAGGGGATTCATTAATTAGTCAAAAGGATAGCAGTATCACCAGATTCAACTCCCATGCATTGAGGGAATTCAGACTACCCAATGATTAATGCCAGCAATTTGACAAAGGGAATTTACTAGCTTTACCACATGTTTGTATGGTATAAACTTCAAACTTTTTATCCATAAAAACAACTCGTGATATTTGAAATTTTTGGGGTCTAATTCTCTGCAGATTAAACCTAGCCTTTCAAGGCTCCATTGCTCAAACCTATCTATACATAACAGTTGTTTTGAACCTTTCCAGTACAGTGACATAAGGTAAATTTTATTTTTGCATACCTTTTTACCTAGCTTGCCTCGCATTCGACTGGACTGATAATTGTTTATATAAAGAAAGGACTTGCTTGTTACTAAAAATCTTATAAAAATAAAAGTCGGCAGAGTTAATGAAATTAATCGGCTAAGGTTATGAAACTAATTAAGAAATTAATGTCATGGTTAAATGGTAAATTTAGAGAGTTTGGGAGCTGCACTGTATCACTTATATAATTAATTGAAGCATCTTTAGACAATGTTAACTGGCTTGTCGGCATATATACAATGTGTGAGACCTGTCAATATGCATGATGAATTGAAAAAGCTTTCACCTCATCATTCTGAGCTCCTCTGATTCTTTACCAGTAAGACCATAAGTACATCCAGTAAAAGACAGCATATCTTTCTCATATCTCAGATGAAGGGCAATGTATCTTTCAGCACGTGATCGCAGCCTCTCCACGAGCTTCTGTGGTGTCACCGTCATTTATGCTCAGACCCTAATATAAAATGAATTCCCATACAAGACCTCTTAAATGCAACAGCAGAAACACATAATCTCAAGAGTGGCATACATGTTTTTCTCTAATATATTTACTGGTATCTAGCAGGGCAAGAATGAATTTTGATGTCTTGCTCTGATTACTTACAGAAGAAGTGAGTAGATATTTTCACTTAAAAGGATGAACGCCAAGATCAAGGTTTTTACCTTTCCCAGACTTTCAATAGATGGAGAAAAACGAAGAGCATGATATAGAGCACGACATCTTAATCTCTGTATATCAAGGGGCAGATCATTGTTTGCAAGTCTAGAATCCGATTTTGCAACATGAATTACCTGTATAAAAGAAGCAATAGGTCAATTAATGTTTCTGGTTTAGGTTTTGCAAAAATTAAAGTTGCAGCTCCCACTACATTTCCTAAAGAAAATAAATGAGAAATATCTGAGATTTTGGCTTCATTTTCCCACTTTTTTCCTAACCAGAATACAAATGACCATTATTTACTTGTGGAAGAATTAGGTCCTTGTTTGTACCCAAGGGAGGATACGCCGTTAGGGAAGCGGATCTATGATAAACTCTCAATTTAAACTTCAATTGTGTAGGTCACTCTATAAGATGGCAAAGATGTCAGTTTCTTTTGGTTCAGTTGAAAAGGAAAAGATAATAATTCATTTGGATAAGGGTTGATGCATTAGCCAGTACCTTATATTAAAGTTTACATCCTATGGCTTTGACCTTGTACATATGAAAACAGGAAGATTATTGCTCGTAGAAGCCTCTCTAGTAACTTCTGTTGGCTCTTCCTGATCATTATACAAGTGTAGTGAGGATACACATCATTACTAAGCAGGTTTTTGTTTGATAACTCATACTGCATCAGAAAAGCCATTTGTTGCCATGGATTTCAAGAAGGGTAGTTGAGGTAGCCAAGCTACTATCTTCAGTTGGTCTTTCTTGGAAAGTATCTGAACAGAACTGCAGAGGACAGTTTATGTCACTTGTGCATTGAAATTTCTGTTCCGGGTTGCCAGCCAGGACTTATGTTGCGCTTTTCATGATTTCTTAGCAGATATTCATTGTGCACTGGCAACATATCATTTGGCTATAATATATTTAATTGTCTAGTTTAGAAACCAATTTTGAGTTTGATAGGCAAATGAAGCACATGTTACCATGCTCATGGGAAATAGTTGCAGGAATTAAGTTGTGCCTAGTCTATTGGCAAGTTACTTTGTTAATTTATATCTAATAAGGAAACATATATTCTACTTTTAGAAGTCTAAACCTGGCAGAGCACAGTTTTTACATGAGACCACCCACAGGTATTGGCATGTCTTACGAACCAAATAGGAATATTAACTACTCACCAGCTAAAAATACAGCCATATAGTTGATTGATTGATGGGGAATGAAGTTTAGCTCACAACCAACCAACAGGTATTTAGTGGTCTTAGTTTCAGTCAGCTATCTTAAACAGTTTTTGTTGCATCTTAACTTCAAAGATTGAAATTTTTTAAAAAACTTGTCAAACTATAATTAATCAAATTTGATCTAATTTTCATTTTGCAAGCGCACAAGGAAATGCTTTTTGTGTTCCTAACTCCCTCATGTACTACCTTGTCCTCGGTTTCAAACTCTACAAGTTATATGGAGCATTCTTTGGAGCTAATTTGGTTCATTCAGCATGCTATAATTTTTCAATTTTAAAACACTTTATCCTTTTATATGTGTCTTGACTTATTATCCAGGCCTGTATATAGAACCTTCAACTCAAAATAATTCCTTTTCTTCATTTTTTGGAGTTCCATATTTTCCCGAATTGTGCCTTAACGTAGTATACAGTGCAGACAGCCATTCAAGTACAAATCAATATTCATTGGCCACATTACCAAATACTCAAGCAGTTCAGCTCCCTAACAAACAAGACGTCGTCAAAGAATATGTCATTTTAATTACCAAAGAGATAACATAATCATTCTATATGACAGAAAAGTCCTTATATCTCATTCTAGTACTTGCAACGTATATGACAGAAAGTCTCTGTATGGACACCCCTAAGAGATAAATGAAATATAAGTCCAAGTAGCTTGCCTGATACTCCTTCCATAATGCTGTCATTTCCTCATAGTAGCTCAAACCAGCCCATGAGGTGAAGTGTTTCCTAGCTCGAGGTACAGATTCTAATTCTTTAGGAAGCTCTCTGACAATCCTCACATCCTTTTCCAAGGATTTGATGAAATGGGGTTCATCAAATATATTAGAGAATGTACTGCACATTAAGAACATGAAATTGAAACCAAAGGTACAAATATAATGCCCATTACCCAAAGGGACACTAAGTTTCACCAAATTTTTTATTTCCAAGTTCTTTCTCTGCTATGTCAATTGTCAAAAATAAGAAAAGTGTACATCGAGTGTTTCAAGTGAAATGCATTAAGACTTTTCCTTCTAAAACTTCCACAAAGTTCCCATAACACAACCTACCACTCTCTAAATCTAAATGTTTGGGAAATGCAACAGTATATGGCAAGGAAAGTCATCAAGTTTGTGCTAGACTTAGGGTTTTTACAGAAACTACCCCGTGAGCTATTTACAAGAAAACTATACGTAAATTGTACACACCTCCAATTAACATCTGTTATTCTGTTTGCATTTCGCAAACTGGACCTTTTTACGGTAAGAATTCTTAAATTACAGGGTTAAATGCCATAATATACATGAACTTCAGACTAATTCCAGTTTTGTACATGACTTTAGAAGTGCGAAAACCAATAGGCAATAACATAAACTTTACTTTTAATAAAATTTTCACACAATTGCAAATTTCACCTAAATTTCACCAATCTCAGGCTGTCATGTTAATCCCACATTTCTATTTTATTTGACCAAAAGTGGAAATCATGTGAAAATCACAAAAAAAAGTAAATTTTATGGTATTGGTTTCATGTTTTTAAAGAATGCGCAAAATCAGACTTGGTCACAAGTTTGTGAATTTTACGGTGACTAACCCAATGTTATATAGGTAGTTTGAAGTTTGTACTACTTGACATGGGCCCATATTGATTTTAAAAGATAATATGGATTTACAGAGAAAATTTTCCATGCGAATCAAGGTATACGAGAACGGAATCTATCCATAACATGAATGCCGTAAAGTAATTCACCTGCTATCCTGCCAGAACGAACTCTTGTCAAGTTGAGGAATCACAAGCGTAGCATTCATTATGCGTGCCACAGCCACCATATCAGCTATCTACAAGTAAGACATTATTGACAAACAGATCTCTAACAGTCATTTTATGCATAGTAACGTAGAAATCACTTGGAATGAACAATTTATAAGATGGATGAAACAAACTTATAGGATATTTATCAACTTAGCTGAGCTACTGCTAGCAACAATTTAGCATGGAAAACGAGAGTGTGTCAACTGTCATGTAATAGGAATACAAGACTGTTGGTTTTGGATGCACACAGAAGGTGCTATCTAAGTTCAAGACCAACATGATTATTTTGCATTCAAGACCAACATGATTAGTTTCCATGTGTTAAGGTGCTATCTAAGTTTTATATATATTTGTGAAAACAGAATTGCATGCTTGGGGTATAGATAGTCCAACTAAGGGGGGCGTTTACTTTGAGTGATTGAATAGATAGATGAAGTATAGGATTGAGTATTTGAAGGATAAGATAGTCAAACAAGTTCAAAAGGTAGATCAAGTTAGATTATTTTTATCAATACATCCTATCACCCAAAGTAAACTACCCCTAGAAGTAAGACCCATCCACAACCGACCTGATTGTCAGTTTACAGTGCATTCAGATTGTTTGTAGAATGCAGATTGATATTCCTATCATAAGGAACCAGAGTATAAAACGCCAAATGCTAGATTAATTTATGACTTAAAAGAAGAATCATGGCCCATAAATGAAGTTAAAGCAAGAACTACGCAAAATTCCAGTAGAAACCCAAACTTAGAACCTAGAAGTGTTCAAGTTCATTGGATAAGACCACTTGCATCATGCAAGAGGGGCTCCAAGATGGAGCTGATAGATATGCCAACCAAACAAAAGAGAGAATAAACAAAATCCTCACCCCAGTGCGCATTTGATTTAGTCCTCCGTTACTTTTTACAGTCATATAGTGATCCCAGACTGGAGCAGCTGAATATACAAAATCCAGTACAAGTTTTGTAAGAACAATAAGAAAAGAGATACAAAAGCAAGGTACACAGATGGGAGGAACAGGAGCAAACTCACTTCACAGTAAAGGCAATAAATATAAGTCATGTTAATTAGCCCAAGTAGCCAAAGGAGATAGCAAGTCAGCAAGTACAGATGATGACTACAGCTGTTACTTGTATTACAATGTAAAACACTTCTATAACTAATTAGACAAGAGACAAATACCTCTATATTTACTTGTTGGCTTGACACACTGCTGCAAACCAAGACTAGAAGGAGTTTCCCAAAGTTGATCATCTAATATCTGCAGAATACGATAAAATATTTGGATCATCATGCCATATAAAAGACGTCATCATGTGGTATCTGAACTTTAATGCATTCAAATAATTTGTTAGACTAACATCTCGTCCCAACAAGATCTTATTTCTGATTTTAGTAATGGGTTATGTATGTCATGTTTTTATAGTATGAGATTGCAGTATGCCGCTTTAGAGGGGTTTGCATGGATCAAAAAAATACTCCCTCTGTCCACCAAAAGCCTGCCCCAATTTCCTTTTCAAGGTGTCCACGAAAATCTTGCCCCATTCAATTTATAGATATGACCCTACCACCAATTATATTATTTTAAGCATTCACCCACTCGCACATCTTTATTGTGGCCCTTTCTCCTTTTACACACCTTTCTACCAGCTTTTATTAAAACCCGTGCCGCCATTGGGGCAAGCTTTTGGTGGACAGAGGGAGTATTTTTCTATATAAGAAACAAAAGTTTCATTAAGAAATCGATGAGTGTAGTATCACAATGGGATAACTAATCAGATCAAACTGAAAATAATCGTTGATACTCAGAAAGCTTACAGCTTAATTTACTATTGACTAAATCAATTTAGTTCCTTCTACCACGATCTAGCTAAAAAATGTTCGCCCGTTAATATGACATTCCTAGTTGCAGCACGAAAAGCAAACCACAAGCAATTGGGCAACAAAAGAAACAAATTATACCATGCCACTGGTAAATGAAGTATGAATGTGTTTAAATATCACATGAGACAAAGATACAGTGGAGATGGGCTAATAATCCAGCAATCCAGATACAGGGACCAAATTTGCATCTAGTAAGGCACTGCCAACAATGGGGTCTGACCTGGATATTTCACAGACAAATGAACTTCCAATTATTTTATAATCAATATTAATAATTAATTGTTATTCGACTAAAATTTACCGAAGGGTACTTCCAATAGGTAGTAAAACTGTTCCGTTTAAATAATCATAAGTATGCAAAAGAAAGTCCATCAGCAACCACTCTTTGATTGGATCCAACAAGTGGCTGATAGCACTGAGTTTCAGATCAGTTACTCGTTTGCTTTTTACCGTATTAACTACACAGGGATTTCTACCAAACTTGTTAAATCATTAAGCAAAATAACAGTATGCACTAACCACTTAACACATGTCATCCAGTGACCATTGTTATATCCTAGCCTGTTCAAACTACCATGGAACAGTAAAATGCCCACAAAAACACTTCTATATATCAATATATAAATTCAAATTCTACTGCTATGTACTTTCCCTAGCCTATTCCAATATTCAACTATTTTGCTTTCTGAAGTGCCAATATGTGTTCATCTGTAATTCTTACTTTCTGTAGTGCCAATATGTATTTTCAGTTTAAATGGATTGTTTACTATCACAATGGGTATTATTTACGTTCACAACAAGTATTTAGCTCATTGCTTCTATGTAGATATTGGGTGGTGAACAAATTTTCACCAGTAACGCTTTTAAATCGACCTTCATCCTTCGGAAAGATTCTGCCTATATCTTCATCCTCATTGGCTGAGTAGATAGAAAACTTCCTAGTGTTTATCACACATGAGAGCATATCTGCATCTGGTAACTCCAACAGGCCCTACAATGCTTAATTTTTATATATAGCTAATATAAATGAAGCCATTTCCAGTAACAGAAGCAAGAGCATGGTATCAGCTAACCAGAAGCTGAACAAGATCACTTGATTTAAAAGAAGTCTCCCATTTGACGATTATACATTTCAATGATTTGCACTTGCACCTCAAACAATGTTTGGATGTCTCCGACCAAAAGTCATCGGGTCATTTCGGTTTAGCAATAAATTTAAGTTCTATTCATAATTACATCTCTTTCTCTCTCTTTCACACACACATAGCAACTTTCCTACTGAGTCTCTTGCCAGGGAACTGTAATCAAAGGCAAATTGGTTTGTGAAATAAACAAAACTGTTATATGAGAAAATGTAAATCACAACTTTCAACATATATCAGGGAGAAGTAAATTCCAAAATCCAAAGTACTCTGGCTTCAATTACAAATCTGAAGACCTAGAGTATAACATCACCATAATATATTCAATATTTAATAAGACAGAACTGTTCCAGGATTCGTAAAATCATTCCTAACAAAGACAGCAGATCGCAACAAACCCATTCCATCTAATTCATACCACTAACAAAAAACAAATAATAAATATGCCAAAATAAACTTCAACAAGGTCGAAGAGTATCACAGACCTTGTTAATTTTGGGCTTCTCAACTCTAAGAAGCGGCATCTTATCCTCGTCGTCCAACACATCTTTGCTGTACAGCATGAAAGTGAAGATTGAGAGAGCAAAAATGAGGATCACATATAAGGTTATTGAAAGGAATGAAGATTTTCTGTTTCTGTATGAGGAAAGGTGATGGCCGCGGTGATTAACCATTCTCTGCACTCATCGGTAGATCTCTGTTTCAACTATACCGACTACAATGAATTCAATCATAACCCATTTCCAGAATTCGATGTTTTTTAACAAAAGAAAAATGAGACTTCGAGGTCCACGTGAACCGAAAACAGAGAAACCTTTTTCACTTTACACCAATTTGACATCTATTATCTATCATCTATTGTGTACTCCGTCCGTCATCTTTATCTTGGCACACTTAGCTTGTTAGGTTGTCATTATAGTAATGGCACTTGCCATAAAAGACCCTTAAAAAATTAGTCAACAAAAATCGCTACACCATTTTACGCACAAAAACACCAATTTCTTAATTTTCTTGCAGAAAAGGTATGTGCCAAGATAAATGACGGCGGGAGTATATAACGAGGGAGTTTGAAATTTGAAACCAATTGCAAATTGATTTCAAATCAATTTAATACAATTTTGTAATAATAACTATTAATCAAATGGAAAATTATATATGCAAAACATGCAGTTCGTTGCTTAATTTTAGAAGAGAAAAAGAAGAACAATAAAAGAGAGAGAGAATGTAAAAAAATGCATTCCATTACTGCATTATTTCCACGTTCTTCTTTTTTGGGGGGTTTTATACTAACCCACTTTCCTTTAGAATACATAAATTTAATAAATATGAAGTATTGAAGGAACAATATATAAATAAAAAATATAAATATAATATCTATTAATTTTCTTCTAAATAAAGAGAGGAATTTTAAAACTTTTAAACTTCAAATTATCATCATTAAATCGTTTGAAATTCATTCTGTTTTTTTATTCTACATCAAATTAAAGATATTGTTATGATCTTTAATTTAATATGCATATTAAATATTTTTCATGAAGCAATTTTTTGTTCTCATAAAAAGAATCAAGAGAGAGAGAGAATTGAAGAGACAGATAGAATTGAAGAGAGAAAAAAATTAATAAAATTGTTTTACGTAGAAATTGTAAAGAAAAAAAGAGAGAAAAAATATTTAAAAAGAAAAATAAAAGAGAGAAAATTTGATGGGAAAATATTAGCATTGAAAACTGATTTTTTATATAATAGTAGTATATAGATTTGTTTTGCAAGCTTCCTAACCATAACTTCCCACTATGTTCGTCATGATGGAAATAAGACAATTCCAAATTTTATTTCATATTTTTTTCTACATTTTATTTTATTTTATTTTATTTTATAAAACTTTTGTAATTTAACTAATACAAAAATGTTTAATAGGTATACCAAATTATAAATCATAATAAGAGCTTTAATTTGATATATGATACACATAATATAAATTTTAAATGAATTTATTTTAGTATTTAAAAATTTAGGTTGTTTTTTAAGTAGTTTTCTAAGAAAATTATGTCCCAACCATCTCCTAATTAATTTGCACATCCATTTATTTGACAAAAGTTTTCATTTTGGTTTCTTTCCGTTTATTCACATGCTTCTTCTTTCGAATTAAATTTTCATTCTTCTCATTTTCTCCATTTTATTATGTTTAGTTTTAATTATAATTTTGATTTTAAAAATTTGTGTAAATATAAAATTCAAATTAGTTAAGTTGAAAAATATTATAAAATAAATACAATAATTTATGAATGTAAATGTATGTCATGTAAATTTTTATATTTTAGTAGGACTTATGTATATTTTTTACTTAATATATTTTTTCCTTTATATATGTTTTCCATGTATAGCACTACATATGCAAACTTCAAGAACAAAATTAAGAACAATATGTGTGTGAATTTTTCAACCAATATGACGATTATTACATGCATATATGTGTGTAAATTTATCAAAAATATGATGAATTAGTCGTAGATTTTTATGATCGAAAGACTGAAAATATATGATTCCAAGTTTATATTTTAAGATTGGCTTTTATTTCATCTATAATGAAGTTAACAAAAATTTAATTTAGATTGTTAACTACACCCTAACAAATTATTGAACAATATTATGAAAGTCCAGATATTATTATTTTTATTTAATTTATTTTAACATTTTCCAAAAACATAGAAAGACAATGTTAAACTATAAAACCATTTTGCTGATCCTAATCTATCATCCTTATTACAAAATCAAAAGTTATATAAATTACAATAGCATAAAAAAATTGAAAAAAAAAAATATGAACTCATAAATCATAGAAAAATAATTCATACGAGAAATCACCTCAAAAAATAACTCTTAAAAGGTCTCTCCAAAACAATTATAGAATTGATGGTTAATGATTTTATAGTATGTAATATTATTTTGCTAGAGCTTATATAGATACTAATTTCAATCTTTAATAAAAATACATATATAGTTATGAATAATGCATTTTCCTCTTATTTAGGTGTGCAGACAAAATTGGTGGTCAATAATGTTATTTATTTTAGAGTTTGAAACTAATTTTTTTCCTTATATTAAGGATACTTAAACAACTTTAAATTCTCATAATCACAAAAATATCCAAAGTCTAACAAAAAAAATTCTCGTACGACTAAAAAAATGTTTTAAATGTTTTTAACGGATTGTAGGTTTCAATTAGTTATTTATAAAATAATATTAGTTATTTATAATAAATTATATTTTTCCATTATAAATTTAATTTTTCATATGATAATTTTATTTTATATAAAACAAAATCTATAAATATTCTCGTACATAGCACGGGGGCGAATATTAGTTCATTTATAAGCAACAGTTGGCTCAAAATGTTTTAAAAGGAAATTAATCTTTTTTTTTGGTTCTTTTTGTTACAACTTAAATGGGTAAGATCGATATTACTGTAGGGAAATTCTTGACAATAGCTATTTAATGGTACATAACAAATAAAATTATTTGAGGTGAATTTGGAATCTCTATCTGAGGTAATTGAGACTGAAATCCATACAGATGCACTATTTCACGGACGTAGATTTAAGCTAACTTGTCGGCTCCTAACTTGTCGGCTCCATATGTCATAGGTATTGGGATAAAATGAGTGTTTTTGGTCAATCGATCGATAATCACTCAAATAGTTTGTCACGACCCGGCTACTTAATTAAATAATTAACTAAGTAATCAAGTCGTGATCCTACTTAACTCGAACAAATGCTTATTTTTCATGAAAAATTGTAAGGATTTAAAGGAAAACATGTGATAAATTATGTTAAAATCTTTATGTAAAAATGTTTATTTTCTCAAAATTTTCGAAAAAGAATGAATAGTAATTTTTGTAAAAATTTGGGCAGAGCTTCGTTTAGAAATTGGACAACCCCGAAAATTTAAACAACAACTTCCACAGCACTTCGCCGACCACCAATCAAACCAAAACCATCAACAGCAAACCACCAATCAATTATATCCACCAAACAAATTCAATCACCAAAGCATTCAAAAATTCTCAAGCCACAATAACAATAATTTCATCCTTAACCATAACATACTTCAAAATAATCAAACTCGGAGAATTAAAGAAATCAAATTAATTGCAGCAACGGAAGATGTGGTTGAGTTATATGTATGAAGACATACAACTCTGGGCTTCGGCTCAGCACTTCACTCCATCTCCATCACAAGCTCAACCTGCATGCAAGGAAAACACATGCAGG
>JAYJMF010000002.1:2248310-2264219 GCA_036873715.1 Salvia sclarea | reverse complement strand
CTTAAATAAATAAAATAATGGTGTGACACCTAAATTCCAACTAAGTTCTCTACCATAAATGATTCATTTACTAACAAGTCACTCTCAATTATTAAAATCAGTAACAATGCACCACAATCATATAGGCAAAATTTATCATTATGGAAATTAACAGCAACAATATAATCATGCTTATGTGACTACTCACTTAATTATCCAATTATCCAGAAATTGAATAATTAAGCTAAGCTAAAAGCATTTATAGAAAATTTAGCAAATAAAAATATTTTAAAAATTTAAATATTATGAGAAAGTGAGCAGCCTGCTTCTTGCGGGCTGTCACGAAAGGAATATGAAAGAAAGACATAACTGAAATAGAGAAGAAGAGATAAAATCCTTAATAATGAAAACTTGAATATAACTTGATCGGAAATCCAATGTCGAATGTGAAGAACAACGAAAGTAAATTGCTAGAATTAAAACCTAAACTTGAAAGTATGAAAGCTAGGGTATGAGATATGATTACAATGGGAGATATAAGGCTTATTTATAGAGCCAATTTCGTGCATAACATCATAATCGAAGAAGGAAAGCCAATCGAAGTGGAATAAGGTAATTTGACCATCTTTAGGGCTCCCTCGCCGGTGCCTTCTCGGTCTGCTTCTCGGTCTACAAGTGGCCCGAGAAGGGCTGCTGAAATTCGACGAAATGGTATCAGTCCACTTCTCGGTCGAGAGGTGGACCGAGAAGGACCTTTTTTGCTCCAATGTGCTCTTCTCGAGGCATGTCTTGACCGAGACATGGACCGGGAAGGACCCTTTTGACTCTGGTGATCTCATCTTCGTCTTTCTTCACTTCCTTGACGACTTGGGTCTTCACACATGCCTTTGGGTGCTCTTTTTCATCCAAAAGAACCTACAAAATATCAAAAACAACCCAACCATAGCATAGCTCGACAAAACATAAAACATAACAAAACCAAGCTAAAGACCACGTATTCAAGGATAAAACCATAAAACATAACAAAACCAAGCTCGACAAAACATAAAACATGAAGGTCTAACTTGGGGTACTCTTTTCCCCAATAAGTTTTTTTCCCATTGGGTTTTGGCTTATTGGGTTTTAACGAGGCCCACCCACTATCTCAGAAGTGGGGTGATGATTGAGACCTAGGTTATACATATATTTTCATGGGTATAACCATGTTCCCTTGTATTCGATCCTAGTTTATGATTATGTTTATCATCTATCCCTGGGTTTACCCTTTGTTGCTTCTCGGGCAATTGGTTAAAATTGTCTTGTTTTTCCACAACCTAATATCATGTGGTTGGTTGTATCTCTCCTCGGGTATGCCCGTTGTAGTTGTACTGTTGTTCTTTTATGTTATTTTATTTATTTATTCATAAAAAAAAAGGATAAAACCATACAAAATAACGATATAAAACTATAGAAAATAGACACTTATCAATCATCTACCAACACACATATTTCAAAAATAAGAGCACAACAACAAAGGTTACTATACTAAGCCTAGTTCTACAAGATCCTAACATGCAATCTTATATTCCATCCTAAACATGCTTCAATGATTATTATCTTTCTATCTCATGCCATGAATGTGTGTGAAATGCAAGGAGTTGAGAGGTACCAACTTCCAAAGGTTGAAAAAGAGAAAAAAGGGGAATATGGGGCGTGAGGTAGGCGACAGTTTCGACATACGCGACGGGCGTGGCTTTCTTTGAGCTCATCCTAAGCTTCGACTAGGAATTCCTAGAGTCAAAAGAGAGAGTATAGTAAGAAAGAGATCAAGTGGGGTTCATGACCAAGGGACGACGACCACAATCAAGCACGCTCTTGTCACACTCCTTGGGACAAAAGTCACTCAACGCCTAATTCCAAATATTGTTTGTAGCCAACCCTTCCCCAGGTGTTGCCAACCGATTTAGCACAAAGGAAAGGTTTAAACCTAGCTTCCTTGACCTAGAGCTTCGGGAACACACGCCCAAAACTAAAAGCACATTTCAACCTCCCAACCCAAGGCAACCAAACCCTCACATTGCTTCACCTCGAGCCAAGCTTAGAGGACTACTCACACATATTGAAAAGTAAAAGCAAACATCAACACGAAATAAAACGGAAACATACTTAGCATAAAAATAACTTTAAATTCAAAAGTAGGCTGGACAAGACCAACCTCATCCAGGGTAGATCAAATACATAAAGTGAATAGTTTGCCCGTATGACTTGTTTCTTCCTTACGTACGCTCGTGAAAATGAAACATTACAATAAATGAAAGTTGCAGAGGAGAGAGCTCTCAACTATGGAGGAGTTGGGTCCGATTCCCCTAGCTTCGAAAAATGTGAGTTGTTGTGCTCTCCTCGGATTCCTCCCAAGTAAGTAGGTAGGGCTTCAGTTGAATGGGCCTTGGCCGTCGAAAGGGACGTGCAGGTGCAACTAGGGTTTCATTGTCTTCTTTCCAACCACCGCAGTTTGACTTTGCCATTTCCGGAAAAAAAGCGCTCATGCGGCTCCCTGCTGCTTTGGGCAGGATCTTCCTATTTCGGGAAAGGTCCTGACAGATTCGATCCTTGTCCCCCTGTTATCTCCTTGACTTCAATCCCAAGCATCGTCGCATCAACTACTGGTCAAGCATCAACTTCCATGCGGTACAACGTCTTGGGCAAGACAGGAGTTTTAGCTCATTACCCATGGTCTGACTTCCACGTTCTTGCCTCTTTCACCCAAGGTGGTCCCTAAGGTCTGAAAACTCCCAATTGTCCTCCCAGACACAAACACACGCATAAACACACAGAAAGGGCTTCTCCTTAGCCAAAGAACGACACAAGAAGAGCACGAAAAAAATGGCTCATTTCGACCCAAAACAGAAAAGAAAAAGAAAAAGAAAAAAGGGCTCGTCGGTAACTCCACTAAACAATAAGGATGAGGTTCGGTGCATCATGGGTGTGTGTGCGTGACGTAATGACAGTAGGGGCATTCCCCATCTTGCTTATAACCAATGATACATGAGTTTAGTGAAAACATTTGCATCGATGAACTAGTCCAAGTCATGCTAACATCAGCGTCTAACCCAAGCCAAGCTTTTATTATTGATTGTTTCTATTATCTTTTTCAGGTATTAAGTTCATTCTCGTATTGGCCACGACGAAGTCGATACCACCAACTCAACTCTTTTTAAGTGACACTGTGACGCTGGGGGCACTACACCAACTCCCTGAGGATCGACCATTTATACTTATTGCTGGCTTTGCATGTAATGACCCGCCCTTTTTGCACCGAATATTTTTCTGTTTCCTTTTTCTCCTGTTTTCTCACCAAATATTCATTTATATTTATTGGAATATTCTGTGAAGTTTGAAAAAGCATGGAGCTCGTTTTGACCTAAAAGTTGATGTTCTAGTCTCCATTTGATCTCCGTTGTTCGCTCATCCCTTCGATCAGCTTCGTCAAATTTGCAAGTTGTTCTTCTACAGTAGATGCATTTGTCACCATGACGAGAACATCATGTGAGTAATTTGTTTTTTCACTAACGTCATCTTCAAAATTGTTATCATATTCCTCCTCGCCTACCAGAGTGCATTTCTGTGACAAGGATTGATTTCAAAGTCTCTCGCATTTTCTTGGTTATGCCTCGTATGATGGCGCCTTCACCCCTTAAAGTGGATTTCGAAGCAGTTTCACTTAAAGCTTTGGTTGATTTGTTGAAATAGGCATTTGAAATATTTTTATTAACAATGTATAACTAATCTGAAAAGTATTGGACACCTATATATTCAAGATTCACTAGAATTAGGGCTGAGAATCATGACGGGATCGTGATTTCCATCCCGAAACCCGATTTCCCGATACCCCAAAAAATCCAATTTACCATACCCGTCCAGGTCCCGTTCGAGAAATCGGGATTTCCCGGAACCCGAAATAGTATTACTTCAATACCCGTCCCAACCCATCCCGAAATCCGAAAAGCCCGAAATTATACAAACACACTACAAATTATACAACAACACGCACGCACACAAACAAATCAAAAAGCTGCTTAAATTCCTCATACAAAGAAAAAGCATTAGATATCAAGATAGCTCATATCCTTCATACAAATGAAGATTTCTCACCAAAGTTGAAAGTGAGGAGGTGCGTCCGTGCGTGAGGTGAGGAAGGTGCTTGCCGGCTGGGCAACCTTGTCGAGGGCGAGGGCGAAGTCGGCGGAGGCGAGGGCGAATGGGTGGTGCTGCTAAGAATGGGGCGAAGGAATGGAGCGAATGAGGCGAATTGGGCGAACGGAGGAGATGGTGCCGCCGACAAGGTCAGTAGTCGGGGCGGCGCCGGCGGAACTATGGGCAGGTAGCGACGCGGATGAGAAGAAGAGAATGAGTTAGAGTTCTGTTCAATTCATCCGTTCAGAACTTCAGAAATTAGGAATTAGAATTTGAAAAATTATGTATATGATTAAATATAGAAATAAAACTAAAATTTGAAATTAAATACAAATTAAACGGGAAATCATGATATTTCGTTCGGGAATCAGAATTTTCCGTAACCTGAAAGTTCATAAAATCAAATCCCGGTCCCATAATTTTCGGGACTTTGGGAGCCCGAATCCCAGCGGAAAATTTCGTCCCGACCTGAATCCCGGCGGGACTCGGGTCGGGACGAGATTTTCCCAAATCCCGGAGCCCAATTCTCACCCCTAACTAGAATAATTATAAAATTATTATTTTGATTTTGATGCAGAGCATGTAAGTTGTAAACACAAAAAACCACCAACATTGGTTAAGCAATACAATTTTATTGACTGGATTTATTGGTTGATGCTTGCCTAGAAAATATGGGTACTTCTTTGCTCCAAAACATGGAATATAGAAAGCGGGAAATAAAATAAATAATACTATTAAAATTCATAGGAAAAGATTGACATATTACCATAGTAATTTAGATATATAGTACTTGCGATCAGGCAACGTACAAATTTAATGGGAATCATCAGTTTCTGTAACAATAATTTTATTACTAAATTTTAATTTTGGCATTCGCATCGAAAGTGAAAGTACATTTTTGTTACCAAGTAAAATTAAGGGACCGGACTAAAAGAAAACTCTATAACACGGAGACTGTTCGCATCATCGCATGGCATGATTGTTAAGCAAATTGCACTTCTGCCGATCACTACATTATTGTTGCCTCCCAATATCTCTCTCACTCTGTATTCTCGTGCTTGTGCATCTTTCCCATTACTCAAAATCACCTACTACTTGCACCTCTTCTAAAAATGATGGAATAATGGAGAACTTTATATGATTTGGCTACTACATGCGAAAATGGACTACTATTCTTTGTTATGATCAAATAGGCATTTGTTAAAGGTGAGCTAGTAAAAATCAGAATAGAAATTTTATAGCGAAGTAAAGCAAAGAGTGAAACGGGTCTTCACTAAATTTGACCTTGTTGATGGAAACTACATCTCTTAGGTTGCAGTAGCTTATGTGTGCAATCTTTGCCGTTGAGCTGTTTAGCATACAAATTTTCTACCCAATCTTGTAGCTAGGCGATTATGAGTCAAACTGTTGTCAACTACACCAGACAAAGTTTGAGACATCAAGCAACATTATCGAGGATGCATGATATCAAATGTTATATAGAATGTGAAACGGGTATTTCAATTTGAATGAGTATGTCAAAAAAGAAATAGGCATAGAAGCATAATTCATAAAAATGATAAATCACTCATACACCATTATTGAGATATTTATTTAGACATATTTACCTCAAAAGCTAAGTCTTTCATTTATTTGCATTCTGGACTCACTTCATCACAAGAACTGACATCACCTTTTCCACCTCCCGCAGAGATCAAAAAAAGCTCAGGAAAACTTAATGAACTTTTGATTCTATATGTTATAGGTGCAAACATCACGCGCTGACTCATTTTATATACCTCGGGTGAAATCAATTATCAATAATAACTTATAAATGAGCTATAATCTCCATATATAGGCTACTATGAAACTGAGTAATTGATGGGTATGAAATTAACAATTCTTAATGCACTCATGATAATTGATACGAAGGCTAAATATTGAAACGTATGTGATATAATCATGGAAGTCAACTGCACAATATTTTAATAAACTGATAATTTATCTATAATATTTGTCAGATAGTTTGGTTAATAAAAAATTGCATAATTAATGGGTGGATTATATATAGTAACGATGGAGCCAGGATTTTTTTATTTTTTTTTGGGGGGGGAGGGGGGGAATATTCATAATTTTTTGTTAGAAGTAATAAATGTATTAAAAAAAAGCCTACTAACAATTTCATAAATAACTTAAACAATGTTCTAGTAATCACATGACAATTTAAAAGATTAAATATATGGTCATCACATAATTGATGAAACCGTCGAAACATTAGATATTTTCTTAAGGGAAACAATGTATCAAACTTTAATGAAAAAAAGTTTAGTGTTCAAGAAATACAAATATTTTACAACCAACTCATATATCTAGCAATAATTAACTATCTAATTGATTCGTAAATTATTAAATAAATAATTTATAGTAGCTTCCAAAATTAAAATAACTCTACATAATAAGTAATTTTTTCAAGTATTAATATAAAAGACATCACCTCACGAAGTGTAAATCTTGATTTTCTTATACTAATCACAAATGCACAATTAATCATAAAACTAAAATTGATTGTAGGATGAAGAAGAAGTATATAAGCCACAAATGAATAGCAACTAACAATATATTACAGTTTAGAATTCTTAAAAATTATAATATAAAGAAGAAGATAACCACTTTGAATTTAGATTTCCTAATTTCATTATATTATTATATTATTTATGCACTTCCCATTTCTCACACGCATATAATGAAGAAGATATTTTTTTAAAATAAGTATAAACATTAAATTTACATGTATACTACTAATTCTTTCAAAAAAATTGGGGTCCATCCCACCCCCCACCCAAATGGCCCAATGTAGCCCCGTCAAGATTTATATAGGATCGTGTGCGGAATATTTTTAAATATTATTAGAAAAAATACGGATGCACAATCTAATAAATTTTACAAGAATGTGAACAAAATAAGTATTCAAGTTTGAATCAAAGTTGGGAAATTTTTTTATTTTTATTCGCTCATCTCTTATTATTTATAGATTTTATGTTTTTGTTCATCATTTTCAATTTTCACGTAAAATCCATTCCCCATAAATCTCAAGATTCTCAACCCATTATATATTGAATTGCGTTTTTCTTAAAAACATATATTGAATTACTATATTCGACAATATGGTATTATTATTATATATTATTATAAAATGAGACGATTGGATAAATAAATAATAATTATTAAATATATATAAATACATGAATGGACTGTTCGATAATCTTTGTAATATATAGAATATAATATTCTGTGTATAAGGTATAACTTGATTATCTATTTATAGCTCACATTATTCTCGTAAATGGTTCTCAATTATGCTTAACTTGCTTATATATATGGTAATACTAATATGCTTAACAATATTATGAAATTATCTACCAATTTATGGAAACAACTAAAATCACGTTTACATTAAATCATTATGATTTTAATTCATACATCAACATTTTAATTATAATAATCTTATATTTAATATGCATAATACAAAAACGGAAAGGTGGTGTAAAATAGAAACTGAAAATTACCATTATAAGATAAGATAAGATTAGATTTATGCTAACAACTTAAATGACATTAATTAAACAAATTAATTAATAATATAATTAATATTTTAGTACTTGTTAAAACTAATTTTTAAAATCGAAACTAGAAAATGAAAAATAAAAATTATTATTTCCGGCCATCCGATATAAATGAAAAATCGAAACTAATTTTTAATAAACGTTGTTAGATATTAATAAGATAAGATATAAAACAAGATATACGATAAGATATTTATTTCATATTTATATTATGTCTTCTATATTCATGTACTAATAAAAAAACTACTTGTAAAATACCCACCCAAACTAAAATACTAAAAAGTAAAATCCCCAAATACTAACTAAAACCTAATTGATTAATTGAGAATCTGAGATTCACGGCCACACTCCACACCTCAGTCACCTCATCCGTCCAGCTCCCCCGAGCCGATTCACCACACCTCCCGCCGGCCGACGACCGGCGAGCCACGCATCAGCAGCAGCCAGCACCCAGCAGCCACGCAGCAGCAGGGAACTGCCCGACCCCCCGACGCGGCGACGGCGCGACGCCCACAGGCTCCACACGCAGCCCCAGCCGGCCCCTGAGTCCCCGACGTCGGCGACGGCAGTTCACTATCCATGGTATGTTTGAGCCTTTGAGGTTTCAGTTTGATTATAATTAATTGAAAATTTCCTCTCTGCGATTAAACACTTAAGTAGTTAAGTTGATTAATTGGCAATTTCCTCGCTACATCTCTCTGCGAAGAGGTTCGATTAGTCTGTTTTCGCAAATCCCCTCCCCAACTCTAAGATCTGAGACTAGCGAGAGCTATCAGTAGCAGAAGGTTCGATTTTTCCGAGTTCTTCTTCACACTGACTTTGCTGATTGCAATTGATGACCAGATTGTGTCTAAATGTGCTGAAAAGGCTAGGTTTTTGCCCGATTGCTCATTTCTGCTTGCTTACTTAGTTTTATACTCCCAACTCTGAACTTGGTTGGTGAAAAGTTCGACTTGGTGTTGCATTGGGGTCGCTTGGTTAGTTTGCTGTATTTAATGGTTTCTAATAGTTCGTGTGGTGAAATAATGAACTGCACTTATCCAATACGGTCTGTTAATTGATTGTTGGATATAATATTCTTTTTTAGTTTATTCAATGCAACCGCTAAGTTTGTGGATTGCAATCTCATAAAATTCAAAGCAACATTAAATATAGAAGAAGAATTAACAGGAATACCTGACACTCTGTCATATACCGGACAGACATGTGTACCCTAGCCAAACTACCCACCATTTCCACTTAATGGGTTAGAGCTCGCTTAACATCCTTGTGCATTATATACAGAGTCCAAACTTGATCTTCCTCTATATTTAGTGCATTGGTGCTGCTCTATTATATGGTATTTTATCCTATGCTTTAGACAATGGATGAAGGAAATTAGATTTTTACGATTGACACTGTTCTTCTTGCCATTACATGTGGCACAACGGCCACATTTCCATTACACATTTATCTCATTAAATGAAGTTTGTTCATTGCAACCTTTTGCATTTATTTAGATAAAGATTGGCATCATGACAAGGAGTGCTACATCCTGAATAATTGGAGAGGAGAGTAGCTTATAGGTACTCATCACTCATGGCATCTGCTGGCCTAGGACATGGAGGAGCTGGAAGTTCAAGATCTGCTAATAATGGCTTCAAAGTCTCCTCTAGTTCAGTTGACTGGCTGGGAAAAGAGATGCTTGAAATGAGATTGAGAGACAGAGTGGACCCTGATGATGATAGGGTAAGTGTGTGGTATTTTCATTGCTCACTTACTGATGTGTCTAGGCTTGTGCTTGTATTTTCATTGACTACCTGTTTCTGTATCTAATTAGTCTTAAAAAACTTATGACGATATCCTTTGTTAAGCAGGACAGCGAACCTGATGTAATTGATGGTGTGGGTGCTGAAACAGGGCATGTAATAAGGACTACCATTGGTGGCCGGAATGGTCAATCCAAGCAGGTTGGTCGAGATTACTTTTAGAAGTATCACATTAGATGCTGACTACAATCCTTGAAGATAATTATGCTTTATTTGGGATGACAGGTGGTAAGCTATATAGCAGAACACGTTGTTGGCACTGGTTCATTTGGAGTGGTCTTTCAAGTATGCCATTTTGCAGTTATTCTGAATTTAAGTCTGCAGTGTTTGTGTCATGATAATCATCAGGTCTATGTTTCTGTGTCCCACCTTAGTTGGAACTGTTCTTAACAGGCAAAATGCAGAGAGACTGGAGAAATAGTTGCTATCAAGAAGGTTCTTCAGGACAAACGCTACAAAAATAGAGAGTTGCAGATTATGCAAATGTTGGACCATCCTAATATTGTAGCTCTAAAACATTCGTTCTTTGCAAAAACTGAGAAGGAAGAGCTTTACCTTAATCTCGTTTTGGAATATGTTCCTGAAACTGTTAACCGGATTGCAAGACAGTATAGCAGGATGAACCAGAGAATGCCTCTGATATACGTCAAACTTTACACATATCAGGCATGCAGAAACTATTTGTATTGTGCTTGAGTATGTTTAATTTCAGTCTTTTCACTTGGGCATAGTAATTTAACCTTTGATATCTTTCCTTGCACTCCTGCAGTTGGAAGTTTTTTCTGTCTCTTTTCTTACATGCCTGAGGCCCTGAGCTCAATTTGTCTCACTTGTACTAGCTAGGAGTTCTAGTTGGTGTCATGAAGCTGTTTCTGTTTATCTATTAATTATCTGGTTATCAAGTGCATGAAAAGTGGCAGGGTACTTTACTGTACTGTGTAAAGATGTCTGTGCAATAGTGCATGACTCAGATGCCTATATAATTCCTGTTTAACCTATGAATAGGTAAAGGAGGGAACTTGATTCCGGCAATTTGTTGGTTGTTTTGAAGTTTCTTGTCGTAGATGATGTATTAACTATACAGGCTGCCCTGTCTATGGAAGCTAAACAAAGTTATATTCACACATATTTTATTGAAATTTCATACTAATACAGGATTCTTCAGCTTTTTTTTATGTTAATTTTTTTGGTGGTTACTTTTAATCCTTTTTGCACTCTGTGCAAGAGGAGGCTTCTGCGCATATTGGAAGAACTATAATTATATATCTGTATATATTGATGTGTCACTGTGGTCTAATGTTTGGATAGAAGATGGTCAAGAGTCTATAGAAAAAGATAAAAAGGAAAATTTTGCAAATGTCATATTATATTATATTTTATGCGTTGCTATTTGCTATCTGTCTTTGTGACAAGCTCTATCTATCTATGCAGATATGCCGAGCCCTTGCTTACATACATAATTGCATTGGTATTTGCCACCGTGATATCAAGCCTCAAAATTTACTTGTAAGTATATTCCTTATGGATGAGGGGCGAATTGATTAGTCATTCACCTTCATTTATGAATAATAATTTTCAGATTGTTTATCCGATTAAAACATGCATTTTCTCTAACTGACACTGTGGAATACAATAACCTTTGCGGAACCTTCCCTTTCTACGTAACTTCTAATATCACTTTAGGTCTATCTTCGTGATTAGAAGATTCAAAATAACATGCCTGGGGTATCATGATGTAATGTTGTGTGAGCTGGAAGCTATTCCTAGTGTTTAGATAATTTTACGTTAAAGGCAATAAAGGTTATCAATAATCTGTTAATGCTAAATAATTCTTGATAGTGGTTCTCATTTTCTACTTTTTTTTTGCATACTATCGATTTTAAGCTTGGTGTTAATATTATACCTTAGTTAATTTGAACTCCTTATTTTATGCTTCCTATTTGTGCATGTTTGCATTGCCTGTCAAAATTGACCAACACATTTGTTAGGAATCGATGAGAAATCGCAATGCTAGAAATGGATAATTCAAATTTTTGATCACCATTCAAGTCGCAATCTTTGACCTAATATGCAATTTCGAATGACTTTTAAAATGTTGCAAACAAGTACCCTACTTTTATATTCTTTGCAATTACACTTGCCCAAATTTCTCGATGACCCAAACTTTCAAATTCTCATTGTTTAATCTCTTAATTCATGAAATCAAAGAGTGAACTTTGATGGATTTGAGGAGAGGAAGATTTTAGCATATGGATCAATGTCGTGCTTGCTGATGATGAAAAGTTTTGACATCCAATCTAACAACTGGAAACTGGTCCTTTAAAATTTGTTGCCGCTAGCAAGTATTGGACGTCAGGTCGATCCATATGCCAAAACATTCGTCTCTTCGAGCTTAATCCCAGACTTTGATATCTACAATCAAGGGATCGAAAGAAGGGATTTGTGAAGTTGCTGGGAAATTTGGGTGGGTTTTATTACAAAAAGTTGAAAGGTTAGGTACTCGTTTGCTAAAAGTCGGATCGAAAACGCAAATGGGGCCACAGTTTGTGATTTGAATATTGGTTATCCCTATAAAATAGTACTTGTGATTTCTTGTGTGTAAATGAATAACTATATAAGTTGAGATGTGCTATTAATACCCACTTGGTCAAGAAAAGAAGAGTGATTCAGACACCTTTTATATTTTCGGGTGACTGACAACTCAATTGATCAATGGTGTTTTCTTGAAGAAGCTAAAAATTCTATTCCCTTATTTTCAGGTGAATCCGCATACACATCAACTAAAACTTTGCGACTTTGGAAGTGCCAAAGTTCTGGTAAGCTTTTGTCCAACATCGGTAAGAAGCTATAGTATGTTTTTGTTCATTCCTTTTGTTTATTCCTTAGGTGAAAGGAGAACCCAATGTTTCATATATATGTTCAAGATACTACCGTGCTCCTGAACTCATATTTGGTGCCACTGAATATACAACTGCAATCGATATATGGTCAAGTGGTTGTGTTATGGCTGAATTGCTTCTTGGGCAGGTTAGACAATGTTGGGTTATTCTTAAAGTTTTCCAATATTTTGCGCTTTTATAGATGCTGACATATCTCTCTTATCATTAATTCTCAGCCTTTGTTTCCTGGAGAGAGTGGAGTTGATCAACTTGTTGAAATAATTAAGGTAATACAAATCCTGCTAGATGTTAAAAGTGAATATTTTCATCAGGTTCTTGTAGTGGTATGCGTATCATATATAATAAATGGCTCTATGTTTGATTTTGATTTGATATCCTTCAATCTAATTGACTATAGATGCACAGACAGATTATGTATCTCCAAATTGAGCATTTCTGCTTCAATTGTTTCATGTTATCTGAATTGTGGTAGGTTTTGGGAACACCTACAAGAGAGGAGATAAAGTGCATGAACCCAAATTACACAGAATTCAAGTTTCCACAGATCAAGCCCCATCCTTGGCACAAGGTATGCAATCACTCTTTGTTAAGATGGATCTTCTAAATTTAATTTTGTCCTGAAAATCTGAATAGCGTTCTATTATATATGCTCATATGCGAAAAGCTTATACTTCAAATTCTATTGCTTGATGTATATGTGTGATTGTATTGCCATGGAAAGCTTTTGTAGACAACCGCAAACTTAATTGGTAATTTCTTTATTCCCAAAGGTCAACCTTTCGTGTTTTGACTAGTTTTTAAATTTAAAACGTCAGATTTAATTCAGCTGTTCTTTGTGTAGCCTATACCATTATGAATGTTCTGCACAGCTTTGTTCCCTGTTAATGGGCCTGTCTGTCACTGCACATTATTTTTTAAGCATGCTGGTTGAAGCTGCACGTGTGCAAAGCATCTCAATGTTCGTTCAACTTTCAATTACAACTATAGTGATTGTGTGGTTTCGTACCAGGTCTTCCAGAAACGTCTGCCTCCGGAAGCGGTGGATCTCGTATGTCGGTTTTTCCAGTACTCACCAAATCTAAGATGCACAGCTGTAAGTTTCTCTTTTACCTTCAAACCTGAAGTTCTGAAACTATAAGTGAGTTCAGCACTCCTTTTTGTTACTGCAGTTGGAAGCTTGCATTCATCCTTTCTTTGATGAACTGAGGGATCCCAACACCAGACTTCCAAATGGTCGCCCACTTCCTCCTCTCTTTAATTTTAAACCTCAAGGTAATTTTTCGCAAAGTAACACAAGTTATGGATAACTTCGTATTTTTGCTTTGCCTTTTGAAAGCTGTTGTGGTCATTTTTCACAAGATATGTACATACAACATTGACATATTGACATTGTGAAGAATACTATTAATACAGTAAAACCTTGCATTGTAGACTGCTAAATGCTTTCCTCATTAACACCTTTTCTTCTCACGTTCTTGGCTTCGAATCATCTTAACACAACTCTTTCTGGGGACGTAACAGAGCTTTCGGGTATCCCTCCTGATACTATTCACCGCCTCATTCCAGAGCATGCGAGGAGGCAAAACTTGTTCATGGCTTTCCACTCATAGTCATGATTCAGTATCCTGTGTATCCTGCTATCTGCTTTGGTCTTATTGCATCTTGGTACCATATTGTCACTTACATTTGTGCACTGCGTGTAAGTCTTGTCTATTAAGTTTCATCAACTATTTGTAGAGGGGAAAGTTTTTTGGTTTGATGAAACTTATACGACGACAGCAATATGGTCTAGAAACTCTTTGCAACTTGCCTGCGTAGTAGTCGGACTACATACTAAGAGACTAGAGAATGGCTATTGTAACAGAGTGAAAAGTGAAAATGCTTATAGATCTATCAGTTTTGTGTCGCTTGTCTGTGTAAATGGGTTGTTTGCGTTGCCAAAACCCATCCTCTTACGACTGTGGTAAGATGTATATTGTAAATTCCGACTTGTTCGTGATTTCTGGGGATTATTTCCAATTGCCAAAAGTTTGTGTGCACGTCGTCAACCTTATTTCTGGAGAACAAGAAAATTAAGTATTCACAACTCTTCATTTGAGCTTTAAATACAGGCATGTAATTGTTGTTATCAGCAGAGTCGCATTACCAATCTTGATGTTCTTGCGCTTTCTTCATCTGTAGCTCTTTTTAGGGTAGGTGGTGAGGAGATTGAGATTTGTATCACAAAGAGAAATACCACGAAATACAAGGTTTGTGGTTCTTCACTTAAGTTACTAAGAGCAAATTCATAATGATAGAGTGGTTAATACTTAAAAGGTCTCGAGTTCATTGTGGCATGACCTTAGAGTTTTCTTATTAGGTTCTTTGATGGATAAATTATCATGGAAAAATGAGGAAAGAAATAATATTTACCCTTTAGATTTTCTTTTCTTTTCCATCTCCTTGTCTAAAACAGAGAATTTTACTTTTTTTTCCTCCTTTTTACTCCAGTGGAAGAAAAATTTTATCACTCCTTGTAGATGGGATAATGTTTTCCATCCATTAAAGTGAAAATGAGGAGGAAGAAAGAGTAATATTCTCTTTTTTAGACAAGGAGATGGAAAAGAAGAAAAAATTTAAAGGATAAATATTCTCTTTTCTTTAATTTTCTCATGATAATTTATCCATAAAAAAGAATGGAGCCTTAATTAATAAAAAGGATCATCCACAAAGTCTATATACACGTCTCAGCTACGACAGAACCTAACGTGCGTGCACATGGGACACTAACGTGCGTGCAAATAGTTCCATGTGCGGCCATCCTTATTAACCTTAATTAGAGTACAATTAAATCATAATGGTAAATTAGTAAATTCTAATTAAAATTAGGGTAAATATTACTTTAAATTCTATTATTTTATTACTACTATGAAAATACTCATTTTAATTAATTGGAATATATTATGTATAATTCATTTGTACATAATATTTTTATCAAAAGTATATTGCACACTATTTCTTTAAATTATTAATATATCGATATTATTAATATCTCTCTAAATTAATTAAATTTATGATTCCCAAAAATAATTAATATATAAATGTTTTACTGTGGCTCAATAAATAAATATAATTTATGCCAACAACCAAATCACTATTGCTAAAGTAAAATACAATGTTACCATTATATTAATAGTTTAAATAATTTAAAATAAATTTAAGTATTTTCAGGATATTGCTTTTTTAATCACAGAAGCTGGGAACTTTAACAAATTGTTAGGTCCCGAAGGGCGACTGAACTGGTGTATTGGAGGGGGGGGGGGAATACACCAGTAGGTATTTTTCGCAAAAGCTTACAAGGCACACAGAGTTCAGTTTTAAAACAGGTTGAGAGACTGGGACTGAAGTATGTTCAGTCTGGGTAACTTCAGTATGGAAAACCAGTTGCCAAACTGAAGTTCAAAGAAG